>OX235274.1:67542268-68142268 GCA_944472155.2 Trichobilharzia szidati | reverse complement strand
TCCATATACTGATATATTGAATTACTTCACATTTGCAGGTATTTCATGGAACAACTCCTTCAAACAGTTTATTACACACTTAATACGAACGTTATGATCTTTTCAAATGATTTAAAGTAGTTAAATAGTATTAAGATCTCTTTAATAAACCTTCTTTTCTTCTCTGTCTACTCTATGCCTAGAAACAGGATGTATCTAACCAGTTGAGTGAATTGAAAGCAAAACTGCATTACCTCAATCGTGATTTAAATGAAAAATACGCCAGTGCTGACAGTGAATACCGCGATATGATGTACATGCTTAAGGTGTGTTCTTATTATTTTATCTGTTGGTTATTGTAGAGCAAACAATGTTTGTTTTGTTTATTCCTTGTACTGAATGAATTTCATCACATGAACTTTTAATAAACATCGTAACAGGAAATTATGTACTTGTAGTACTGTGACCACTTTCCTGAAATACATAGAGATACTTTGGGAGTTAGTCAGTACGTTGCGAATACTTGAGTTGGTGTGATAAAACAGGCATTACAATTAAGAAGTGCTGAAATTAAGTATGTGAGCATCGCAAAATAAGTTTCATAAAATAGAACGACTTCATAGTTGTAAAGCTTGTTGTACTTTGTGATGAAGAAGATTATGAATTTGTGTGACCGCTTTTTTCTTAATCAGTTTAACTGCATTCCCGCATATTTTACTGTTTGTTGATATTGGCCTGTTTTTCTGAATTGAGACATGTCAGTCTGCAAACTTATATTAACTCTGAAACCATACGCCAGTGGTTAGATTACTCGTAGGCACTAAATTATTACTACCGTTTAACTTGGATATCAGCTACAACTTTAATATATTCTTGGGTAAACTTTCACTTATTGTGGAAGGCCTCTTTGACACCTTCCACTGATGCATAGTAATCTTTCAAATATGTTCCACTAAAAGTAAAAGCAATGATGCAACTGAATTTGTTCACATTCATACGAATTCTGATTTCCTCTATTTATTGTATCGAATCACTTTCTATGTGGACTTTAGAATGAATTTATGTATGTAAAGATAATTGAAATATTGTTCTTTACTTGTTAATTGTATAAAAAATATTTTCTTGTATGTAGACTTCAGAATTGGCGTGTACAGATTTGGAACGCTATTATAAAGCTCTTGACAGGTATGTATTTCAGTTGCAGAATAAATGACAATATCATTCAGTTATTATCAATGGTTTCTACTGCCTCGTAATTTCACCTACCAACAATTGCTATACCATAATGATATGATGTTACCTTGAAGTAGGGACTGACGGAGAAATCAATGTAACACTGCACAGAAATGCATCATTTTATACTGTTATACTTAAAGCAAGAATATAAGAAAGAGGAGAGAAATGTGCATTGGACAAAAAGTGTGTGGAAGGAGAAATAATTAAATAAAGATTGGTAAATGTATCTGTAAAATAGTGAACAGTTTTTGGGTTAATTACCAAGTCTCCAGTCACAGATTATTATTTGAAGTATTCTAACCAATTTTAGTAGTGCAGATGTGATAACGCATTGTCTTCGTGGCACCTAGGGTCATTGTTTGCAAACCGATCCTATCCTAGTAAGTGGGAAAGGTTGTATGTTGTGGTAACAACCTTACACCCCGGACCATCATATCACTATGAAAACTTCAAAGCACAGGAAAATAAACTTATTCTCCACTGTAATCAGGTAGGCTCTTGAATTTGAGAATGTATGACGCCAATTGTTGAAAGACGATATGTCTTTTGTTGATTATAGAGAGAGTAACCATTGTGATATGAAATGCCATGGCCATTTTCAAAATTGACAAAGCTGTCCAGAATGCAGAAGAAATGAGGAGATATAGTATAAAAGTACTGGGAATCGGTGAGCTCAGGTGAAATAGAAGTGGATTCTCCAAAAGTGCTAAATGGAGAGTCAATGTGTTAATTTAGGCAAAAATACGACAACAACAAGCATATTGGGTTTGTAGTCGTCGTGGAATCACTAACAGCACAGAAGACTCATGTAGTGGCAACTGTGGTGAGAGCTGTCTACTAGCCAAATTGGTAGACAGTAATTTACGTCAATATTTACGTTCCCAAGATTTGTCGTGAGAAACAACCAATCGGAAGACTGTGTTTGTTTGTTTACATATCCATAGTAATGTACATGAAAACATATATAAATATGCGTTGATTTCCTTAATAAATGATCTGTTGCCTGACTCTTGCCTTCTGTCGTTACAAACCAGTTTCCACTTCAAGATTCAACTAGAAAGGTAGGAAAACTATAACTATACAATTTTGTAGACAGCTGCAAACAATATTGAACAAGACCAAAGCCAGATGGTGAACCCCTGATATGAATGCAAGCCAAACTGAAAGCAGACAACACTGTAATGACAACTCACCACCGGTCGAGAAGCGGTTGGTTAAATGAATAGGAAGGGTAACCTATTTGGAGATTTCTGCTCCTTCTATATGGTGATTGAAGGCAGAGTATACATGTACAATGATATCCACAATACGACGTGGTTTTCACCATTTGGACACAGGAAATATCGGACAGACTTCATCTCATTCTCAAGAAAGTAGAGACACAGTTAGGTTCAGACCACTACCTAGTGCAAGCAACTTTCAAAATGCAGTTGAAGGCCTCCAAAGAAAGTTGAGATTAGACCACAATTCAAGTTCAACACTCAAAAATTTAAGGACGAATCTACGAGAGAGACAACAGAAAAATGTCAAGAGGTATCCAGCAACAACATCGAGGAAACCTGAGTAGAGGAATACTGGAACTCTTTGAAAGAGGTATGAAAGAAAACACGGACGTGTGGAGGCTAATAGAGTAGAGAAGGATGCTGAAGCAGAAGATCAACTGGTTATTGAGATCAATACGGAAAGCAAAGGTTGAGTATCACCTACGGTGCACTGAACAAAATATTGAAGAATAATGCTAAAACAAATGGTGATTTATAATGCACCGACAACTAAAGCAGGAGAGACTGGGTATGAAATACCTCGCAACAATATATAAATTAACGAGGCCACTATCCAATAAGAGGTCAGCGCAGATGAAGCTAGTTAATGATTACCGACCGAGAAGTGATTCGGAAACTACTTTAACACCAGGGAGTGCCCCAAACCTTTGTAAACCTCGTTAAATAACTAAATGATAATGCCACGTGATTAACAACGAAAAACTCAGTGAAGACAGGTCTACCTATTACCACTGAACATATTCGCTGCTTGTGGTGGACTGGGCCGTAGAGCAAACCGTGAGGAGTGAGAATGTGAAGAAGGATGGAAAGGTATCTGTCGATTGGAAGAAAGGCTACCTCATCAAATTGCCAAAGAAAGGTAACTTAAGCATATGCAAGAACCAGCGCAGAAACATGCCCCTATCCACCAAACCAAAATATTAAGTCGAATCATCCTTAAATTGAAAGTTTTCAGATTATGAAATACTGACGTCTGACATCACAGATGCTTCAAGTTTGATCATGGGTTGACATCAGTTAGAGAACCATTGAAAACCAGGGGTAATTGGACAGCCGTCTCCTCCTAGGTTGGGGCTCTTCAGCACTACCCACCCACTGGGTTTCAAGCCCTAGGACGTTCCAGTTAAAAGGTGAGCTACTATACCAATCATCCACCGGAACCCGATTCAGTGGTCTATAAATTCTAACTCCCACCTGGTTTTCAATCGCAATCCGTGATCAAACTAGCTCTTGGGAATATCACAAATTGTCGTTTAAATTTCTGCAATATTACTTTGTTTTATCTTTTATTAGATAAACGCAATTTCTTTTTCTATAAATGTCAGTCTTTTTAATCATAATTCTTAATTCTCTCTCTAGAGCTATAATGTCGTATCATGCTGTTAAAATGGCTGATTTGAATAAAATTATCCGCGAATTATGGAGGAGCACATATCGCGGCAATGGTTAGTTCTTTTGCAATATATAATCTCCACTTAATCTGAATAAAATGAGAACTAATTAATTAAAATACTATTAGTGAATTCCAAAACATCACATTATAGTAAGAATAAGTAAAAAGAGTAAGGAAGTATAAAATTAGGGCTTAAGGAAAGTATCATTTCACAGTAAATGTAAAAAGGGAATGAACTAATGGGTTCAAATGTTTGTTTCTACTCTGAAATAAGTGATATTTTTCCTCTCTCTTTCACTTAACATTTCTTATAGGATAATGAATTTCTAAGCATACTACTATTATCCTAAAGATTTTCATTAATATCTTATTCAATATTGGATACAATTATACAGCTTCTCAAAGTAGTTTATCGAAAGAAAAAAATTTCTTAAATTCTGAGGTTTTAATTATTTTTAACTATAAAATACGTTTTAACACTTTGTGATAATCACTGAAACTTGTGAGTACATTACCTTGGGAAACTACTTCGCTAACAAATACTCATGTATTTGGCTTCATTTCGTGTGGACATTAATTTTCGCTTTAAACTCGCTGCTATTCTAAATATTACGTTTCTTACATTGATAGCTTAAATGTCTGTGTTTCTGCACTTATGTTTCTTCCGGTGTTAGTTTTGGTGATATTAATATTCGTATTCATCATCACCAATAACTTCTCATCAAGCAAAAACTCAATAGTGGGACTAGGAAACTGAGTGTTTGTAGCATTCACTTTAACCATTATGATTAAACGTGCATCTTCACTTTCACTTCAGTAAGCATAAAACATACTCATTATTCTTTAATTTTAATAATTATAGTATTTTATTCTATTAATTGCCGGCTGTATCAGAAAAAACTATTCTCATAGTCAATGCTGAACAGAAGATTTATGTATGAAACATTAAATCAATTTACCGAAACGGAGAAAGCATCACAAACCATAAGTCTCTTCACTTATCATTTGTAACGTCATTCAAGGACTTTAGAAAAAACACTAAGAGAAGTAATTTGTTCGAAAATTATAGATACGTCTTATTGTTTTGTTTTCCGAAATTCATGAAGAGAAATAACTGCTTTAAAATTCATTGACTGGCCAGTAAAAAATATATGGTAGTTTGAATAATGTATCCTGTAATTTTACTTTGCCTTTTAGATATAGATTATATCGAGATATGTAGCGAGGAAGATACCAGTGCAGCTTCCAATGTTAGCAGAACACGGAGAACTTACAATTACCGTGTTGTAATGGTAAAGACAAGTGCTTCAGCTTGCCGACCGAAGTCAAAAGACACTAGTGCATACCACGGTGAAGCTCGTTTAGATATGCGTGGTCGGTGTTCAGCTGGGCAGAAAGTACTTGCTAGTCTAATTATCCGTCTAGCTTTGGCTGAGGTCTTTTGTCTACACTGTGGAGTGCTTGCACTTGACGAACCAACTACAAACCTGGACAGAGAAAATATCGAAAGTCTAGCCTACGCTTTAGTAGAGTAAGTACCTATAACCCATTTATATATTTATTTTTCTGACATAAAGTTGCTCTTCCACTACCCCTCAACATAATCTTAATTATGATAGTGAACTCACTTAATTTTTTAGTGTACTGTTGTGATGCATCTTCCCATTACACTTCAGTCTATTTCTGGTGGTTAATAAGGAATTAGTGGATGTCACATGAGTGAACACAACTATTTCACCTACTTCAATAACAAATCAGAGTAAGCAGAAATAATACGCAGAATGTTCAATACACAGTTGAGATAACTGTCATCTTTCTTATTGTCTATCCAATTTTTATTAGCATTACGATTTACACTGTTATATATACAGTCGGTATCAATAACACCCGGAAACAGTTTGAATCATGCATAAAACTTCCATTTTTAAGTATGTGGGTGCTTCTAACTTTCACTTTTGTGTTGACCTAAACAATAAACCTGAGGTGTTCCAAATCACACATTCTTAGTCATAGATAATTATTGTTTCCGATAAATAAAGGACCTAAAGTCTTTTTGTTTAATGGTTATCACCTAACCAATGTGATGACCAGGTAACTTAGAGATTTATTTCGAACCTTCGCATTAGAACATTATGTGCGTCGGTGGCATAGCGGTTAGGACGCTTGCCGACCATGCACATGGTCCGGGGTTCGATCCCTGGCCGACGCACTCCTTTACCTCGCTAAGCCGGAAATAATGCTGGTGAAGAGGAAAGGTTGAGCATGAGGCTAGCAACCACATCCTGTAAAATAAGCACTGCTACAGAAACTTCAAGCCTCTAGCTTGAAGCCCTATGTTCCATTGGGAACGTGAAGGAATAAAACAAAAATTAGAACATTATAGTATATAAGGTCAAGCTTTGTCACTTTAGGGCAGTTTACGAGTGAGAATCCATGACTGCTTTCCTTTGAATTAAATTTTAGAGTTGATAAAAAGCCAGTTAAAAAGTTACTGTTATGTAATTAATATCTGAAATTTTGTTCAGTACTTAAATGGTATCTGAAATGCTAAACTGCGAAAGCCAAAAGAACTCCAAGTCCGGTATAGGGTGGACTACTACCATATCGCATCCTAAAACAGGAGTAGTTTTCTTGTATTTACCGCTTAAAGAAAGGATTAAACTGCACTTCCAGCCACGCACGTGGTATGGGGTTCGGCCCTTCACTGACGTACTCCTAAACCTCTCTCAGTCGGTAGTAAACCCCGTAAAATGGGAAGGTTGGAAGCAGAGAGTAAATTAAAGTGAAGGAATCTTGTGAATATAGCTAGTTTTCGCTTCTTGCTAGAAACAACCATTGATTGTGGCTAACAAATATGTTATATATGCAGTCTTAATATGTTAAAAAGAGAATAATGGATAATAATCCCCTTAAATTTCCATTTTATCAGCTACGTGCTTTCCATTGGCTTTGAAAATATTCATAGCTAAATATTTGCATTAATTCTTGTACATTTAGAATCATAAAAAATAGAAGACGTCAAAAGAACTTTCAACTAATTGTTATCACACATGATGCTGATTTCGTTGAGTTACTGGGTAGATCAGATTATGTGGAAAACTTTTTCCTGTTGTCTCGTGACGCACAGTAAGTTGAGTCCAATAAACCCTTACTAATAATACTTCATTTTAGAGGTCTGTCTGAGATCAAAAAGGTCCCTATTGGAGAACATTTTCAGTAACTTATACATGTATATGACCATGTGTTAGTAAGGCTTTGTAAGAAATACATCAGAGATTTTGAACTTCCCATTTTTCTATCCTCTAAGCTTGTTTGCATCGTGCTTAAAGTACTAACTCTACCACTCATAGCAGAAGTAGACGCAACATTAGGAACAGTTAATGTTAATTAGAACGTCTTTGTTGTTGATTTGAAGAAACAGGTGGTCGTGCTCAATTTTCATACATCTCACAAGTGTGACGTTATAAACCTAATCTAGTTTTGTCATCGAGCGACTTGATTCAGACCTTGTGATTAACTATGTCCAAGACCTCGTAGGAAGACGGCGCCGGTCCAACTCCCATGAAATGGACTGAGGTATTAGAGAGTTGCTCCGATTCGGGAATTCTGCCACTAAATAACATATAAGGTACCCATAGGTCTGTAGAAACCTTCAAATCTTTTTAAAGTCACATCTGCGATTTTGGGAATAGTATGGCCGTTCTGCTATCCGTAAACTTGCACAGACAGTTGTCATTCTAACTGGAAGTTGTCTATCAAATAGAGTTTGAGACAACAAAATAGGCACAGACTAAATGACATTTTGTAAATAACGCAGGGAAGGACGGAGTTGAGGTTGCTATGTTCGTTAGTAATCAGGTCCTTTTGAGACTAGACACTTGCGCAAATCTGTTATGGGTAAAATTTATTTTGATAAAGTTTCACATATCAAGGTGATTATGAGCAATAAATTGTGCTTGAAACGTCTTTGATTACTACATCAAGCAACTCACTTATATGCCGTAAGCGTCGAGCTGGAATTGAGAATAAAACTGTATTGACAGCTAGTATTAGCACTACTCCTAAAAATTCAGTACCTTCTGCTCATACAAACCCCTCCCTACACCTTATGTGCTTATCAAAAAACTCCAGCCACCAAGCTCTGTTTCAGTACTATCTTCAGAAATAGAACTTCTAAAGTTGTCTATAGGAGAACTTAAGGCCGAGTTAAGGGAAATAAAAAACAATAAATCAGTAGATCCTGGGATTTCTGAAACCAATACCAAAATATCCAAATTATCAGATCAGATCAATGATATCAGATCGCAGGTCTGTGAACTGGCACCTCTTACTATCCTCATGAAAACTGTAGACCTTAACAAACTTGACACAGAATCGGTATCTAAGGTAGATAACTTCATTAACTATGTTACTACAGAAGTAACAAAACGACTCGACGCAAAACTGAGTGCTATTGGAAGAAAGGATACTTAATCAATCTACCAAAGAAAGGAGACCTAAGTCAATGCAAGAACTGGCGCGGAATTATGCTCCTGTCCATCCCAAGCAAAATACTAAGCCGCATCATCCTGGAGAGAATCAAACATTCTCTGGATGAAAAACTTCGACCGGAACAGGCTGGATTCAGGAGAAACAAGTCATGCATTGATCAGATCGCCACATTACGGATCATCATTGAACAAAGCTTGGAGTGGCAGTCACCTCTCTATCTCAACTTCATCGATTTTGAAAAGGCCTTTGACAGCGTCGATCGAGAGGTGATTTGGAAACTACTTCGCTACTACGGGGTGCCACCGACAATAATACATCTCATCCAACAGCTATACGACAATGCTGCATGCCAAGTAATCCACAATGGGAAACTTACGGAACCCTTCGAAGTGAGGACAGGAGTAAGACAAGGCTGCCTACTATCACCAATGATTTTCTTGATTGCAGTAGACTGGATAATGCGACAAACAGTGGGCAATGAGGAATAAAATGGACACACACAAAAAACTTGGAGGATCTGGACTTCGCCGATGATATATGTCTGATTTCCCACAAACTGGAAGATATGCAAGCGAAAAGCTACAAGTTAGCAGAAGAAGCATCAAAGATAGCACTTCAGGTGAACATAGATAAAACAGAGGTGATGAAAATTCCTGGGCAACACCACCAACAGCAACAACAACAACTGACAACGATCAGCATAAATGGGAGGAACCTGAAAGAAACAACCTCTTTTACCTACCTGGGAAGCATCGTTTCAACTACAGGCGGACGGAACTGACGAGGATATCAAAGCAAGAATCGGAAAAGCAAGACAAGCTTTCACTACTCTCAAGTCTGTGTGCAGGTCAACAGCACTCAGCATCAAAAATAAGATCCGGATTTTCAACTCCAATGTGAAGTCATTCAGTGATACTATACGGATCGGAGACTTGGCACGTCAAGAGGAGCACCACAAACAAACTACGGACCTTCATTAACAGTTCTTTTCGCTCAATACTCAAGATTAGATGGCCAGAAAAGATCAGCAACAGAGGTCTCTGGGAGCGAAACAACCAGGAACTCATTGTGAAACAAATAGGCAGGAAGAAATGGAGATGGATTGGCCATACTCTTAGGAAACCATCAAGTGACATCACTAGACAAGCCCTTGAGTGGAACCCGAAAGGGAAGCGGCGAGTTGGTCGTCCAAAGGTGACTTGGAGGAGGTCATGTGAAGAGGAGATGAAAACGTGTGGGCAGACTTGGAGCCAGGTGAAGACTCTAGCAGAGAACAGAACGCAATGGAGACGCACGGCTGAAGCCCTATGTTCCTGTAGGAATTAAAGGTTACAATAATAATAATAATTGTCTACAACGTTCCGGACAATGAGGCACTAAAAAAAGGTACAGCGCATCTTACTTAGTGAGGCGCAAATGCCCAACTTCAAGACTAAGTGCTATAGGCTGAAGGAGAGTCAACATGAAAAGTGTGGTCCTATTCGTTTTCAGTTCGAAACACCGGCAGAGACCAGAAAATTCATCCACTCCCAACACACCCTATCGCAAGCCAGAAACAACAAACTAATAAAGGTTGCGGTGGACAAGACAGTCATAGAAAGGCGCGCATACAATTATCTCACTGCGCCTAATTGTGGAATAAATAATAGGACATTGCAAGCAGCCATTATACCCAACCCTTTAAGAGACACCGTAGAACCCACCGCAATACCCCTCTCAAACCACACAGAATTATCCCCTCAGAGAGCGACACCAACCGAAAGGCCACTAAATTGTAATCAAATAGCTAATAAAACCATACCACCTATTACCGTAGATTTAGAGATGTCGCTAAATAATCCCAGAAAAAAGTCAAAGCCCCCCGAATGTCGACCCTGTCCTCTCTTTGCCATAAGTCCATTGGTAGATAAAAAGAAAATATGACCCCAAATCATGCCAGTAACAACAATGGCAGCATAAATAAGCCCACACTTCCCACGGTCAATAGTATTAGCACACAACGTGCGAAACAGCACCATGGCACACACTGATAACCTACGCCACAACAATGCCACCCTCAATAGTACAAGTGGCAATAGTCAGAACTCGACCACCAACAACTCAGGGTATTCACAGTATGGCACACAAATAAATTTTGATCGGATATATGGTACAAGCCTGCTGGGAACTAACCCACAAAGCAGTACACACGAAACCCATACAAGGACACAACTAGCATCAAATAATAGGTGGAATATTGTACCATGGTCATCACAAGCATCCAATCATTTTTTTATCCCCTGCGTCCCTGTCAGCATTGAAAAGGCAGCTGGTAGGGATGTTAACTCCACTAAAACACTAGTACTGGCTCTCCCCTTGCATGATTACAGGAACAGTGTAGTGTACCTGCATCCATTAAGCACACTTGATACATGCACAAGTTTAGGACAATCAAAGAACCCTACTCACGTTTCTAGCTTAATTAAAAATAAGAATGCCTTAGCCTATAGCAAATCCAGTACTCCAACGCTTAATTCTTCACCGAAAACAGCACACACCAACTCGATAGACATAGGTGAGCATGATTTTGAAACTCCTCTTAACATAGGGTCGTCATGTCAAACAGTACTACTGGGTGCTGAACCACATTCGGGGCTGATTAACAAACTTAAATACTTCAAATCTCATCTTTACTTAATCCTCATAAATGCTGGATCTGTTCTAAATAAACTACCGATTCTAAGAGCACTCACAGTGATATACAAACCCCCCATAATTGTCATCACTGAATCCTGGTGTAATTTGAACATACTGGATGAAGAGATAAGCTTAGATAACTACACACACTTTCGGTGTGACAGGGAAGGTGGTAAGGATGGGGGTTGCCTCATGTACTTTCTGAATGCACTTACTGTATCACAGCTAGAAAGTAGTACACTTGACATGCCTGAGACTCTATGGGTTAACTTACACTTAAATAACGAAACAGTATTAATTAGATGCACCTACCTACAGAGCACCTGGCACCTTTAGTAATTACGAGACCCAACTTATTAATACTCTGGAACAATTATCCACCTTACCCTACGATCATAAGATCCTATGTGGAGACTTTAACTTACCAGAAATCAACTGGGATATACCCACAGGCCCAACTAAATTTGATAAGTTCTTAGGCACACTGGATATACTTGGCTGGAAACAAACTGTCACTACCCCTACAAGAGGTAATAACGTACTAGACTTAATCTTCTGCCACAATTTAAGTCCCCTTTCTACCCTAGTAGGTTCCGAGTTTTCAGGGAGTGACCACAAAACAGTGCTGTGTGCACTGCCACTTCCGTCAAGTAGCAATGCAGCCCATACCCCTACTTCACAACAAATAACATACAGTAAGGCAGACTGGACTCTAGTGAAATCAATGTTAAGGTCCTCAGAATGGAGAGAGTACTTCTATACTGATAACCTCTCGAAAGCTCTAGACATCTTTTACTATAACTCAAACACATGCTTAGGCGCTGTGATCCCATTGCAAACAGTAAAAGGCTCAGAATTCAAGAAGCAATTTATTCAACCAAAAGATCGCTCAAAACTGAAAAGACTGTCAACAAGTTACTTCAGACGACACGACTTTAGTACACTAGGGTCAATACTTAGTACTCTTAGCTCCATCTCACAGGCTCATAACTTGCGTATGAGAAATGAAGAATGCACCGCACTAGCCAGCACCACCAGAGTAAGTGCTCTCACAGAAATCGCCAAAGCCATTTCTTGTTTATTACTTAAGATCTTTACAATGTCCCTAGAAAGCCAAACCTATCCAGATAAATGGAAAACCACATTTATAATACCCAAACACAAATGCGGATCGAAAACTGAAGTCAACAACTATAGGTCAATCAGTATTACACCTATAGTATCTAGAATCATTGAAAGAATAGTTAAAGATGATATTCTCAAACATATGCTCAGCTGTAATATTCAAAGTCCCAACCAACATGGATTCCTAAAATCCAAATCATGCATGACATGTCACCTTGATTTCTTTAACTATATAACCAGTGGTCGAGACAAACAACAACTAGTACTAGTCATCTACTTCGACATCTCCAAAGGCTTTGGCCGCGTTGACCATTTGCTTCTAATGAATAAGCTGAACTCCTTAGGAATACGTAAACCATTACTAGGATGGCTTGAATCATTCCTTAACAATAGGTCCCAAGTAGTTAGACTGGGGTCTATAAATTCTAAGCCTAGTCCAGTCACTTCTGGAGTAGTTCAAGGTAGCGTCTTAGGCCCCCTCCTATTCACTCTATATGTCAACGACATATGCAGCTGTTTCTCACCTGATAAACCATTCATCTTTGCAGATGATCTTAAAGTAGCTTACACATTCCACTGTGATGACTTAGGATACTTCCAGAAAGCTGCTCAGAAAGAACTTGATAAAGTAACTGCATGGTCCTCCACAAGGAACCTAAAATTCAACCTTAACAGATGTGGTTGGATCTGTTTCGGTGCACCTTCAATAAATATCAAACTGGTACTTGAATCTATTGACTTGCCCAAACTCCAAAGTGTTGTTGACCTAGGACTCAGGTACTCTAGTGACCTGACATTTTCTGAGCAAGTGACAACGCAGACCCGTAAATCGAGGATGCTTTAAGGATGCATATTCAGGAATTTCCACAACTACGAAGCGAGACTTATCTTATATTAAACTTGTGTCAGACCACTACCAGAATATTGTTCATTTATTCTCAGCAGTACTCGCGTAAGTGACAGGCTTTAAATAGAAAGTGTCCAAAGATATCTCACGTCTAAACTAGTAGGATTTTACTGCGAAAAAGGACTACACATCAAGGTGTATAACTCTAGGTATCGACCCACTCTGGATGAGATGACTCAGCATTAACCTAACATTCTTCTTTAAAGTCTTGCATAAAATATCATTCTCAGACTTAAGCGGGCTCCTTGAATACGACGTACTTTTTGTGAATTATCCGCTTTGGAAACCTGATCTTCCTAGCCGGTGAATGAAATTCAACCATTACTTACATACTGAATCTCTGCGTGGTAAGTCCAGCTGTCTCGAACTACTGCCAAAGCTTTAGGTGCTGCTTTTGTAGCAGCATCTTCCTCACTCGTTCAGATAAACAAGACTCGGTGGTCTACCACATGATTGCTGTGAAGCCGATCATCCAGAAAGTACTAGGTAAAGTCGAAAGCCTTTTCTTTTCCTTGTCTTGTACTTTTTCAGTCTTATTCTTGTTCTTGCGGGTAGCTGCTGTTGCACTCTTATTCTTATATAGCATAAATTTAGTGATTGTTAATATGGCTGTCGAAAAAAGCCTTAGAAAAGGCACTAAAACACCTTACTCTGCAGTCACAAGGGCTTCAGCCAGAGAAGGCAAAAACCCAGGGACATCAACCCCTTCCCGCATACCAATCCTAAAGACTCGGGTAGGTTTCGTGTGTCCTGATACTACGCGTGCTTTGCCACAGTCTAGTACTGAAACGGTGCAGGCAATACCAGGGGGACAGGATATTACCCCTGCATCAACTGAAAGCCAGTGTGCGAAACACAGCAAAGTTCCACAGAGCGTGCCTGCGGAGAGCAGAAACAACAAGTCGCTCTTGTGTCCCAGCAAAGTCTTATGCCGCTCCTCACCTGCTAACATCACACTGCCAAAACTTGGCACAGACAGTAAGAAGGACACTCCAGTCCTACTGACTGAAAATGCCAATTTTCATAAGGTGAAGATTCATAACGTTGGATCCACAAAATCAAGGGAAGAGAGAATTAAGAAAGTACCACTCGCATCCACAAGCAAGCTCGGCAAAACAACATAGGCTGGCCAGAACCTGATGAAGCCTAAAGTTGCTGATGCAGCAAAGGAATACAAGAAGCCAAAGGCCAAACCTAAGTCTGAGGTTAATCGGTCTAATTCTCTTATATTCTTTAACGTACCTGTGAGCAAGAATAGCTTGCTTGAACAGCTGGCTATGTCTGATCAGGAACAGTGGTCCAACCTGTGCAATAAATTAGGTCTGAACACTAGTTCAGTGAAATTGTGCAGGCTGTACAGGGGTATCCACACGTCTCAGGGTAAGCCATCCCCATTAAGGGTTACACTGGATTCTGCCGAAGAGGCCGAAAAGGTACTATTGATGGCTCAGGTACTGGCGAATTCATCAAGCTGTCGCATCTTTTCTTCTTGCGCTAGAAGCGACTTTTCGAAGTCTTCATGTTTCCTTATGAGTGCTTCCACAGAATCGAGTGAGTCCCCCACATATTGTATTTCTAAGAGAGCCTCTTGCTTACCAATCCAAGATTCCGACTGTTCAGCGTCGCGGTAAAAATACTGAAGGCCCATACACTGTTCTAGCTGTTCATGTCTTTCCTCACACAACTGCATCAGGGAGGCTCTCCCTCTTTCAAGGGTGGAAAGTTTAGCAGCTATGTCTCCACTACAGGGATGGCCAACTCTTTGTAATGCCTGACATTCTTGCATGCATGTATCGAAACTGTCAGCTCGAGAATTTATCTCAGCGGTGTATTCCTCATGTCGCCCTACTTGGGCTTCAGCACCAGCTACATCCTTTGCCAAATCATCCGCCGATATTAACGTCTTCATGTCATTCATCCACATACTCAAGTCTCTCCAGTTAGCCAAAAAGCGATGCATCTTGAATGGCTCTTCCAGTTTACCTCTCCTATCTACAGCCTGACTTTTCAGCTTATCCCATGCAGCGATTAAGGCGTCATACTTGCCTTGTATAGTGTTTTGCGAATCAGGATGCTTCTGTGCAAGCGCCTTAGCATCATCTCCAAGTTGAACAATCTTTTTATCTGCGGCAGTCAAATCCCTTTCTAATGCTTCGTGCTTCCTTTGTAAGGCTTGGACTGAGGCAAGATCACGACCACAGTCCTCAATGGATAAAGGAATGGACTTTTCATTCACCCACGATATAGCTCTATCTATGTCCCTAAAGAAGCGCTGTATCTCATAGGCTTCCAGGCGCTTTCCTTGTCGTTATCTAACCAGATCCTTCAGATGTTCTAGAGCTTCGCGGACCTCTCTGGACTTTTCTATGACTAGGGCATCCTCAGGAAATTCGTCTTTTAGGAGTTCATCTGCCTTCGGATAGATGCCTTCGGCACGACTTTCTTGATACTCGAGATCCTTTATAAACTCATCAAACTTTTTTTGAAGTGTCTCAACATGTTTCAAGTCTTGACCTAAATCCTCTGATGTTACGTAAGTTTCTTTTTCACGTATCCAGAAAAGTATATCGTCGACTTGGCGTAAAAACTGGACAAATTTAAGCGTTAGGTTAATAAGACGTGATTTTTCCCTGAAAATAGCCATAAGCCTTTCCCACAAGGCATGCCATTCATCAAGACGGTTTTTGATAATATCTGTTGCGTAGTACCCCTGACCAATCATTTCTTCTCCCGTAGAATCTACAGCTGAGAGTGTTTCAGCATGAACTGTTACTTCGAACTCAAACTCTTGATGTTTCTGTTTTTTCAGCTGAAGATCACTGGGTTCTTTAAAATCCTCATTTGCATAGGTTTGCAGTTTTTCATTGATCCAACACTCAAGTTCATCGGCATTCCTCTTAAAATATTGATATCTTTTAAGCATGTCCATAAACTTAGACATGGTTCTGGCGAACTCATCATTAAGAGATACAGCGACTTTAAGAGAAGTAGAAGGTTTGTAAGACGATTTATTTCGACCAGAACATTCGCGACTACCTTGTTGTAATCTTTCTAATTCCATTTCTTTCTCTTCTTGGACTATGCGCAATATCGCTAGCTCCAATTCTACCATACAGTGTGATTTATTCCTGTTGCTTTCAGGGAAATCAGCTTCATCACTCTTTTCTAACTGTGGAGTTAACGACGGCATAGTTTCATAACTTTCGTCTGCCATACTGTTCGAAACTTTGTAGGATTATTTTTGTCCTACAGATTTAGTCCTTCCTCAATACTGAAGACACACACAGCTATAGCTAAAACAGAATGACTTGACTTAAACTTTATCTGTTTCTAAAACAAAATAAATCATACAATTACACCAAGAAAAATATACAAATCCACTGTAATTCAAAAAAGGGACAAAAACGTACCGAACAGTATTGAAGGAACGGACAAAATGAACAGGTAATTAATTACATGTACACACAAATAGAGTGACAGATAACAAAGAACACTCAAGGCCACATAACGTGGTGTGAGTTACAATAAATTGACCAATAATCGCGACAAGAAGGTCACATCATATTGATTAGCTGTCTATCATATAGTCTATCTATCTGTCGCGATTAACATATATTGACACTAAATAAACTCTAAGACTTCGCAAAAATACATGAAATGTTTACTATGCAGTGTAATATAATTTTTCTAAACATTTATATATGCATAAAACAATAATGTTCCTTTCATGTTCACATACTTTCTATTTCTAGTATCCTGCTGCTGAGTCTACTCTTCTATCTACCTTCTATTCGAGGTCGAACAACCCCACACTTAAAACTGAAATGAATTTGGACTCCAGACCATTTAACTCATAACCACCCTAATTCCATGAATTATCCCATTTGAAAACGCTGGCCAACATTCTGTACAAGGAGTATTCTTGATCTGAAATAAAGAAGCAACTGGTTTTCAAACAGTTTTCAATGTATTGCTCAACTTACGCGTACAGTCTGCCATGCTGACACGAATGGCGCCAATGGATAGTTCTAGAATCGACCTCGGCCCTATTCCATGCAGTAAAACAATCCAAAATGACCTTATCCAGTTTTTGTATCCAAAATCAAATTTTTTTCCCATTATAAAACTACGACAAGACTGCTGAAAAAATGGAATAAATATATCACTGACCTCAACATAATACATCAATAAAAATTTAAGTCAAGGATGGTGTTCACAACAAAGTTATATAGTAAAATTGACTTCAAGCTTTATTATTCCCAGATATTTGTATTACACTCATCTGATATCTGGGTTTTTTGTTAATGCGAAGACAATATTTCTATCTCTTTATGTGTTACACAGACAGACTATTTTGCAGACTCTTCCGACTGACTCTAATGTTAGCATACATAGAAATATGTGTAATTTATATGATAACTTATCTATGCCTGTATAATTTGCATGTTCTAGAACAGCTTTGAAGTGCTGAGGAGACGAATGAAAGTATTTGATGCCTTTATGCAAGTGCTGTCTTTGCAAAAGGAGTGAATTATTTAAACTCTTCTGCCCAATTTAAAGCTCAGTTACTTAGTAATTCCTTCAGTTTTTATCTTCAAACTAAAACTTCCCTTTGTTTTGAAGTCGTTTTCTGTAAAACACCTGTTTCACGTTTTACTTACCTCTTTTGCCGGTTCTTACCTCTCTTACAATTTAATCTCAATAACGTTCCCTTAGTGTGTCTTTTTAAATGACAGCTGGAAAGCCACCTTCCTAGAAGGCGAACGTGCAGTCTGAATCCGTATGATGGTATGCAGATTCCGCGTTGAAGTCACTTATTTCTTTCCTTAGTCAACGGAGCATGGCAGAAAATTTCTTGTGTCACTCAACAACAATTTATACAAGAGATAGTGACACCTGATGAAGCACAAAAGCTTCCTGATAACAAAAGTTCTTACATTTATACTTCTTTTGGTGTCACTGCGAAGATACGTGAAAGTCTTGAAATAGACCTTTGGAGCCTGAAGGTATCGACGTTCGCGAATTGTACGGAGTATGCTAACGAAAGATCTTATACCAACAACTTCTATAGTGTTCTCTCGTCGGGTACCAAAGATAAAGCAAAAGACCAGATTTCGTCGTCCAAAGTAAGATATATATTTCGGGACCAAATCGTGAACCGTATTGGTTGCTTAGCTGGCTAGTGATCGTGCACGCAAGTGACGCGACGGAGTACCAAATGGCGAGGATGCTTGACCGCAAGCCTTCAGTTTAACAAGTCGACTTAAACAGTGAGGGTCAGCATCCAATGTTGAGTGATGAATGCTGTGGTCAATAATTTTAGGGAATTATTTACCGCTACAGCCCTTTTTAACGCGTCTTATTCATTGGCCTGACTATAGAAGGGTTAAGCACCAAGACAGGGAGTTTTTATTCGCAAATTGCTTCCGCAGAGTATCTGCACAAGAATCGCTACCACATCTAAACACTAGCTCCGAAAGCGTCATCAGGTAAGGATATTGAATTGTGTTGGTAATGTTCGGAACGTCGTATTTAAGTCCTTAAACACACTGAATAAAAGAAAGTTAGTTTGGGCACAGTGAACTTCGTCCAGAGCTTCCCAAGATCTCCTAAAAAGTCGATACACTGAGTGCGATCTTCCAGCTGTCCCTTACTCCAGCTGTCTGGGAGAACACAACTGACACCTGCTAAATTGATGTGAAGGTCACGCTTGCAAATCGAAACGATCCAACAAGTTGCACTGGCTAAAATTAATGTCCCTGAAGGTCCTAACATGCTTGGAAGATTGTTGGGGTAGCGATTAGACTAAAGGCAGTTAGCCAAGTAGTGTAAAAATTTTTACACTACACTGGGGTCTGTGGGCATAGGCGTACCGCTGGAGAGTAGGGATTTGAGGCAGTAATGTGTTTCCTTCAGACAACCAGAATGCCAGCCATACCGTCTCTCCACTCTGGCTGCTGTAGGCAGTTAGAAAATATCAACCCCAAAATTTTTACATTCCTTCTTTTCTTGTGGTGATCCGTAGCCGACAGTCAGTAACCCAAAAAGTCAGTTTAAACATGCCATTAGTGACCAGCTTGTAGCAGTTGTCCCTTGGGCTCTGGAGTCACGCAACACCAACTCGACCAACTTCCACGGTGTGGGCAGCCGGTAAGTAACAACAGCATACACACCTCCAAAAGCGCACAAGGCCCTCTTGATCATCATCATCTTTTATACCCATCACTCTCATCATCTTGCTTCCCTAATACTGTCAGCACTATTCAACAGGTTGGTCAGTCATCTTCATTTCATTGTGTGACCACGAATAAGGTTGAGAGCCAGGAAAACACCCCCTGAGAGCCTCTTAAAGCTACGCAGCCAACTTCATACTGGAGCATTTAGCTTCAGGACAACAGGCATTACTAGCCGCAACTCTGGCATCTCGAGCCAAGGATGTATGCTTAGTTTCGGAGACACGCATACAAGAGCCGAGTGTGGTTATTCACTTAAACCTACCTGGCCAACAACGTGGATCTGAAAAATTCACCTTAAGCGTGACAAGAGACTTTTCAGCTAGTTCGTGAGGTCTCACAGGTGTGGGGATAGCAGTGAGTACTGGGTGGGCAAAACCATTTTTTACTAGATCCCGATAGATAGTCGTATTGTGGTGTTGCGATACAGACAATGTATGCCAACGGAATATGATTCTCACATATTCCCACAGTTCAAAACGGCGTTAGAAACAGAATACTATACACTGTGCGTCGGTGGCACAGTGGTTAGGACTCTCGCCGACCATTCACATGGTCCGGGGTTCGATCCCCTCCCGACGCATACCCGATATCTATGGTCGGCCTGCAAAATTTGGGCTACCGATATCCATGCTGAAAATTCCATACTTGTACTGAAAATACGGTGTGGCATCAAGCTGTAACCAAAAATATATATATTTGAACATTCTATTTCATATCGTTTAAAGTAAACCAAATAACACGCTCAGTGATTGGTTACAGAATATAAACTGTACGTGTATAAATAGCGGTTTGATTAATGAAACACATACCTTGGCTTCCGTGTCTTGCCTTCTGGTACTACAGTATGTGTGCGGTCCGTCTGAACGGCTCCGTTAGAAGAAAGAAAGATGGCGTTACCCATCTATGTCTTTTCATAGTCTCCACCAACCCTCCAACCGACTGCATTTTGGATGAATTAATGGATGATTTCAACCAGGAACCTTCTAGCTTGCTGCAAAAAGCAAAACGCTCAGGTATAGTTGTTTTAGGAGGCAACTTCAATGTCCAAGTAGGGAAGTTATGCGGGACTGAGAAGTATATTGGTGGTACGTGCGGAGTTCTCTACCGACGAACCGACAGCAGTGATTGTCTCCAACACTTATTTTCAGATAATTATCTATTCTTAGTCAGCAATAACAAGTTCAACAATAGCATCCCAGGGGATAGGAACTGACGAGTGACTTTCAGCTGACGAATCATAAAAACAAGGAATTTTTGCACAAAAATGACGTATATTTACAAGAAAATGCATGAGAACACATTAAATAGGGTATCTTTCTCTGGCGTGACTTAGAAATAAATCCGGCAAAGTTAAACTTAATCACCAGTTACTACCAATCAGTGAACGACTTTCAACGGGCCAATCACATGAAGGAGGGATTTTTTATAAAGGAAGAAATGTATTGATGAAAGAAGCATAAAAACTGCATTAAACTCTTACGTAGGGTATCTTTCTCCAACAAGTGACAGAAACATCTCCTAATTTAACATAAGAGTGTCAATAGAAAAGTCACATCACATTCTGTACATATATTCATTTAAATGACTATAAATGAGGTCCTTTTGAGATCCATTTATAGCCCTCATCCTATTTTTCGATCCCCCAAGATGCTTCTACAGAATTTGTGTGTCCTCGTAATAGGATCCACAAAATCACTGGAATGGTTCACTGTGATGAATATATTCAAGAGATGATAGCGACTTGTAACCTTTCCATTCATCAGTATGTACTATGGATCCCTGTTTCACAAGTCTAGTAATAGTAGGTATTAAAGTGGTTGACTTTCTGACTGATATTTTCCCCACGAATCCTTTCCTCAGGGAGGTATCATATAAACCAATAACCCAAACATTGTTGGCTCGCTTACGACCATGGTTGTATTTTTCTTCAGTAACACAGTTTCGTCCAAGTGCATGACGATGTATTCTCCGCCCAACAACGAAGTAATTCCCTCCATTCTCCATGATGCAATGTCTCTGCCCTGCTTGCACCATGGAATTGTTGACAAAAGGCTATTTTCGGTTTAAGCAGCTGCGCCTCCCACAGGCTGTTTTAAAACCCAGAAGTTACAAATATACAAGATTTGGGTTAGGGAGAGATGCGACCTACCAAAAAATGCTCCTACGAAGTGATAAAATTATCAGCTTACCTTCTCTAATAGTAACTCGTCTCAAACAAATTGCACAACGATGAACATATCCATCAATCGACTTGCTAAAGCTTTTTAAACTCATGGCACCACCACATGAACAAATCCTCTCCTTCCTAAGCAACCCCGAATCCAGGCAATACCTCAAAATCTCATCCTCCTCAAACTGCAACCGTAACTTCGTTAGAGCACGCATTTGAAACGAATCAAGCGTTAAACAACCTTGAACAACCTCACGTTCATGAACCTCGTTGGACCATTCGATGTCGTTCGCTGATTGGTAGTTAGTGGTGCTTAAAGTTTAACTTGGCCCCGTATCCTTACTCTGATTATGACTCTTACCCTAACCCCATTACTTACCTTAACCCTAATCCTAACTCTAACGAGCTATTAATACAGTGCCAAGACAGTATATAAAAACGTGATCTGAGTGAAATTTGCTCCTCAGTAGGTGAATATGGTTGATATTTCAGTTATGAATTTGACAGGTGCTGTTAGCCAACGACTAGCACGCTTTCAAAGTAATTGGAGAGTTATCACTTCTGGGACGCCACAGTTGAATTTCGCCACAAAAAGAGACATTACGTGACCTGGTGACCTCCATCACCAAATCTACTCCGGACTCATATAGACCACATAGCGATAGGATATCGTTGGTGAGGATCAGTAGAAGACTGCCGCTCCTTCTTGAACGCGCGCCTAGACACCTATCACGCCCTGATTCGAGCACGTTTATGCATAAGTCTAAATGGACATATAAAAATTGTTAACAGAGAAGTTGCTGAGATCCTTTGGATTTCTACCACCTCATCCAAACTGACTGACGCAAGGAGATGGATTCCGGTGAGCTCCAAATATTATAAGAAGCGAAAGTTACTTAAACACAAACTAACAAGTTTTCATAACTACCGTGAACAGTGGTGGGCGACAAAGGCCAAAGGGATGGAAAAGGCATAGGCGATTGTTGACAATAGACACGTATTTAGACTTATCAGGAGAACAAGTGGTAAAGGCTAGTAATTAGTATAGCAATATCCAAGAAAAGTGGCGCCCTAATTAGTTCCCAAGAGAGGTGACTGGAACGCTGGAAAGAACAGTTTGAGGAGCAATTTAACTGGCCAAAAGCCACGTTCAAACTACCCAGAATACGACACTTCCCTGAATGGGATACAGACACAGGTTATCCGTCGACAACTGGGGTTACAAAAACTGTTACTAAACCGAAACAAAGTAAAGCAGCGGGGCCTGATGGAATGACTCCAGTGGTGTTTAAGTACAGTGGAGAAAATTAGATGTCTGCGTTAACTGAGGTATCAGGCATAGATAAGATAGATAGATAGCCCCTTCGAGCTGTTGGTGTAAGTCATTGATTGTCCCGATATAAAACAACGGAAACAAGTCTTCCTGTGATAATCACAGGGGGATTAGCTTGACTAATATGGCTTCCAAAGTTCTATGCTCAATAATAATGCGTAGACTAAGCGTTGCTTGGGAGGAACAAACACGAGAGAACCAGGCAGGTTTTAGACATGGAAGAAGGTGCATTGACCGCATTTGCAAGAATCGACAGATTTAGTTACATAGGCATGCATGCCAACAATTTAAAGTCGTCATAATCCGGGGGACTGCGTAAGAACCCACGGAATCAACTCTCCTCTTGGACAGCAGTACGTAGCGGATTGTCACAAGGCACGGTACTCGGACCTCTCCTATTTATTTAGTATATCAATGAGTTATCCCTGCTCACCGACTCCCCTATGATCATATACGCAGATGAATTAAAAATGTGGAGAGAGCTGAAGGGCGACAGTGGTACGTCCACGTTGAAAGAGGACGTCAACACATTTTTCAGAGTAGTTCATAGAATGGATGCTCCCAATCAATGTGGCAAAATGTGCAACCATGCGGATCGGACAAGTAATCACCAGTTCGTACGAACTAGAGGGAATAACACTTCCATCATTTCAGACTCACGTGGACTTAGGTTTCACAGTTAGCCACGACTTAAAAACTACAGCACACTGTCGCGCGGTGGCTGCACGAAGTTTCAGGTCATTATGGGCAATTCACAGAGCCTTTACTAGAATCACCAGAGAAATGTTCACCTCCTTGTATACATCTCTGGTGAGGTCAAGACTGGAAAACTGTGTCCAGGCAACCATTCCTTGTCCTTTAGGGGACTCACACATTCTAGAGAGGGTTCAAAGGAAGGCAACACGTATGGTTCTCGGCATGACTAATTTATCATACAAGGAAAGACTACACAGTTTAAATCTCTTCTCCTTGTCATAACGTAGGCGGAGAGGAGACTTAATCACAATGTTTAAAATTTTAAATAATGACTACGGACCTGACCTATTCTCTTTTTTCCTTCCCACCAGGTCGGAACACCTTAGACGACATAACAGGAGAGTTCAAAAGACAAGAAGAAATCAAATTGCTTTTGAGTACTGGTTCTCACATCGAGTCATAAACTTTTGGAACCGACTGCTAAAAGAAGTGATGTCTGCAACCTCAACTGATTCATTCAAGAAGGGTTTGGACAACCACGGAAATTTACTAGAAAAGGATTAACATGGGCTCCAAGCCATCTATCCTCAAAAAATAAATCTGAATCTGAATGACCGGCCTCGTATCCAAAGGAGAGAACAAAACGTGGTCAAAGAAAATCCCCAACCATTAGTCACAATACAGCGATGCAGCACGGACGATGATAGCCAGTGTCATCCAAGTGCTCCGAGTGAACTAGAAGAAAAAAAACCCAACAGGCAGGTTCCCGGGGAATCGGCCAACTAGTTCGTAGGATAACTCCTCAACCGACAGCCCACATCACGTCAACCACCCTCCCCCAATACGGGGACGTGGTGAGACTGACTACCAGTTGCCTGTACAGTAATGTGAGAGTGCTAAGAGGCAAAATAGCTGAACTTAGACACCTACAATCACAGCTGAATCCCAAAATCATAATACTGACGGAAACCTGGCTAACCCCTACGGTGACAGGCAGCGAAGTCAGTATAAATGATATGGTCCTAGTCAGGAGAGGTAGGGACCTGAAAGAAGGAGGTGGAGTCGCCATATACGTCGACAAACAGCTCAGATGTGTCCATGCAATCGACCCTCCCCTTATTGAGCTCCCTGACTCCATATGGTGCCATTTCACCGTTGGGTACTGTAAGTATCTAGTGGGCAGCATTTACAGATCACCTTCATGTGGAGCAGACCACAACCAGGTACTGCTGAATGCAATTTCAGCGACACAAGACATGGGTTATGATCAAATTGTCATAGCTGGCGACTTCAATACCCCATCTCTTAACTTGATGACGGGATGTGCCCAGGACAGATTTGATAGAAATCTGCTGCATACCATCAGGGAAGCCGGATTCACTGAAAATGTCAGAATGGATACTAGATGGGGCCCAGATGGGAAGTCTTCTAGACTGGATTACGTGCTCACTAGTGACCAGCTACTAGTGGAAAACGTTCAGATCACGACTCCCATAGGTAGTAGGGACCACGCGGTCATAACATTCGACATAGTCCTCCGCGAGCGTTTACTGTGGGACAATACACAGCCCTATCTGTGTTATAACAAAGCCAATTACACCGAAATGCGAAGACTTTTGTCTGAAGCAAATTGGCCGAAATATTGGACAGAGCTTACAGTAGAAGAACACTAGGGAGTGGTAAAGGAAATCATTCACCAGGCGGTCTCAGACACTGTTCTTTAGTCACACCAAAAGCTAGAAAGCAAATTTCATGGCTAAAAAGAGGGACACAACGCCTTCTGCAGGCGAAGCGGAAAGCCTGGTTTGCGTGGCGGTTATCGAAGAGTCAACCCAAACATGAAGTGTACCTCGAACTCAGGAATCGATGTAACATACGAGTCCGGAGTGATAGAAGGACATTTCAGAGAAACCTCGCCAATAAGCTTCTCGTGAGCCCCAAAAGCCTATGCAGGTTTATGTCTGAAAGAAAACCGACCAACCAGGGAGCTGGCAATCTAGTGGGTTCTGATGGGAAATCTCTTACTAGTCTTGAAATGGCAGAGACATTCAGTCTAGCCTTTCACAGGCAACTGAACAGTAACGAGGATTTTACCCCCACAAAACACCAATACTACAATGCAAGACCAACGTGCGAAAACCTGCTGGGTACATTTCAAATTACCCCGGCTATGGTACTCGTAAAATTGGGAAAGTTGGCTTCGGGAAAGTCTGCAGGTTGCGATGACATAAGACCACCCGTCCTGAAGCAGTATTCAGAAAGTCTCTGCCAATCCCTAAGTGATCTGTTTCAACACTCCTTTGATGTAGGGAAACTTCCATGTGAATGGACAATCATGCAGAAATGCATGGTTTGTCTCAATGGCTTATCCTCTTAAAATTTAAAACCACACTGTCAATGGATAAGCATACAAGCTAAATCCCCACGACCCGTTCTGTCTTCTCTCACTGTACCGACTACTCTATCTTTTCCTTCGGTCACCTTTATTATTTCACCTTTATATTTCACTTATCTCAACCTATTATTATTATTACTATTCTGCTTTTATGACTACACCGAATGACCAACGGGTGTTAGGTGAAACTCCATTCACGGCAGCAACTCAGTCCTAACATACTGCACACTACAAACCACATCTTGACCAATCGTCGCACCACTCCTCTTGGAGTCTACCAGAGCTAAAGCAGTCGAGTGGCGGGACTTACTACGCATTTCACCGAAGATCTGGAACCTCTACCTTACAATCAAGAAGCGAGCTCAAAGAAATCACTGGTTTATACTAGCTCATAATCAGGATATTGGATTGGACCTCTGTAAAGCTGCCAAATTTAACCCCGAAGGTCAGCTTCTAATAAATGGGAGTCTTATTCTTTCTTTTTGGCACCGTTCGATATATGCGTGTCATTTGCTTTGAAACTATAGGCACTTAAATGGCACAGTGCAAGTAAGGAAATATGAAGTTAACTTTCAAGCACCAAATAACAACAGTGAAAAATAGATACCGCAACCAAATTACCTTGAGCCAACCAGTCAGATCCCTAAGCACTACAAAAGGACGCTTTTCGTAGTCTTCGCTGTAAGTTCCACCCTGAATTATGGTTGGAGTTATAGTGGGGTATGGTTAGGTCTAAATTAGGGTTAGGGCTAGAATAGGGTATGGTCAGGTTTAGACTATAGTTAGGGTTGGGGTGAAACTTGCAGCGAGAATTATGCACAGAGTCCATTCGAAATATTGAAAATTATGGCTATCATCATCAAGACATATTCGTCATAAAACCAACCATTCATCAGGATTAGTGGATCCGAAACCTGGCGCTCAAAGGGTTTTGGATGCATAACGGATTGCCTCCCGTTAGAAATTTAGCCCGGCAGCAGTAGAGAATAGATACCAACTACAGACAACGTTGAAACAAGCAGTCAGATTCTTCCAGGTAAAAATTGGCAATTTATTAATAAAACAGTATATATAATATATAAATATATGTAATAAAAATTAATTATACAGGGTAGATGTCTCTAATATGCCTCAAAGACTGGACCCAGTTTCTCATAGGAGTGGTTACAGACATATTAAACCAATGTCGATACAAAGACTCATCTAAGTAGCTATATGCCATATCATTTCGGGAACGTTTACTATTCTGATACGTTTTTTAGGTGAGCCCAGAATCCTTCAATAGAATTTGAATCTTTCCGGTTACAGGATCCACCAATTCAGAAGAATGGTTGACTTTTTGGTGAATGTAGCCTAGTGATGGTAATTTTGAGTAACCTCTCCACTCATTTGTGCGAATGGTAGTGCATAGGAGGACTAGTCGTTGTATAATTGGTACTAAGACATCAACACTTTAGTTCGAGAAGCGTTCTACAAACCCTTTACGAAGATTTGTCACATAAAGTACCAGCACCCAAACATGATTCGCGCTACTTCTGCCACGATTCATTTTTCGTTTAATAAGTACCGTTTCGTCAATATGCATGACGACACCAACTCTTCCAAGTACAGGAGTAATCCCAGTTAGCTTTTGTGTCGCAATATCAAGACAGTACTGTTACCACTGCATTGCTGACACTTTGGTGTTCTCCGTTTCTGCAGCTGTAGCAGATACTGGTCGCTTCACTATCCAGTTATGGCATATGCGCAATATTTTACTTAGAGGCAGTTTCGATTTCGAGAAGAAAGTATCTAGAAAATGTACGACTTACCAACTCTCACAGACTTCCCCACATAACATTGGTTGCATCTGAATGTGTAGCAGTAAATAGCCCGGCAATACTTTTGTAGTGTCATTATTCTTCCACATAAGCAGGTTAGTTAGTTAGTTAGGATATGAGGCGTGTTCTTCTGCACGCGTAAGGAGTATTTGCTCCTCGAGTTTGCAATAATAGTTTTAGGAAAACTTCACGTATTCTTGTTTATTTGTTACAACTCAAAAACAAAAACGATTCAGAAATGCAATATTCATTATGTGGTAGTTACACAGTCGCTACTTAATTTAGTTTTAGTTCATTAAAACGTTTATTATTTACTGACGTTGATGTACGGATATTGGAAATTATGCTGCAAGTCAAATTCTTAAGAGTAAGTAAACACAGTTACATGGTGAAGTCCATAGGTTAAAACTAATTAATTCTTATTGTTTTCGACATTCCGTATTCATTTTGCTTCAGGATCTTACATTTTTTGTCAACTGTTTCTTCTGTGGTTCTTGCACAAGCTCAGTACCATTACCAATAGGTAACATTCTCTTACCTACTTTTGTAGCATTTGAAAAAAATCTGTACGGAAACAAATAAAAGGATTTTGCAGGATAGTGTTTCAGCTCTTTCATAACCTGTGAAAATTTCAACCAGTAGGCTTTCGCTGTCACTCAATATGCTTAAGCATGACAGTGATATGTTTAGCTTACTCTTTAGTAAGTGCAAACACGGCATTTTCATCTTAATGTTAACAACTAGGAGTTTCACGGCTGTTTGTACTTTACATCCATTTAGTAGAGGGGAATCGTGAAGCCAAGTGAGAGCCTACGGGGAGTTGTCATCTGAAGTGGTAACAACCAGTGATGTCCATCAGGAATGCTCACTGTCCCCATGTGTGTTTAATTTCATCATAAATGTACTAATGGAATTAACTGCTGAATTCAGCGACTCAGGGATTGACTTGTTACCAGCTAATAATCTCGTTGACTTGGAATATTCAGATGATATAGTCCTCCTAGGTGAAGACGTTGACAAAATGCAGTCTTTCGAACACCTTGAGTAGCAATCTTCAAATGTTTGGTATGCAACTCGCTCCCGTCAAGTGCAAGATGATGCTACAGGACTGGAATGCATTGACTCCTGGCTTAAAGATAGGTAGTGAAGTGGTAGAGCGTGTTGGCAACTTCACTTAGTTGAGAAGTTGCGTCAGTCGCGACGGGTTGATCGCTGACGAAATCTCAACACGGATACAGCAGGCTCGTTTAGCATACACTAACTTGCTCCATCTCTGGAGTATGAGTAGCAATCCATACCTTGGCTTCCGTGTCTTGCCTTCTGGTACTACAGTATGTGTGCGGTCCGTCTGAACGGCTCCGTTAGAAGAAAG
This sequence comes from Trichobilharzia szidati, assembly GCA_944472155.2. NCBI lineage: Eukaryota > Metazoa > Platyhelminthes > Trematoda > Strigeidida > Schistosomatidae > Trichobilharzia > Trichobilharzia szidati. Next base: position 68,113,156 of record OX235274.1, on the reverse strand, counting down.
AAAGATGGCGTTACCCATCTATGTCTTTTCATAGTCTCCACCAACCCTCCAACCGACTGCATTTTGGATGAATTAATGGATGATTTCAACCAGGAACCTTCTAGCTTGCTGCAAAAAGCAAAACGCTCAGGTATAGTTGTTTTAGGAGGCAACTTCAATGTCCAAGTAGGGAAGTTATGCGGGACTGAGAAGTATATTGGTGGTACGTGCGGAGTTCTCTACCGACGAACCGACAGCAGTGATTGTCTCCAACACTTATTTTCAGATAATTATCTGTTCTTAGTCAGCACTAACTTAAGGCACAAAGAGAGACATTGCGAAACCTGGTGACCTCCATCACCGAATCAACATTGGACTTAAATAGACCACATAGCCATAAGCTGTAGTTGGCGAAGGCCAGTAGAACGCTGTCGCTCCTTCGGGAACACGTGCGTTAATTCCTATCAAGCCCTGGTTCGAGCACGTTTATGCTTACAATTAAATGCACATAAAAAACCGTTGGCGACGAAGTAGTTAGGCCCCCAACTTGACCAAGACACTGAGTCCCTATTTAAGGAAGAGATAGCGAAACGCATATCTGAGATAGACAGTAAGACTCCGTCTGAGGAACCCAGGTACAATATACAGTCAGCTGTAGATACAGTTGTAAAGGCTGTTAGTAACCTAAACCCGAAAGTTATTAAGGGCCAGTGGATTTCTACTATCTCTTCCGAATTGATTAAAGCAAGATGATTGATTCCGGAGAGCTCCGAATATGATGAGCGAATGCTGATCAAACGCAAACTAACAAGAAGTCTTCGCAATGACCGTGAACAGTGGTGGGCGAAATAAGCGAAAGAGATGGAAACGACATAGGTGATAGGTAACACCAGACAACTATTCAGACTTATCAGAGAAACAGGTGGCAAAGGCAAATGCTAAATGGAACGATTTCTGAGAAAAATGGCACCATTATTAGCGCTCAGGATAGACGACTAGAACATTGGAAAGAACACTTTGAGGAACAATTTAATAGGTGTACAGCCACGCTCAACTTACCCAGCATTCAACACCTTCCTGAATGGAATATAAACTCCATCCCTCCGTCTCTAACTGAGGTTACAAAAACTGTCACTAGTCCGAAACGAGGCAAAGAAGCGGGACCTGATGGAATGACTCCAGAGGTGTTTAAGTACGGTGGAGACAGTTTACTGTCAGCGTTAACTAAGGTATTAGACAGAGTCTAGGAAACAGAGATAGTTCCATCGAGCTGTTGTAAGTCATTGATTACCCCCATATACTAAAAAAGAGACAAGTCTTCCTGTGACAATCACAAGGGGGGATTAGCCTGACATATATGGTATCTAGATTTCTAGGCTCAATAATCATGAGTAAATTGAGTGGTGCTCGAAGGAAACAAACACGAGAGAACCAGGCAGGATTTAGGCCAGGAAGGTGTATCGATCATATTTCACACTTCTACAGATTCAGAAACATAGATATACTTACCGGCGTCCATTAATCGTCATATTTCTTGACCTGAAAGCGGCATTCGATTCCCTCCACTGAGAAGTACTATGGCGATGTTTAGCTGTGAAGGGAATGCCGAGAAAATACATCGCACTGATCAAGGCACCCTACTAGAACTCATATAGCCAGGTGACGGCCTATGGAGAGTTGTCATCTGAAGTGGTGTCTGTCAGGGATTCCCAATAACCCCATTTCTATTCAATTTCATCATAGATGTACTAATGCAATTAACCCTAACTGCTGACTTCAGAGACTCAGGGATTGACTTTGAATATTCAGATGATATAGCACTTCTAAGTGAAGACGTTGCCAAAATGCAGTCTTCTGAACACCTTGAGCAGCAATCTGAGAATGTTTGGTATGCGATTCGCTCCCGTCAAATGCAAGATGATACTACAGGACTGGACTACATAGAGTGTATTGACCACTTCCCTTATTTGGGTACTTGTATCAGCCAACGCCAGCGGGTTGGTCGCTGACGAAATCTCAGCATTGATAGAGTAGACTAGTTCAGCATACGCCAACTTACTTCATCTCTGGAGTAGACACGATATCCGGTTGTCGACCAAAGTGCGTGTATACTGTTCAGCAGTTCGCTCCGTCCTCCTCTGTGATTGGCTGTTAGACAGGGTCATTGGAAGTGGAATACATGAAAAGACCAGCTGTCTTTGGTCATAAATGCCTGTGTTCTATCTCCTGTGTTAGGTGGTATAATTGGGTGAGCAATATTGAGGTTAGGCGGCGGGGTTAGGACATAGGTTGCGAACGCCTAGCCATTGTCTTCCTCGACGGGTGATGTTAGCTGACATAGAATCAGATTGGAAAAGAGCTAGTGGTGGTGAAACCAAAATATGGCTTCATCAGTCAGTGAAATCCACAACAGTTAGTTTAATCCAGCCACGTAGGGAGGTGTAGACTTCCTGGCTGGGGCCTTCGGGATAGTGAAAACCAGTGGCTGGAGACAATTTGTGATGTGGCTCGAGATTGTTCGCAGTGACTGGTGCAGATGCATTCACTCTTTGTGATTTATAATGTCCAATAAAACTCTGTTATTCTTCCGTATTACTATTCTTTTCGCCTCACACTTCTGTTTGTTATCTCTCATTTGAATCTCTCTTTACTCTCTTCTCTTGCTTTGTGTGCTACATGGAGTGTGGCAACTCGAAGTGCTGCGCATCTGTAGAAAGATCTACGTTGAAACCAGTCAGTCAGCAGGGATATGTTAATTATCTGATGCATCATGAAGGTCCACTTAGTTGTGCGTCGGTGGCACAGTGGTTAGGACTCTCGCCGACCATGCACATGGTCCGAGGTTCGAGCCCCTGCCGGCGCACACCCGATATCTATGGTCGGCCTGTGAAATTTGGGCTACCGATATCCATGCTGAAAATGCCATACTTGTACTGAAAATACGGTGTGGCATCAAGCTGTAACCAAAATAAATAAAATAAATAAAATATTATCTCATGTAGATGACTTATAGTACTGTATTTTCTCCTCCAATCATTGGTTTTGAAGTTTTTCTGACCAGAATTAGCTGATTCGCGGAAATGAATTGTGGGAAGGGCTCATTATTATCGGTGGGACTTTGTGGATCCCTCTTATATGTTTTTCTGGCAGGTTCAGGCTCTGCTTCATTGACAAAATTATCTGCTAATATGATTAGTTTGAGCACTGCGTTTTGTGCTAAAATTGATAGCTTCTGATAAAATACCTTCGAATCTTGAATTATAACTGGTGGATATGCATGTTGATACTACAAATACCATTGTTTTTCCTTGATTTTTTGGACCCATTTAGCCTGAATGCACATAAACGACTGCTTACTGGAATCTAACTGGGGAGAAAATTTTCTTTTATAGAGTCTGTTGTTATCTTTGTCCCAATGCCACTAAAAACAGTGATGAAATTTCTTGAGAGTTTTAATGTTTTCCAGGTAATTTACTGTGATGTGAGATAAATAGCCTCACTCGAGTTTTGGTCTGCGTGTCAAAAGTATAACACAACCACAGCCTAAGACCAAAACATTTTGGCTTGGGCGAATTGTTACCTTTGAAATAATAGAGAAGATTTGTAGCTCAGGTGGATGATTTGCAATTAATGGTGTTCTCTGAGTTGGTTGGTTTAGTTGCGGAGCTTTCATCGTCCTTCTGGGCAACATCTTCAGCGCAATATTTAGCATAAAGTGAAATGATTTAAATTTCTTCATGAGTAATATAATTGCGTCTCCTGGTAACCATCTTTACATATGTATTGACCATTTTCTATTGACTTGGATTTTAAACTTTCTGGTCACCTGATTTACTTTTCATTAGTTGGTATATTTCGTCTATATTAACGTGTTTGTTAATTGCATTTTCATCAGCTGCTTACAGCAACAAGTATGGAAGATCTGAAGTCAAAAACAATTGCATTTTCGTTTGAGTACCAAGCTTCTAGGAATTCCTTGGCACTTTTGGTGTTTACTCTGTCTAAGATTTTGACATTATCCCAATCAAATTGATGACCATAATTGTCTATATGCATTGATACTAAAGAATACATATCATGTCTTTTCACGGCTGATTTATGTTCTTGGATTCTGATTCGAAGGGGACGCCCACTTTGGCCGATGTAATGTTTGTTGCAGTTCATACAATTTATTTTGTAAATGGTATTAATTTTATCCCCTTTTTCTGTTGGATCTTTCGGTTTGCATAATATCGAATTAAGCGATTTTACTGGTTTGTGTGCTATATCTATATCTAACGGTTTCAGTATTCTAGCTGTTATTTCAGAGATATTCCTCATGTATGGTAGAATGAATTTTCTTGTGGTCTTTGATGATGGTTCTTTGTTGGTGTTTTGATTCGACTTTAAACACTTTTTGATGAAATTTTGTGGATAACCATTCTTTTTGAAGACCGTTTGTAGGTACTTTTCTTCCATTCTTTTCAACTCTGGAGTGCTACAATGTGTCTGAACTCTTTTAAACAATGTCTGCACACAGTTTCGTTTGTGAGTAACTGGATTATTGCTAGTATAGTTGAGTATTTGATCTGTGTGCGTTGATTTTCTATAAACTTGTGTCTCTAAATCTCCTGTGTTGGTTCTCCTGATTAAGACATCTAAAAATGGGATTTTGTTATCTAATTTTTCTTCTCTTGTGAATTTGATGTCTTCAAATATGTTGTTTATTAATTTATGGGTATATTCTAAATCATTTCTCTTAATTATTACAAATGTATCATCAACGTAACGTATCCAGATTTTCGGTCTAATTATAGGTAGAGCTATTAATTCTGATCTTTGCATAACGGCTTCAGCTATTAATCCTGATATGGGCGACGAAAGCTCCGCAACTAAACTAACCAGCGCAGAGAACACTATTAATTGCAGAAGTGTTACCTTATCTGAAATTTGACAGGGGCAAATCACATTCCGAACACTACAGATTTTCCGCTTGAGATGTTCAAAAGATTGCATTCTGTCAGCTCCTTCATGTATAAACTTTTCTTAAACTCAATTACCCAGGACAGATATTTGATGTAACAAGCTAAGAGCCACACTTATTGTGGGACGGCTGATGATATTACCCAGTGGCATTCACTTACTTAGGGGCCCCTTACTTTCGTCTGTACAACTGACTAGATATTATACGAGGCTACCTCGGATGAGTCTTGTCGATCTCAGGTACTCGTTTATTTATTTTTCCCTTCAATTAAGAGTGTGATTAGTATCCGCACAAGTATTCCAGAAGGCGAAACAGTCTTTTATCGACCCTTTCCTTCTGTAGGTTATAGCTACACTATCTGTCTGGGTCCATCGTTGATTTGGTGATGGAAGCCGCTTGGTTAGACGATATCTCACCTTGTGTTTGTAGTTAGAACTGACGAAGAACAGGTGATTGTGTAAACAGAAATATGAAAGATGATCACCGTTGTTGGTTCGTCAGCGTGGGGCTTCATAGGTGCCATTAATATACTTTTCATACTTGCACAGCTTCCCTACTTCAACTAAAATGACTATATCTGAGCGTTTTACTTCCAGCAACAAACTAGACTGCTTTTGATAGAACTCATCTTTTACTTAGTCCGAGTTGCAACCAGCTGGTTTGATTATGAAAAGACATTAAAAAGTGGATTAACTTCCGTATTAAGATGTTACCGTTGGCTACGCACCCCTGCGAGGTAAGTTGGGATGTACAATTTTCGAGGTTGACTTTTTCTAACTCCCTTCTCCAGTATAACTGCCATACTGCTTTTATATCCCTATTCATCATCACTACAACTTCACCCTATGACCAATATAATATGAGTGACTAAAACTATGGTGGTAAATGCTTTTAGTCTTAATGCTATCCAAACGACTTTTTTGACATGGTAGGACCTGCAGGAGCATTCGTCCTAGCTAGTTTAACCCCTCGGTTCATTGCGAAATGCAAGCAACACCTATCGGTTGGAGTCCTTATTCTTAAGGTCTTTTGTCATTATGTGACTCGGTAAATGGAGGGTCATGTCTGACTGTACTACTGGTAATTGACTTGCGTAAACGACTTGGGGGTAATATAGCCAGACAGTACAATTACGTTTAGCTCTAAGCGATTTATGGTAAACTTATATGATAAGTACCAAAAGAAAACGTCGGTTGCTATTTAGTGTCGATTAGCGTTTTGGAACCCATCTAAGTAACCAACTGGGTCACTCACTTCCTATCACTCACTAATTTGAGCTAACATCATTATCATCCACCTTTACAAGACTACCGAATATACCTCAGTGCTGTATAGCTTATTTGAATGTATTTTTTAGTTGTGAGACTTGGAGAATGCAGCTGTCCTACCCTTAATGTAAGAGCGAGTATAAATATGGATGAAGTTAAACTTAACAACCACTGAACCTTCAAAATCACATTGAGGCAGCCAATCACATCACTCATCATCAATGCCATGCATGTATTGAGTTCGTCATATGTTGTTTATCTGGTTTCCTAGTTTTGTCGAAATACTGGATTATCTGTTATTGTTAACTCAGGAATAAAACTGTCTGTACATATGGGAATACAGTTTATTAACAAATGTACTAATCTTGACGTCGCCTTACTACGATGGGTTGTACAAGATCATTTGAAAGCTACTTGGTGGTGACTGTTATAGTGTAACTTCACTCAAATATAGCTGTCTATTAACGTATAAACTAAATCGAGTTTTTATTCTGACTCCAATGTTATGAACCACTATCATTTGATTTCTTACTTCACTGTACATTGATAAATATACAAAAGTTGATAGTTACTAGGTCAGATAACAGTTTATAAAGACAAATTTGGTTTTCGTACGCATATGAACAAGTTATCGTTTTCTGGTACAATTGTAGTTTTTAATATTCTGTATTGAACCAAGCTCTAACCTAATATATTTACTTAATTTTGAAAGGTAATGTATATCTAACCCTGACAAATGACAAATATGACACGTTTATTGATTAGTAACAAACTTGAAAAAGTCATCGCATTGGATGCTAAAACAAAAGAACTGATTTCTGAAATTGAAAGTATCAGTAAAAAAGCTGGTAATATAAAATCCTGTCGAGAAAAACTAGATTATTGTCAAGCCGAAATTAGAGAAAATCTTGTTGTTATAAATTCGACTTTGGATGAACTACAAAGTTTTGAGCACGAAGAAAACATCTCATCGACAAATAGGTCTCTTTATGAAGCAGTTATCCATAATAAGAAACAACTTTCTGTGTTACAGGTAATGAGTGTTTTTTGTAAATCCTCTTTTGCTTCGTGTGTACTAAACATTATATACTTGTGAAATGAAGTGAGTGATATATCTGCCATCTGAAAAAAACAAAGTATAACTATTAACCACTGTCAAAGAAATAGCAAAAGTAGATTTCAAATGTATAAGTAACTGGTCGGTGGTTGGAAAATTTGACCAATTATCTACTGATATGCATATCTTGTGCGTTTAAATGTACTTTTATGAATAAAGTCATCCATAAAATTAATATGAAAGAGAGGTGCTTAAACTTCATAATATATTTTAAACCACTTACTTCTAAATCTATGCTATTTAAAGATCTGTAATCTGGAAGTTTATCCGACAATGGTTTTTTTCATTGTTGAACATACACTTAATTCTATAGCCATTTAAAATTTACGCAAGATAGATACTTTTGTGTACTAAGATGTGAGTGGCACTTTATATTTGAAGGTCCTGGGATACATAAACCTATAAAGCCTATATAAATATTAGGCTTTTGAATCGCATAGCAGACTCATAACGTAATAGCTCATCAATTCAAAACCCTTTAGGTTCGTGTCATCTACTGATTTCCATATTTCCTTGCGGGAATCGGACAAGGCAACAATTTTCATGTTAGAGTTCTTTAGTGGTTAGTTATCTGTGTAAGTTTAAATGTTGGTTATTGTACCTAACCCTCTGGAAAATTAAACTTTGTGTATAAATCCATTTGATTTCTTTAAAATTCTAAGTCTGTATACAGTATTCCTATGTTTTTTTAGAAAAGGTTTAAAGCCTATATTTCTTAGCAATTCGGTGTTGTTACAATTATTGAAATCATCTAAACACTGAGCTTCAATTTCTCGTGTTTGTGGGCGAGATCATCATCATCGGCCCACTGAACTAATCAAGCAGATTACATATTTCGACTTAAATATTTCTGGTCCCCAAAGGATACTGTGATGAATTGCCGCAAGTAATAAAACTGATCCTAACCTTTGTTTGCAGGATTGGTTGGCTAAGATCTTATTCAGAAAAAAGAGGTGTATTTTTCCATAGGTTTTGTTATAACATCTGATTAATTTCTTTTTAAGTTAGGAAAGTCACATGCTGTGATTGAGAAATTTTCTCTGTTTTTAAATAAGTATTGATGAATTAGTTCGCTCAGTATTTTCTTGTTCATATTAGTTATATTCCTTTTCTCGATATATTGTGCATCCTTGTTTATAAACTATTCGCTTTTAAATATACTAGAATCGATATCACAGAGCGATTTTTGCAGCCAATTCAACATTAGAAATCATTGAGAAAGAAGAACTCGTCAATCGTTCATCTAACAGAAATGAAAATGACGGTAAACTGTCCAGTCTGAAAGAACAGTATCAAAATTCATTAGAACTCACTCAAGATATGACAACTTATGCTAGAATATTGGCTGAGGAGGTTCGACGTGGTGCTGCTAATGCTGAATTACTTGAGAATTCTTCTAGTAAAATTATTTCTAATTATTCTGAACTAAAAGAAATGGTTGGGTATATGAATCACTCTAAACGTCTTACGTCTCTAGCCCGTCGTAGACGTGCAACAGAAAGAGTCCTTTTCTTTTTAGCTTTTTCATTCTTTTTTTTAAGTTGTGGAACAATATTTTTACACAGGGTACCCATGGGTTATTGGTTTTTACCGTCGAATCATTAGCTTCACTGTTTTGTGTTTTATTCCGTCTTGTTGCTTTTCTTTATGACTTTCTTGATTGTATTTACAATGTGATATTTCTTTTGTACATATTGTTATTTTCCCAGATTTCATTTGATACTTAGCAATTGTTAATTTGTTAAGCCAAGATATAGTATAATGGTAAAACAATATTTTCTATGTGTCGTTCCTGGTTTCCGGTTATATTAATGAAAAACATGTCTAGATGTCATTGTGTCACTAACTTTCGAAATGAGCTTCCCTGTGTTAGCCTATACAGTTAAAGTAACTGAATACTTGTATACCCTGGGAGATGGAATTGACTAGTACTAGTTTAAATCGAATGATGAAATATGAATTCAAAAACTCTACTGATACCTTTAAAGTTTAGAGCTACAGTCTACTGATGGAATTAGTTGACTTTCACCCGTGGAGTTCTCTGTTTCAATCTTTTTTCGTCCACTTCGATGAAGAATTGCTTTCAAGTTATAAAGCTGAGCAATTTCTACCAAATAATCTCATTTAATTTCTTTTGCTCCTCTGCCTAGTTGACACAAACTCAAACTGGCAACTTAGTTGTGTGCTGTCAAATGCCCTTGTCAGTAGTGTACTATTATTATTCCTTTAGGTTCTAAGTGGAACAGAAGGCTTCAACTGCACACCTCCATTTCATCTTGCTTCCCTCAATTGTGTTTATCTGTCTTCACGTTCGCACATAAGCCCTCATTTCCTCCACGTCACCCTCAGATGCCCAACTCGTTCCATTCAGGTTCCACTCGAGAGTTGGTCTGGTACGCGATGTCACTCATTGGTTTCCTCAGTGTATCCGAAGCTCTTACCTATTGCTTTTTGCGATTCAGCTGTTCTGGAAACCTGAGTAATTCCCAAACGGTAGTCAATGGTCTTTTATTTTCATCAAATGAAAAAGAATGTACATTATAATTTTCTCTATGAAATCTGATGACAGTTTATTGAAATCGTTGTCAGACAGAAATCTGATTTCGTCACACATTTGCAGGGTGTAACCGCTGTTGCATACTCATTTATTAGAAACCAGTTAAACTTTACAATATACATACTGGGGTAACTCTATTCAGTAAATTTTGTTTTGGAGTTGCGCAAACAATCGATTAATTTTCAGCAGGGAAAGAATCCCGGTTTCGAGACTTTTATTTATTCGGAATGCTTGCAAGAGCTGTATACGTACACTTCAGTTTGTGTAACTGTATGGCGATGTGGTCGTTGAGTAGTCTGACAGTCTTGGGCTTACTCCTTCACAGAATCCTGGGTATTGTATTAGTGATGAATCGAGGACTAGAACGAAACAGCCTTCCACAATCCTTTGTTTTCAATGTCTCTTGGTGATGTCGGTCCGTAACTGTGTCAACCTTGAGATCAGTCAAATCTCTATAAATCCTATGTCTAACTATTGCGCTTCTCTCAACAATTTGTTTAGAACTTTTCAGCAATTTAGATATTGTCTGCTGTATTAATAATTTAATAATTCCCGTTGTAGCATTGAGAACACAGTATTCATCGAAGAGACTCTTTTCAACGAATTTATTATCAAGCTGTACAATCGTATATATATCGTTTTTAAGAAATTATATCCGGTGACGGAATTAGATCAAAAGTGTGAACACATGCATTAATAATAATATGAAATGCAATTAAAATATTTGTGATTATAATCATATTTAAATGTCAAGTAGGAAAACAATTAATGTCATATATAGAATAATACATAAGGTGTATAGATGTTAGAAAGAAGTGCATAATTATAGGATTAGTAGGCGAATATAAAATGTTACATAATATGGTGTGAAATTTAATACGATAGATGCTTGCAATACGTAACTAATATAGTCGTCAATTTATGGTTGTCGGTTGTAACCTATTGATCAAGTGGATAATGTAGACAGTAAACTAGGAGACACAACATCAATGTGCGCCATAGTGTTTTTTTATAAATTTAAACTTCGAGTCGTTTTTATTTTTTAATTATTTTCGTTAAAGAAATTCCGTTAGATTTATGGTAGATTTCTTGCAACTATAAAGCGCGACTGACTGAAAGTTTAACTACCTGAAGATACTTATTTGTGCACAAGTGCAATATTAAATAATTCGAAATTTATAAATACACGACAAAAGGTCACACCTAGAAGGCGTCATACAGTATTTATGGATTTATAGGTCCCACTGCAGGTCCGAGTGGTGATAGTGGCTGGATTTGTTTATTTTGCACCCAGAGCTTCGATTGTTTTAAGCCTCTGCTAAGACCTAGTGGTCTTTGTTAATTTTCTCGGTACCCGATAGATGATAGAAAAAGATTCCTCACTGTTAACTTAATAGCCTATTTGAACCCGATGTGCCTATATCGAATTGTTGTTAATGCTTTTTATTTCACTCTTATTTAACCACACTGGTGTATGTTCCCGAGCAGATAAATTTAGGGAGAGGAGTAAAAGCTGTTCTTAAGCTGCTTATTGTGTTTAGAAATAATTAGGAAATATTCTAGAATTACCTCCAAAAGAATATATCAATTTGCATGTACCTGCCAAAGCACATACATTGGATGAACAGAAAGAAAGATTTGTGACTAGAGATCTGAAATTATTCCAAGAAAATTGCGTATGGAAGATGCGAACGTGCTTATTGTTATCATTACTCGCCACCTGTTAGGTATACTTAAATCCACTAAGATATTTAAAGTTCAAAACAACTTGAGGCTACTAAGTATCACTGAACCGGTTGCAATGGAACGATTAAAACTCAATTTTAGCGACCAGAAGGAAACTACTGCTAATCTTGTCTTACCTTGGTAAAATTTACTTGATTTTTTTCATTAATTTCGTTACATTAATTATATTTTCTTATGAACTGTGATCAAGATTTGACTGAATAGTTTCAAAATAATTGGGCGCCGAGTGAGAAGTAGACATTTGTAAAAATTATATTTGTAAAATCTCAGAGAAATTGAAATGAGTGATTCCAACGTTCCCTTCGGCAAACTGGTCCGAACTTCTTCAGGCAAATTAGTCGAAATTAAAGTAACAAAAATTAGATAAAAAGGACATCTCTTGTTTTTAAAAACTTTGTCCAATCATATGAGTCATGAAACAGGTATCAACATGTATTATAAACAAGGTTGTATGAGCTGTGGTCAAAATTTGACCTCAGAATTTCAAATATTAGTCTACTTTTGTTAAACACTTTAAACAGAGTCTACTTTTCATCAGAGTACGTCCGACTAAAAGTTCATGGTCGTAGATAACTGAATATGAAAATATATGTGTATACAATGGTGTGTGTGTGTATGGGTAAACAGTTGTAAAACATTTAATAATGTGTAATTATATCTCAAAGGTCTACACACAATGATAATCATTGTAGGCGAGAAGATGGGTCACTTGCGAGAAGCGTGCATAGAAAAAGCACATTCACAGAGCAATACACACATTACCTTAGTTACGTGCCCACTAAATATAAAAGAAATGTTGTTAAATGTCTTACGAGCAGAGCAAGAAAGATATGTACGGATGACGTCTTACAAAAGGAATTTGAATATATTCACGATTCCTTCACGGAGATGGGCTATCCGGGTAGTTTCACAAAGAAACATATTAAAACATCGGAGAAAAAACCTGGCACTCTGACTGCACGTAAGAAACCTCTATTTATTAAGTTACAGTTTAATGGTGACTTATCAAGAGAGATTTTATTCCAAAGACTTTCTTTTTTTTAATAATAATAATAATAATTTGCTTTATTCGAAAACAGTACTTGTGATACAGAATGGAATTCTCAGCATTTTTACTACAGTATTGCATCCAGTTAGTACATTATCAATAAATAGAATTCTACATAGATTAAGGAAACCTCAGTTCATTGTGACAACAACATATTGGCATGTCAGTAGCAAAGGTAAAGCTGAACAGTGTTTGAAGGTGTTAGAAAAGTAAGTGCTGTCATATTTACTGGCGTAAGCGGAAGAAAGAAACAAAGCAGCACATAACGAAAAGAAAGAGAGAAAAGGAAAAGAAAATGTTGTACAGATAAATGATATGAGTTGGAAAGACGAGGTCCAGTTGTACTACTGACTATTTAGTGAATTATAGGTGTCACGCCTAATGCTTTCTTTATCGCACAGAACACGAGCTAAGTAAGGTATGGTTGAGTTTTTGTACTTGCTGGTGCGAGCATATAGTTTTCTACATAGGCTTCTGGTTTTGCCTGATGAGATGCAAGGGGAGAGTTGTGAGTGAAGAGGGTGGTGTGAGTTAGATAAAATGGATTTGGCCCATTTTTCACATGAGTCCATGTGCCTGTCGACCAGAATATTAACAAGCTGGTTAAGTGGCACGTTGCTTACCCTGCTGACAACCTTTAACATCCTGCGTAATATGTTATAGTCTTTCTTCAGTAGCCCGGGAAAAACTAAGGGGGAACAATAGAGAATAATAGGCAGAATGCGAGAGTTAACGAATTGTAGGAGTAAGGGTTGGGTTATTCCAGAATGTCTTAACTTCTTGATGTAGAAGGTAAGACGGAATATTTTCTTAGAATCGCCAAGATATGAGACGACCAGGAGAGATCAGCAGATAGAATGACGCCTATGTATTTAATTTCCGACTTGGTTTCTATTTCAGTGCCATCTATGTTGCACACCTCGTGAGAGCCAACCAGTTTGTTTAGGTCGGATTTATGCCTAAAGGTGAAATTGACTGTTTGGCATTTGGAGGGTTTTAAGGTAAGACCGTTTTCCTTGGACCACCGGCTGATTTCTGACAAGGCCATTAAGTTTAGAGCAGTCACTTTGACATTTGACAGGCAAAGATACTGTCAGGTCGTCAGCATATTTCGCAAAAGTAATGTCATTTGAAGATGGTAAGTCATGTAGAAAGAAAGAAAAGACAAGTGGGGAGAGTATAGCACCTTGGGGGACACCAGCTTCAGTGAGCACAGCAGAGGAGGATTTACCTTTGTATACGGTGTACTGCATTCTGTTAGAGAAGTAGGAATGCAACCAGTTAGTGACCCAGGACTCAGTTTTCGTCATAGAGAGCTTATTTAGCAAGAGACATCTAGGTACAGAGTCGAAAGCAGAAGTGAAGTCGAGAAACGTGCAGCGGACGTATTTGGCACCTTTATCTAATGATGAAACGATACTGTTGTGTAAGACGGCTGCAGCGTCTAAAGTGCTCCTACCCTGTCTATAGGCAAATTGTTTGGGGTCTTCAAAGTTTTTAAGGGAGGGTTCAAGTTTAAGAAGTACTAGTTTTTCCATAAGCTTTAGAAACGGGCAATGGGTCTGAACTTTACGTTCTTGCTGTTTCCAGGTTTAGGAACAGGGACAATTTTAATGTCTTTCAATGTATCAGGTACGACATTTTTGGAGAAAGAAGCATTTAGGATGTTAGTTAGTGGAGAACATAAAGCATCTGCACATTGTTTTAGAACATGTGCAGGTATACCATCAAGGCCAAGGCTACGTGAGGGCTTGAGCGTTTTAAGACATTTTAGAACATCGAGAGTATTAAAGTCATGAAAGTTTTCAGCTACATGATTGGTAACATTAGAAGTAGTTATAGTAGAAGGACAGCGTATAAAAGACTGATTAAGAGCATTAATATCATAAGAGGGAAAAGCGTTACAACGCTTACTATTGCCAGTAGTTTCATTAAAATGTTTCCACATGCTGATAGGAGATTTGCATGATAAAAGTGTATCATTATAGACAGATTTGATTTGAGCATTAAGCTTGTAGTGACCCATGTTATTACTCATCATAGTACTATACTTTCATTGTGTAATTGTACTTTGATTTGTTTATTACTCTAAATCTTGCATGTTAACAATTGATACTTTTGTGCTCGCTCGATTTTTGAATTTTGATTGCTGCAATAATACACTGTCGTATTCCTTCGCAAGTGCCTTTTGAATTACGTTGTGGACGTCGAGTAATCACAACGTTAGCACACAATTATAAACGCGAGGAAGTACTAAGATATACGTGTACGTTAGTTTAGTCAAAATATAGCAGCACAACAAGCTTTTTGAATCCTAACTTGTCGTTGGATTTCTATAATGTTTTTTTTGCCTGCGAAGTTGTTTGAGATAAGGAGATGAGAAGCGGTCGAGGCGTTTGAGTAGTGTTTGTTTGGGACAGCATATATCAAGGCAGAACTTAAGATAATCCGTTATATTGACAATTGTGTCATCTAATGAACTTTCGTGGAATAAGTCCCAGTTAGTATTTTTTAACATGCACCTTAGATTGAGTAAGTTGTCAGATGAGTAGCATCTTTGTTGTGCTTTCATAGACAGATGAGAGAAGACTTTAATATGTGTTTTGCTGTATATTTTTGGTAAAACACGAACAATAGAGTGATCAGAGTTGAGGATCGGTGCACGTTTACGTGTTTCGTATATTCCTTCGTCATTTGTGAAAACTAAACCAAGTGTTCTGTCAAGTCGAGTGGGAAATTTGACTATGTTTGTGTGACCAAGTGCTTCAAGGAAAGAGCAATCTGACGAGTTGAAGTCCTCAGTAATAACAGATAGAGAGTTGTCGAAGTTGGCAGCGGCAAACATGGTGAATTCATCAGCAAAATTTGGAAAATTATATAGTGAGCAACTTGGAGAAATGTACATGTTTGTAACAAAGATATGTTTATATTTGGGGAGATGTTTGGGACGACATTTGACGGTAATACAGTCTATGAAGTCATTTGAGAATGAGAAGCAAACATTATTAGAAATAGACCATTTGGAGTGAATAAAAGTTGCAACGCCACCCCCATTTTTCTTGTTACAACATTGTCGGTCTTGTCTAAATAGGATGAAGTCCTTTTCCAAGGAGTATACGAAGAACATTTTACGCAGCACACCTATTTTTGTCATTCTCTAGCGGACGAATGATTGGGACGCAAACGAAGGATAAGCTTGTTAGTTTTGCCACATCTATGTGCATTTATCAATTCAACTGCACCTGCGGTGACAGTTATGTTGGGCGTACTAATAGACAGCTTAGTCAACGTGTTAGTGAACGTCTCCCATCGTGGTTTGGCAAAGGACAGACAAAAACAATCCGTTGCTCAATTTTGTCACATTCAATTGATGTAGGTCACGTGGTGGAGAAAACGAGAGCCTTCAAAGTAATTCATCGTATCCCGCCGAATCTTTCCAACAGACTTCGTATTCGTTTACTGCACACAGCTGAGGCGATAGGCATTCGAACTATTAAACCTAAACTGTGCATTCAAAAGAAGTTCGTACAGCCATTATCCCTCCCTTGGCCAATTAAGACATGACCAACCAATGACTTCAACACCACTCGTTGTTTATATTTTCAACCCCTTTCTTATCATCCCTTAATCTTATCACATCTTCATTATAAACGTGTTTCATTTACTTCCCTTACAATCTAACATTACTTAATCGGTTCATTTGTTTTTACTAGCCTTTATCGACCACTTCCATCTGAACAGTTGTTTGTTTAATCATGGTGTTTTTCATTATTCGCATTATCACAGATTGCCTCACTTTTCCATCCTTATTATTGATAAGACCATTTTTATTATTATCATTACTAGTATTATTACTAATTGCACATTTTATATTCATCATCTTATTATCCTATAGACAAAACACCATGATTGGTTTATATTTGAATTTTATTTGCAAAGTTATACATATTACAGTTAAGCCTGATGAGATCTAATTGAAAACAAGAGTGTTCGCTTAAATCTGTTGTTCTAGATAATGATTGTGTGTAGAGTCCATCAATATTGGAAATTCGCATTTGAAATGATTCCATTTTTTTGGTTGCTCTGTGAAGGCGTTCTCGTACAAACGTTACAGTTGCGGAATGAGTTGCTTTAACCGACCTGCTGGAGTTATCAGGTAACTTGACAGCTACGGATTTAGGATATACATTATGCTACAGACAACGGATATTGAAAACATGATGAATGTACCGTTTACATTGTTTCTTTGTTAATTTAATTCGGCTGCAAAATAATTCATAAGAACTGTGATCAAGATTTGGCGGAATAGTTCCAAGATTATATTTTGTTTAGACAGTGTATTTTCCTACTCTAACTTTATCTTTATTTACATTCTCGATCAGACTTTTTTCTCTGTTCAACTTGTTGATTTTGTACCTCTATCCAGTTTGTAGCGGTCGTTCGTAATTCTAGAATATTTCTTAATTATTTCTATACATACTAACAAGCTTAACAACTGCTTTTATGCCTTTCCATTATACCACTTACGTGAAATTAATATCAATCACCTTTATGATTAACAACCACAGTATTTGAATATTTTGTAATATTGGCATTTAATTATTCATGGTTATGCGCATGTGAAAAGAATCAATGGAGTACAAGGACGTCATTCCTTCTTGCTTTATTCAAGCTTAGTTGATCTCCTGCACATATATAAGTTTCACCCTATAGCTGAGTGTCTTTACCAAATTTCTTTCGTACTGGAGAGGAATGTAGCTATAAAAATGTGTATTAACCTCTCCAAGTACTTTTCTTACATAGATTTATTTTTATATTACCATCTGAATTTTCGATGAGAACGACATACAAGAAAGCAATTTTGCCGTGGGGTTCTCTCGGTGATTTGATGAGTGGATGTACCTCACTGAAATCAGGTGAATATGCTCTTCCATTAGTTTTTTTCAGACTTCTGGTCTGTTATACATGAATGGAAGTGAATAAACTTAGACACCACATTACTTCACAAATATTCTTGGAATATAAGTGACTCATGTATTACAGAATAGAATTGACTTACAATAATTATGCACTTTGCAATTCATAGAATTTGCAGTAAACTAGGTACCTTTAGACTGCATTTTCTTCAAATTTGGCCCCGATGCTTCTCATTGACGAATATAATGATTTGTGCCTAGATCAATGCCAATAAACAAGTGATTTTAACCCAGAATGACTGCAGATTTGTTGAAGACGTGACCACGTCTACTGATGTGACATCTACAGTCAAATGCGAAAGCTAATAAAACACCAAACTATATCTTATGCAGGTGCGACCACATGTACATATAAACCGGTGAACACAGTGGGATATGATACAGTACTTCAACACTTTTGTACAGAAGAAGAAATGCGAAAGTTCTTTGAAAAATTATTAGATAATATCTATCCTTTGAAATCCGTTAAACGCTATGAAAGCGTCAAACAAAGGGCTCCACCAATCCACTCAGTCCCCCAAAAAGGATATCTTCATAAGCTTACTGTTCAAAGACAATTAAACTCAGATCACTAACCAAGTGGTGGTCACACAACAGTCAATAAATGAAATTTGTTAATTAAACATTCGATATCAGTGAAGAAACTAAGCGTATGGAGGAAATACCAACAAGTCTTTCAGTCCATTGTCCTTTTAAATGAAGAATGGACTAACACATCCATCTTCTGTCCCAATTACATAATTTAATAAAACCAGTGCAGTGATGGTAAAAGGAAACAAAATTATTTTATATTGTAAATTTCGCACACTTCTGTGCATTCATTTGTACATTTGAGACGAATGAAAAATATAAGTAATAGGAATAAGTTTAATCGTAGTTGTTACATTACACTATTTGGATAAAATAATACAAAGTTATAACATTTTTTATAAACAATCAGTCGAAGAGAGGGGAAATAAAAAAAACAAAGAGGACAAATAAAATAGTGATAAACACAAAAGATAGACACAGCAAAATGAAACACTGAATTAATTAAATACACAATTACGATTGATTTGCTGACACACAATAGTCTTTATAAAGATGAGAGTCAGTTAATAAAACAACAAAAATGCATCATTGTGAATGCTAAGAATAATATGAATAGATAAAAATAACCTAGTACAAATACCAGTTTATTTTAATTTCAGGTTCATTACCTTTATTTATCCTCACTATATAACTCAAACACACGAGTGTATATAAAAATAGTCTAAAAAGAAAGGAATATTAGTATGTATTCATTACAGCATATCGTAAATAGAGTAAAGAGGTGTGTAGAAATCTGCGGAAATGATCACTGCTACTCATCTATTCCTCAATTACTTATTTGTCATATGTTTTTACTTTCTTATCTGTCTGTTCAAATGTATTGCTTAATACCATAGTGATAATGATCATTCAACTGTATTACTGTACAAAATGAATGTTTTAACAAATTGAATATTCTTCCTTTTTTTTTAAAAAAAAGAAAGGGGAAAATAAATTTTCATGTGTGTTTTCATATACCCCTTCTCTCTTGTGCAGCTGTTACACTATATCTGGCTAGCTGACTTTTTCGATTGTGTCACACAAAATCTTGTTAACAGTAATCCAATAACAGATCCAATAAACAATGATATTAATAAAATAAATAAGACAATAAATAATTTTGTACTTAGTGAAACTTTAGGACTTTCACTTGGAAGATGACCAGATTGATCTAGCATATATCCCAATGCCCAACTGACTGATTTACCATTGATCTAAAACAGTAGTAATAAAGAATATAAAACAAAAGTAAAAGGATTTTTATATTGGTGATAATGATAGCAAGTTGATAAATTTCACTTTCATTACATAACGCAGAGTGAACGTTGGTAGGATTCAAGACGTGTTTCTTATTTTATTTTTGAACATATTGGCAGAATGTACTTGAATCCTTTTTTCACTTGTTTGCATTCTGAATAGAACGTAGAGCTTTGAAGTTCCAGTAGTAGTGTTTATTTTCCACAGGGTGGGGTCGCTAGCCTCGATTGTTATCAGCTAGCAAACTAGGCGAGCATTAGGAGTGCGCCGGCTAGGAATCGAACCTCGAACAATATGTTAGGTTGACGAGCATCCTATTCTTGAATCACTGACTCATATTGCTTGAATCCTAGTAATGGTTAAATGATTCGCTTGTTGTGTCACGCATACTAATTGGTGCCAGTAATATTTTAAGATATTTTTGCTAATGCGTATAAAAAAGTGGAGTAATGTGGTGGGTTTATGAATGTAAGGCACGGGTTGCTAGTCGTTAATGATGCTGAAAGCTGGCGTATGTACCTATACTTTGCACCTGTTGTGTTTGGCCATTCATCTTGCTAATATTTTCATTACCTTAACACATGTGGTACCCACCCTCTCAGATACCGTGATTCATTATTTCATACTGCCATTTCTGTCAAAGAAGAAGGAAGAGATCAGTGATAATGACTGGCTTTTATCCACCTCATAGGTTTTGAACTGTCAACATGGGTATGAGTCATGTTATAAACCTTCAGATTATTTCGATCGGCATAATGTCATTGTGTAAACCATATGCACAGCACTAATCTTATCTAACTTTTACACTTTCAAAAACCATAAGACCAGTGTTACTTTTACATGTTAAAGATGCCATCGGATTCATTTCAAATAACAGAATTCTTTATTATAAGTATTTGTATTTTGAAGATTTGAACCAAGTTGTGTATGTCCCATGGAGGAGTGATGACGGTGAAATATAAAGATATATTCTACACAAAAATCAAATAGCTTCACACCGTCCACTCCTCTTTGAAGACAACTCCCTCAGTATAAATGATAAGCATAAAGCATTATGACAATATGAATAGTAAGTAGGTCGGTAATAGTGAAATAATACATCAGTATCAGGTGTTTAGTTAGGCAGTGGTTTCTATCACGAACTTTATCAATAAAGCACTGACTGTTGATTGATGGTCTGTTGGGAAGTACAAGTCTTTTTTATTGCATTACTTGCTAGTACTAGTAAACTTTATACAGGAAGGAATAGCTTCAGTTAGCATTATTAGTTATATCTGAAAAACAAACACTTAAGTGGATCACTAACTGTATAGAAAAAAAACCCAACAGCAGTTAACTAACCCAGTAAATTGAAATTCAAGCACACAAATTAAAAATTCTGTTATTTCCGCATATGAGAGAATTTATAAAACTCCTTCCTACTGATTATATTTGTAAGTTCCTCATAATTTTATATATTCCAAACGTAACGTAAGACAAGAAAAATAATGCCTCTGTGTATATAAACATGTAAAAAGTCCCAATATTTTTTCTAAAGGAAAGAATTCATTGCTTTAGTGAATACTTTAAGGGATAAGTACAATTTCTGGATGAAGACTTCATAAATTTCAAGTTTTCATTAACATCTTTAAAATGATATTTGCATAATATATCCGAAGTCTCCTACTGAGTTCAGCATAATTAATACGTTAAATTTCATAAAACTCAATCATCTTTTATATTAATAGTCAGAGACCAAATGAATTTTAAGATGTGATTGTAACAAATAAATCTAGTTGAAAAGTAATCAGCAAAGTGATGTGGCGTAAATTTATAAATTAGTTTAAATGAATTATTTTCCTCCAAAAGAATCATAGTAAACTAAATTAGAAACTTCTGTATGCTTTTGTTAAAAAGCTTATTAGCTAAAAAATATACGATCTGATATGCTAATATGCAGCATAATATTTGCCAAAATTATTAATTAAAAGCGTCTAGAAATTTCCTTGTAGTTACTTTCTGGTTAATAGTGCCAACATTCACATGATTTAACACAGAGAGATAATGTACAGATTATTTACTTATTTTGTGCAGAAAGTATGATTGTGCATAGTTTTTAAAACAGTTAATGACATTCTCGGCTACCAGAACATTCTGGTTATCTTTTGTATATCGACTACGTACCATTCAATACAAATGCTATGCAGCTAAAGCAAAAAATATGCGTGTTTGTTCGAACAATACGTGCTTGCTTCCTGAGACTCATCACTTGACATTCTAATAATTGTTTGTCCTTTCGAAAACTTATAACAGCTACCTATCGTCATTCCAATAAGTGTCAACAGCCTGATGAAAAAACGCACAGTGGAAAACCATTGCTAACGTGTACCTCAGGTGGTTCAGCAGACTATATTATCGAAATTGATATCGACTGGACTAAAACTTTCCCTTAAGCAACTGAAAATTCTAATAATTTCCAATTCATAATAATTGCAATGCACTGTTTAGAAATCCCGTATTATTTTGGTTCACGTTTACACTACGCATTCATGTAGTGTTCATAGTTAGGACTACAACAATATACTGACTACTTTTCAAGCACAGTATACTTCTCATAATCATATCAAAGGGCTCACATAACTTTCAAATGTTGTCTACATAGTTTCATCCTCCATCATCATTCGATTTTGCTGAAAACAGTTTTCTCTGTATATCTGGTATTTGGTGTTGCACCACTCCTACTGCATGTGTTTGGAGTAGATTCGATAAGCCAACTTCTTTCTCCAACTAAACGTTATAGTCAACAGTTTTACTACTATTTCTTGTTTTATCGTAAGTTTTGTTGAACATTCTGGTTATTTAGCAATAATTCATCTTCAGTCTGTTTGATTTTCTTATTCAGTCTTTCTGGCTTGCGCTACTTAGAATTTTCGCCAAGTTGTTTATGCATTTCACTGATAAGGGATAGGTTTAACAATAGTCTAAATACCTACTAGATTCCGATGGCTATTCATAAACACTGGTCTATGATTTTCATTCTTTTGTTTTTGTTTTACAATCTGGTATAATTGATTCTCGTTCTTTTTGTTACCAGGAGATTCAGTCCCTTCGATTATAAAGGTTATATATATATACATGCAGTACCACAGTGTGGTATTTCAAATAAAACTATTATGTTAGAAAATCCTCATCAAGCAACTAGTCTGTATTTGATAATTAATTTGTTGTAAAATAGTGCATTAAACATATCGTTGTAGAATCAATGTCAAGTCTTGTGTCGACTGAAGAAGCGATATATTTGAAGAGAAAAAGAGTCCTCTATGGTTTGCAAATAAATAATTTAATTAACTAAGTGGAAGTCAATATCCATTTAGATCTGATTGAATATTTATTTCACTGGTGATAATAACACCGAAGCTTGTCACCCCGTAAGCCGTAGTCTTCACCGTTTTAGCCTTGTACACTGGACCACAGGGTAACCACTGCCAGTCAACCTGCCTACCTGTTTTATGGTTAAATAAAAAGTAAATTTATTAGTTTTTACTATAATATTTTTGTAACTTGTCACAAACTTCAAGGAATACGGATTTATCCCGTTGACTGTCTGATAGCTTTAGTCATTTAGAGGAAGTCAGTTCCATATGTATTATTGATATAAGTATAAAACTTGGGCACTGTGGTAGAGTATAACTCCATAATGGATAAGCTTTTATTTTGATAAATCACACAGTGTTGTATAGTTATATTAACTGATGACGTTTCGAGCACAAATTATTGCTCATAATCATATCAATAGTTTGTGCTCGAAACGTCATCGGTTAATATAACTGTACAACACTGTGTGATTTATCAAAATAAAATCTTATCCATTATGAAGTTAGTTCCAACTAGGTGAAAGAAACCCTCGGCAATGGTTCAAGATATTGATTGACTAATGAATCAGTGCAGACCTTGGCAGCTATGTGCATTAGTTTAAGTGGGGACACTGAATAACCACTTATAATATAACGGAACAAAATCTCATTGATATTACAATGAATAGTGGACAGTCTCATAGACAGTAGTGAATAATTTTTCATATTTCAATGATAATTAGAAGCGAATACATTTGCACTACTATGGTGTCACTTCGTATCTCCAATAATTGATTTCTAGTATAATGAAGACATTGATGGCTATTAAATCTCATAGCTCAGTCAGTGGAACATCAAACTGACAATCCGCAGGCGGATAGTTTGAATCCTGCCTCAGCTCAGGTTGTTATTTCAACTATAAATATCATCAGATTATATAAATATCAACCTGCCAATCTCATTCACTCTTATCTACAGTTAGAAAAAAATTTTGCATAATTTAATAGGAGCTATCAAAATAATTCAACGCAGTTGAACAATCCAGTTGACATCCGCTTATGACATAATTGAGCTTTAAAAAAATCTGCTAAAAAGGGTAACAATGAATGCATACGATTAATTTTCCCTTCGAAATGTTATTTGTTAATTTTAATGAATTGTCCAATTGTTAGTTTATTGCAAGGTGTATGGGAGTGCATACATCATATATCGTTTAGTATGCCAGTTATTAAGGTTGTATGCTATTTTATTATAGTTCTGAAGGCATTTATCAATGATTGACGACTAAGAGTACACAATGGGTTACAAATTTTAAAATTTGAAACAAATCAATAATGCATTTTGATTAATAAAACAAATTTTTTTTCCAAATGACAATTTAGGTCGTTACAGCTTACCTTCGAATTGAATGTAATAGATTTCCATAATTCATCTGTTGTGAAGCCATACTTTTGTAACAGAATTACAATGTATAAACCATCGAAACAATATTTACCAGTAAAATCATACTCATTTTCTTCGGTAATTTTAGCTACCTGTAAAATAATAAAATAAAAATATAATTTACATTTATTATAATAACAGTGTTGAATGTTCGGTTAAAAGAAACCATCGAACCTCATTAAAAACATGATGAACTCAAGTTGTGACATTTCGTGAACGGTGAAATGCGTGTTTAGCTATTGAGGTGACCGATAACAGAAATACTAGTTTGACAGAAAGGTACATTCGAATTTTCTAGTATATCCCAGAATGCTTGTGTGTGGAAAACATGGGCTTTTTCAAAAGCTGTAATCATCAGACATTCAAAAGACAGCCGAGACTTTCAGTGATATTATTGTTACAGAAAACTGTTATATTTAGACTATTAATATGTGATCACTACACACAAAAAAGAATAGTGTGAAAAACTTCAGATTGTTTTGGTAACTGCTGTTTGTTTTCTTCGTGATATCTTTCCCTTTTACTTTAATCCTTTAGCTTCTTTCTTTGGGTCAACTTTACTATTACCTTTTCGGATTTCTGTTTAATTTTACATTTCAAAATCCCAGTTGAGTCCTATACAAGAAAAGACTTTTAGCGAAGAGATACTCATTCCAGCGATATCATTCTCAAGCTGTAAAATCGCATATATATAGTAAATTTTCTCAGCAATAAAAGGAATATTTCCAAAGATGTGTCATTAGGATTGTAAGTTTTATTGATATAGGAATAAAACTTGTGCAGTGTGGTAGAGTGAACCTCGCCTAGATTACTAGCTCACTAGTTTTCTAGCCGGTCCCAAGCCCTGATAAAGAGGGAGGGTTGGGGCGCGGTGCGAGCAACTCCACCCCCAAAACTTAACCAAATTGCTACGAAAACTTCAACGCACAAATATATTAAAAATTCTCAAAATGCAAACAACAACCTTATTTTTCGCTGGAATCGGGGAAGTGAAATGACGCAGGCTGGTGAAAACCTTCGGGAAGCCAGTCAGCCGATGTGCCTTCTTTCGATGAAAGCAAAAATAAGGATGGGGACGTGGAATATTCGTACAGTGTATGAAACTGGAAAGGCTGCTCAGGTAGCCGCAGAAATGAGGAGATATAAAGTAGAAGTGTTGGGAATCTGCGAGAGAAGATGGAACGGATGCGGAAGGTGCCAACTACCAACTGGAGAGACAATAATCTACTCCGGTCACCCAGAGGACGATCACGAGCACACCGAGAGAGTAGCCATCATGATGTCACCAACAGCGGCTAAGGCTCTCATGCAGTGGGAACCAATCTCCTCCAGGATAATGACAGCCAGGTTCAACTCAAAAGGAAAAAAGGTTACAGTCATTCAATGCTACGCGCCTACAAACGTCTCAGAACAAGAGAAGAAGGAGGATTTCTACAGACAACTACAAGCAGTAATGGACAACGTCCCAAATGGCGATATCAAAATCCTGATGGGTGATATGAATGTGAAGCTGGGAGGAGACAATACAGGAAGAGAACTCACCATGGGTCGTGAGGCCCTCGGTGAAATGAACGAAAATGGTGAACTCTTCTCAGACTTCTGCGCCTTCAATGATTTGGTGATTGGTGGCAGTGTGTTCAAACACAGGGATATACACAAAGCAACATGGATTTCACCGGATGGAAACACCAAAAACCAGATACACTTCATTTCAATCTCAAGGAAGTGGAGAGGGAGTCTACTGGACACAAGGTCGAGGAGAGGAGCAGATGTGGGTTCAGACCACTATCTAGTACAAGGGACTTTCAAGGTGAAGCTGAAAGCCTCGAGGATACCTGGGGATAGGCCACAATGCAAGTTCAACACCCAAAACCTGAAGGACACAATCACACAGGACATTTTCACTGCAACTGTCAGAGCAAAGCAGGAAACACTACGTGGCACCACTGAGGAATCATCCGTGGAAGACCATTGGAGCTGAAGTCGTGAATGCAATCAAGCTTCTGAAAGCTGGAAAAGCAGCTGGACCAGATGAAATACCCCCTGAAGCACTGAAAGCGGACCCAGAGATGACAGCAGATATGCTGACTCCATTATCGCAAAAGGTCTGGAAGGAGGGAAAGGTGCCTACTGACTGGAGGAAAGGTTACCTCGTGAAACTAACAAAGAAGGGCGACTTAGGAATCCGCAAGACCTGGCGAGGAATCATGCTCCTGTCGACGCCAAGTAAAATCCTGAGTTGCATCATCCTGAAGAGAATAAAGGACGCACTGGATACAGAACTCCGACCAGAACAAGCTGGATTCAGGAAAGGCAAATCATGTTCTGACCAAATTGCAACTCTACGCATCATCATCGAACAAAGCATGAAATGGCAATCAAATCTCTACCTCAACTTCATAGACTTTGAGAAGGCCTTCGACAGCGTTGACCGCGAAGTAATTTGGAGACTACTCAAGTACTACGGCGTACCCCAAATATTCATCAACCTTATTCAACAGCTGTACGACAACGGCACATGTCAAGTGATCCACAACGGAAAACTCAGCGAGGCTTTTGGAGTAAACACAGGAGTCAGACAAGGGTGCTTATTATCACCAATGATATTCCTAATTGTGGTGGACTGGATTATGCGTCAGACAGTAGGAAACGAGAAGACAGGGATATCCTGGACCGACGTGAAGAACCTAGAAGACCTGGATTTCGAGCGTGGATGATTTATGTTTGATGTCATACAAAATCGAAGACTTACAAGCGAAAACCGACAAACTGGTCGAAGAAGCAGCAAAGACAGGACTGCAGGTGAACATAGACAAGACGGAGGTTATGAAAATAACCAACCAACAACAACAACAGCAGCAACATCCAACGCCAATCACCATCAACGGGAGGGATTTGAAAGAGGTTACTTCATTCACTTATCTAGGGAGCATTGTCTCAACTACAGGAGGAACGAACGACGATGTCAAATCGAGAATCGGGAAGGCGAGAAACACATTCATCAACCTGAAACCAATCTGGAAATCTTCGTCACTCAGCATCAACAACAAAATTCGGATTTTCAATACAAACGTCAAGTCAGTCAGTTCTTCTATACGGATGGATCAGAAACTTGGCGGGTCACAAACAATATTTCCAACAGGTTACCGACCTTTATCAACAGCTGTCTTCTTTCTGTGCTCAAGATCAGATGTCCGGAAAAATCACCAACAAGAAACTATGGGAACAAACAAAACAAGAACCAATCGCTCAACAAATATGCAGGAGAAAGTGGAGATGGATTGGACACTCGCTGAGGAGGCTACTGGGTGACATCGCGCGTCAGGCCCTCGAGTGGAACCCGAAAGGGAAGCGGCGAGTGGGACGCCCAAGGGTGACATGGAGGAGATCGTGTGAAGAAGAGTTGAAACAGTATGGAACAACATGGATGCAGGTGAAAAGTACAGCAGAAGATAGAAGCAAGTGGGGACGTGCAGTTGAAGCCCTATGTTCCACTAGGAATCCAAGGGAACAATAATACAATAATTATAATACTGTGGTAGAGTGTAATTCCATTATCATATGATTATGAGCAATAAATTGTGCTCGAAACGTCATCAGTAAACATTACTGTATAACACTGTGAGACTTTATCAAAACATAATGGAATTTACCCATTATGGAATTGTAAGTTTTAGATTTTAAAAAATTACGTAATATTAAAATCGTTAATCGGATAGAAACCAAAATAAATTAAAATAAGTAAACTGAGTGACGGAATACAACTGACGGGACTAAGTAGAATCCCACTAAAACTGAGTGAGAGTCAAATTAACGACAGCGGTAATAAGGGGTAGAAATTTAATAGGGGTAGAAAATAACACAACTAAAAAAGACAAAAACAAAAATTACTTAACCAGTGTGAAGACAAATCAGATCCAATGTAGATTTAGAGACTGAACAGATTTCTTTTGTATGCAGAGTTCAGGATTTAACATGTGAATTGCTATTGCTTCTGCAGTTTAGAGAAGAATATGTGGGAAGTTCGCTACAAGAAAGCGAATCAAACTTGTCCAAACTGCAGAAGCAATAGCAATTCACATGTTAAATCCTGAACTCTGCGTACAAAAGAAATCTGTTCAGTCTCTAAATCTACATTGGATCTGATTTGTCTTCACACTGGTTAAGTAATTTTTGTTTTTGTCTTTTTTAGTTGTGTTATTTTCTACCCCTATTAAATTTCTACCCCTTATTACCGCTGTCGTTAATTTGACTCTCACTCAGTTTTAGTGGGATTCTACTTAGTCCCGTCAGTTGTATTCCGTCACTCAGTTTACTTATTTTAATTTATTTTGGTTTCTATCCGATTAACGATTTTAATATTACGTAATTTTTTAAAATCTAAAACTTACAATTCCATAATGGGTAAATTCCATTATGTTTTGATAAAGTCTCACAGTGTTATACAGTAATGTTTACTGATGACGTTTCGAGCACAATTTATTGCTCATAATCATATGATAATGGAATTACACTCTACCACACTGCACAAGTTTTATTCTTATATCAATAAAACTTACAATCCTAATGACACATCTTTGGAAATATTCCTTTTATTGCTGAGAAAATTTACTATATAAATGCGATTTTACAGCTTGAGAATGATATCGCTGGAATGAGTATCTCTTCGCTAAAAGTTTTTTCTTTTATAATTTTACATTACATGGTATTTAAAATTCACTCCCTTTCTTACTTGTCATCTATCATAATCCATTAAGGCGATATCCAGTTTTAACTATTTTACTGTTATTTTGTGGAAATATTACCTTGATCCAACTGTTCATGTGACAGGCTTAATTTTCTTTTTTACATCAATATTTAACTACTTATTGTTGATGATAATTTTAAGAAATGATTGCAAACCAATTGTCAACCTATCAGTCTACCAATGAAGACACAAGGTGCAACCTATGAGATGTGATTAATTTCACTTTAGCGGTTGTGAATTTCAGTTGACTGTTTCGAACTGTAGTCAATCTAGGCTTTGGTTTCAACTTCAGTTATCAAGACGCCAATATGAATTTAACTCAGGAATTTAGCCTAGTAACTGGTTGCTTGCCTTTCTCTCTAATTCAGTGCAGTTAAAAGTTTAGTCAGAAAATAATAACTCTGATAATTATTTGCTTTATTCCAAAACAGTGCTTATGATACGGCATGTAATCCTCAGCATTTCGTACGGTATTGTATGTAATTTACCAAAAAACAACATTACATGGTTTATGTAAACAAAATTGATAATAACAGTTTTTGACAGTAACAGTGAAGTCAGAAATGCAAAATAAGTACAAAATAATAATAACTAAAATTACAAGATAATAGAAATAGTGTTACCATAATTTGAAAATAGGAGAAGATCAATGAACCATCTATTTTGCTAACCACGTAGTAAGTTATAAGCTTTACGCCTAACACTTTCCCCATCACATATAACGTGGGTCAAATATTGTATCGTTGAGTTTCTGTACTTAGTTGTGCGAGCATGTAATATTTTATAATGATTTCTAGTCCTACCTGATGAGATGATGCAAGGGGAGAATTGAGGATAAAGAGGGTGGTGAGAGTCAGGTAATATAGATTTAGCCTATTTCTCGCATCATTTCGGATATCTGTCGACTAAAATAATAATCAGCTTACTTGGTGGCATACTTTCCCTAGTGACAACTTTGAGTACCCTTCGCAATATGACACGGTCCTTTTTGACTAACCAAGTAAAGACTAAGGGGGAGCAATGAAGAACAATAGGTAAGATGCATGAGTTAACAAACTGTAAAAGTAGAGGTTGAGTAATATATGAATATCTTAACTTCCTAATGTAGAAGGTTAGACGAAACATTTTTTTATAAATAAACAAGATGTGGGACGACCAAGGAAGGTCAGAGGATAGAACTATTCCAAGGTATTTAATGCTTGACTTAGTTTCTATTTCAGTGTCCTCTAGGCTACAAGCATCATGTGAACGGATCAATTCGTTTAGACCACGTTTATGCCTGAAGGTGAAGTTAACTGTCTGACATTTGAAAACATTCAACGTAAAACGATTTAATTGAGACCAGTGGCTGATTTTAATCAAAAAGCTATTAAGTTTGGAACAATTAAATGGGGAAGTGACTGGCAACGAGACAGTCAGATCATAAGTATATTTAACGAAACTCATTTCGTCCGAAAGAGACAAATGGTGTACGAAGAAACAAAAAAGAGCCTTCAGAGACACTGGCTTCAGTAAGCAAGGGGGAAGATTTGCCTTTATATGCAGTATACTGCATCCTGACAGAAAAATAAGAATGCGACCAGTCCAGGACTTGATTTGTATCAAGGAAAGCTTGTTTAACAAAAGACATTTAGGTGCAGAGTCAAAAGCGATTGTGTATTCCAGGAAGGTACATATAACATATTTGGCTCATTTATCTAAACAGCAAACAATGTTTTGACGTAAGACAGCAGCAGTATGTAAAGTACATTCATCCTGTTTATATGCTAACTACTTACGGTCATTAGAACTTTTGAAGGAACGTTAAAGGTTGAGTAAAATTAATCTTCCCATTAATCCCCAAAAGGAGGAGTAATTGCAATATGTCTAAATTCAACATTCACACCAGTACATCATTTATTTATCAGGATAATTTTAATATCTTTTCATGTGTCCAGTATAACATTACTGGAAAATGAAACACTGAAAATGTTTGTAAGGATAATATAAAATGTCCACATATATTCTGAGGACAAGAGCTAGTATACCATAGGGACCAAGGCTTTGGGTAAGTTCTAGGGATTCCAGACATTTGAGAATATCAAGAGTATTAAAATCATGAAAGTTACCATCCCTATCATTTGTAACATTGGGAATGATAACATCGACTGAAGAGCATATGAAAGACTTATTAAGAGTATCTACATCAAAAGATGGGACAGTAATACTTTGCTTACCACCAGTAATTTCGTTAAAAAGCCTCCAAATGCCTGAGGGGGGTTTACATGATAAAAGTCTGGTTACGTAATATATTCAGACATGCGTTTCAGATTTGATTAGTGTTTATCCATTTGAGACCAGATTTATCTGTAGTCTTGTGTAACCGTTCTTTTTTCTCTATGAAACTGTTTGAGATGAGGAGAAGAGAAACAGTCATATCTTATGAATGGTGTTTGTTTCGGGCAACAGATGTCTAGGCACAGTTTAAGATAATCAGTTATGTTAATGGGCGAAATTAAACTTTAAGCACCAGTAACTACCAATCAGTGAATGACCTTGAACGCGCCAATCACATGAAGAAGACTGTTTTCGGGTATAAAATACATATATATTCATGAAAACAATGTATAAAAATATTACACAGGATACCTTTCTCTGACATGTGAAAAAAAGAATAACTCCCATTTTTCCGTAAGACCATCAAAAGTTAAACCAATTTTCTCCAAATGTATTCATCTACAAGACGGTCGAATTAAACGGAATGAAAGCTTGAACTCACATGAAGAAACTCCACAGTTCATTCAGGGTCATTGTAGCGGTAGCGCTCCATTGGTAGGTACTGGTGTCTAAAGTTTAGTTATTGTGTAATCTATTGTACGTTCAGCGAATAAGTCCTAGTGAGTGACCTTCGACACGCATCTTAGATTACGTGCATTTTGATTGGACACTAGTAACCAGTGTGATGTGTCTAGTCCTTTCTTTGGTGCAGACTGAATTTTATCAGTCAAGTTTGCAATGTGGCCACCATTCTAGGTAGCTCGCCATCACGGTGCACATTGGTTTGATGATATTAGATAGTTGAAGGCAATTGGCAGGACGCCTTGGACCTAGGTTTCGTGCTAGTTGGTACTCGTCAGTAAGGTGTATCTGCAACCTCGAAGGAACTCATGACTAGACACGTCGCACTAGTTACTAGTGTCCAATCAAAATACCCACTACAGTCCTACAGGAGGTCAATCACGAGCCCGAATAGCTCAGTGGTAACGTCTCTGATTGCAGCACTGGGTGACGCGGGTTCGAATCTCAGAAGGGACATGAGTTCCTTCAAGGTTGCAGATACGCCTTGCTGACGAGTGCCAACTAGCACGTAACCTAGGTCCAAGGCTTCCTGCCGATTGCCTCCAACTATCTAATATCATCAAATTATGTGCATTGTTTGGCGAGTAACATCTCTGTTGACATTTCTTGGAAGGGTAGGAGACGACACCTGTGTATGACGCGACATATTTTAGGCAACACTCGCATAATGCGACGATCAAAGTTTAGTACTGGAGCACGTTCGCGTGCTTCATATATTCCGTCATCATTTGTGAACACTAGATTCAGTGTTTTGTCAAGTCAAGTGGCGAAGTTGATTCAAGGAAAGAGCAGTCACAGGAACTGAAGTCTCTTGTCACTACTGATAGAATTCCCGAGACAAACAGCAGTAATTGTGACAGTAAACTAAGGTTTGAAGTCATAATTTGATACGCCAAAAGCAAATAAAATACAAGAAGTTAGAAGTAATATGTTAGATGGGAATTTTGGTAGCCTAACGTTCAAGTATGCTGCATTAGAATGATAAAACATGGCGTATGTGAAGCTGATGTTATAATGTTAATCGGATAGCTTCATATGACTCATTCACATCTGACTGAAGAACATCAGTGAAGTAAATTACGTGGTTGAACAGTGAACTTACGATAAGTTGGTCACTGGTTTGAATACTTCCAGAAGTCATACTTTCATCTCAGCTTCAATTATCACCAGTTATATAAACATCAACTGGACAATATCAAACAGTTACATCTCCCTCTGAGAGAAGTTATGCGTAGCTGGATATATCCAGTGTAAATCTTTTGTAGAAGAAATATGGACGTATCCACAAGACCGTGATGTAATTAATCATCATTAACTTTAATCGAATTCCCGATATTAATTATAATAATGGTAATAATAACTGAAGGTAAGGTGCTCTCCATCGTAACACATTCAAGTCCAGTCATTGGCCAGAATTAATTTTTTTAGGCATAACATGCAAAAAGTATAACACTAAACGCTACTCACTTCTATCCATGGTTTTCGACAAAACTCCTTAACTGCTGAAGTTACTTCTGACATAGTGAGTCCTGTATTCCTATCAGGGAATAGATAATGCATTACGTATGAAAATCCAGCATATGCCTAATATGAAAAGAAAAGAAGAAATTTGTTAGTAGGTTAATAACACTTTGAAAGTACTTAGTTATGATTTAAGACAAACATTTTTAAAGCAAAATATAACAAAATGGTTTCAAACTATACGAATTTAATATCACTGAAACACCTGTTGTAGGGAACTTTATTACTCATCAAAGTTATTTAAATAAAAAACTAATTTATTTGATAAGAATTACATTTTTGTGTCATATGTTACCTTTTGTTCTTCAAACATTAATCATAAAAGTGATTCTGAAAATACAATTTAGTATGTCAAGAGTTAATCACCGAAGTATCATTTCTTGAAAACAAACAAGTTTGTGCGTCGGTGGCACAGCAGTTAGGACGCTCGCCAACTATGCATATGGTCCGGGACTCGATCCCTGGCCGACGCACACCCGATATCAACGGTCGGCCTGCTAAATTTGGGCTACCGATATCATATGCTGAAAATTCCATACTTGTATCAAAAATACTGTGTGGAGTCAAGCTATAATAAAATAAGTATTTGCTGCTTTAAACTTCTCATGACAGTATCAGTGTTTGATGAGTATAAATCTTTATTTCAAACAACTGAGGATTAAAGTATTGATCGCGGATTGACTTCGATCAGAGAACCATTAGAACCAAGTGGCAATAGACAGCTGTTTCCCTCTAGTCAAAGTCTAATAGTAAATAGTACCGTACATTCTACTGACATTATTGAGACGGATCTTTATGAGGTAATTAAGAAGCCTGTAGATACAATAATGAATAAGGTTAAGAAATTTACAGCGGGTTTAATTCTCAGAATGAAGCCGTCACTGGGTGAGTCTAAATGGTTTAATTTAATGCCTAAAATTAATAATGCCATTAGAATTTATGGTACTATTAAAATGCATAAGCCAGATTACCCCATACGACTAATAGTAGATTTCAGCAATACCCCTACTTATAAATTATCGAAACACTCAGCTCCAATATTATGTTCCATTAGAAATCGTTCAAACTCTAGACTAACTAATTCATATGACATTGAAAATAAACTAAATGACATTCAACTAGAGAATGATAAAACAATAGTAGTTTTGGTATAACTAGTCTTTATACTAATATTCCAATCAATATGGCATCAGAAGCAGTTAAAAATAAACTAACTGCAGATCCTGAACTCACTCACAGGACGAAGCTGCCAGTGAAGAAATTATTTCAGGAATTCAGTTATGCCTCACATGTACTATCTTTAAATTCCAAGGCAAAATATATCAACAAACAGATGGTGTAGCGATGAGATCACCAATATCCCCTATCCTAGTAGATATCTTTATAGACAGCTGGGAAAATATTACTCTGATTACATTTCATCCTACTCCAAAAATATGCTGGAGACATGTGGTTGACACTTTCACAGTATTAGAAACAGAACATATCTCTAGCTTCTTAACACACATAAACTCACTAGTGGAGGGAATAAAATTCACATTTGAAGCCGAAAATGAACAAGGAGAATTAGCGACGTTAGATTGTAAAATAAAACGAATAGAAGAAGGCAAACTACACACTAGTGTTTATAGAAAACCAACGCATTCTAATAGATATTTAGATTTCAATTCGTTTCATCCTTTAACTGTTAAGGCAGGCTTAGTTAAGTGTTTAACAAACCGAGCAGTAGCACTAAGTAGTCCAAGAAAAGACCTAAATGATGAAATAAAACAGATAGAAGAAGCGTTGGTATCGAATAACTATCCTATAGAATTCATTAAGAAGATCAGAAAAGGCCAAAAGCAAAATAAAAATAACAATGAAACTAACAATGATAACCCAAATAAGAAGAAATATGGGGCATCGACGGTTTTATCATATAAGGAGGGGACATCTGAGACCCTAGGTAGTATTCTTAATAGAGCAGGAATTAGAGTGGCATTTAAACTTACGAACTCACTCATGGACAAGCTCTATAGGTTAAAGGACCTAGTTAACCCAATTAGACAAAATAATATAATTTACAAAATACCCTGCAATGACTGTGAGGTCAACTACATAGGTCAAACTAGTAGATCGGGGGTAGTCAGATTGTCGGAAAATAAGAATTTAGCTAAGGTAAGAATGGTTGGCCCCGAGAAGATAAGTAATTTAGAGAAAAGCTCAGCAATTGCAATGCATGCATTAATACACAACCATACAATAGAGTGAGAGAGGGTTAAAATTCTAAAAAGTAATATAGGCAGGTGGAGAGAGAGATCGGATATTGAATCCTGGTTCACACCCAACACGTGCAATAGGAATGACTCATCACTCATACCGGAAATACAGAAAATACTACTACCAATCAAATCAAGCGATGGAAAATAATGGAATTATATAAACGAAGTTAGAAAGTTGTGTGATTACCTTGATATGATTATGAGCAATAAATTGTGCTCGAAACGTCATCAGTAAATATTACTGTTCAACACTGTGAGACTTTATCAAAATAAATTTTGCCCATAACCCAAGTTATCGGCTTATAGATTTACCACCTAGGTTACGAGACTCAGTTGCTTACCAGGTCATCATTTATACCGAGGCTTTTTGAAAATGATGAGTGGTAATTATCTGTCATTTCAGTACCATTCCACTAATTATCCTGTTAAATATTGTCTTGTTAATTCTAACCATAAGGATTGGAAGGAGATGAAACTATTTGGTATACATCACTCTATTATTTGTTGTTCAGTTTACTTAGCCTATACATAGGTTACTGGCAACATCAAGAACTTGATATGAAATTACAATCATCCACCCTAGGAAGTTGGGACGGTAAACCTGGTCTAAATAATTTCAGTAATAAATGTGAATTTGTTCAGATTCACAAAAGGAAACTTCGATACAAAAAGGCAGAATAAATTACCGCTATTAAGACTGTACTAAAATTTATGGTTACTTAATTCTGATGCCGATCAAAAACTTAATTGAGTTATTAAGTATACATGACAATGTCACGTATCAGGTACTCCGCAACAAAAAACTCGGGGGGGGGGAGGGGTATGAAGTGAATACAGGAGGAAGAAAATGATGCCTGTTATCAGCGATGATATTCCTGATTGTGGTAGACTAGATTATGCAGCTCTACGTGGGGAGGGAGAAGACAGGAATACGCTGAACCGATAAGAAAGCTGCAGAAGATCTGGACTTCGCGGATGATATATGTCTGATGTCATACAAACTTGAAGTCGTGCAGGTAAAAACCAACAAACTGAGAGAAAAGTCAAGCAGCAAAGACAGGACTCGAGGTGCATATAGAGAAAATGGAGATGACGAAGATAACCAAACAACATCAACAACAACCAACACCAATCACTGTGAACGGAGGAAACTTGAAAGAGGTCACTTCCTTCACATATCTAGGAAGCATCGTTTCAATTAAAAGCGGGAGGGATAAGGAGGTCAAAGGCAGGTTCGGGAAAGCATAACAAAAATTCACTGCTGCAAAATCAATCTGGAAATCTGCTGTAATCTGGACGAAGGACAAGATTCGGATTTTCAACACTAACATCAAGTCAGTTTTTCCATATGGTTCAGAGACTTATTGCGTCACCAAACGCTCTGGTGATTGTTGAGTGGCATTGACTGAGAGGCCCTCAAGTGGAACGTGAATAGGAAACGGTAAGATGAGCGTCCAACAGTGTTTACCCTGATCTACTATAAAGTCATCAAGGATATAATCATCCGAAATTTTCATGTCATATTATGTCCTTCTCATTCTTTTTCACTTAGTTTACTTCACTCATTATTATTATTTGTGAAACTTTCTGATTTACAATGAGCTTATGATGTTTCTAGTATTTGATTACAGTTAACAATTTTAACCACTTTATTTTATCATTACACTTGTTATCTGTCTGTCGCTGAACTTACGCTTAATGTACCTCATTGGTTTGTATATACTTTGTATTATTCATATTTCTCTCACAACAATGAATATAACTTAACACTCCTCCCAATGAAACTTATATTCTGTTAACTATAAATACACTAGAATGTCACTCAGTTGTCTATTCACACTTTATCTTACGTCCTAAATGACTGTTCATTTTATATACATTCAAACGGCAATGTTAACTAACTCTTATACATGTACCCCAATAAATTTTATGGCATAATTTTCATTTGCCTTCACTGGCTATTTGTATTCTTGGATTTGTAACTGAAGTACGCGAAGAACTTATCGAAAACAATAGTCGGCTTACAAATCATCTTGTTCTGGTTACTCTACGGAGAGCATATTTCATTTATAATTTAGAAAACCAAGTGAACAAAAAGTACATCTTTAAATATTCTTTGTAATATTGATGATTAAATTTTAAACATATATATTTTGTTCTGTAAATTACTTTGCTATAATTCAGAAAGTGACTGGCATTTATACAAAATTACGTAAGCATGTTAATTGATATTCGTTGGGAAATACAAAAAAATTTATTATAATGAATATCATATACCTAATGCCCAAATTTTTTCAAACTGTTAAAAGTGAACTTGGTTTAAATATATGTAACATGTTAATTGATGTAGCAAGATAATCACAAAATCATTTCACCATTCACTTTGATATAATTTACAATAAAACTTACTAAAAATTTTCCTGAAGGACGTGGCTGATAAACGTTGTTAAATGAACATAAGGAGTAATTACAGTCATTTTTAAAATGTCTTTCCATATGTTGAATACACTCGTCAGGTTCACCTGTACCCTCGAAGGAAAATTCTTTCATATACTAAGACGGAAGACAAACAAAGAAATGAAGTTTGAAATCATCATTCAATTTAGATTTTCTAATAGAAAATAATCTGGTATGCGAAATGTATTCTTTTAGTGAATCTGTTTGTACCCTTTCATAACTGTTTAACGTATAGCCTAAAAGAATGAAGAATAAAGCACTAAGCAGATATAGAAATTTAAATAACCTCTCTGTTTGAAACCACAGATTTTTATTAGTCATGCCGTGCAAAATTTCTAGAAACCAGAACAATTTGAAGAAAACACGCAGATTTGTACACGATTTTTAGAAATAGGGAAATAAACTGCAAGTACTATGCATTACTGTGTGAATCCAGAATCACCCACCTCATTGCATACCAAATAGCAGACACCATTCAGTATAGCTGTCGAAAGGCGAATGTGTAAAACTCAACCGTCCAATTTTAGAGCATATTATTACTTATGGACATGCAGCTTCAGTGGAGACTTCATTGCAATAAGATCAGGTCAATCGGAAGAAAATCGTTAACATCTTTATGATCATAAAACTCTAGAAATCCATAGGGAGAAACTTGAACTCGCTGTTTAGAAACGTTTTATCCAGACGAGTGTCAACCAACATGAAACTTAAGACAAGTAAACCTTGTCTTTCTAAGCGTTTTTCTTTTGTTCTTCAAGATGGATAAGTTTAGTTAGGAATCATTCACTGTCCTTCTGAACATGGTTGACTTCAATTTGAAGTTTTCCAAAAGACTAATCAAACATTTAAAAATAATCGGCAGTACGCACCCACCTCACTGGTCACGACTTCTCACTGGAACTCCAGGAAGCTCCAACCTGTAGCAAGTCACTAGCGAGCATCAGAATAATTTCCTATAGTTTGGTTTGTAAGGATTAGTTATGTTTTACATGTCTTACAAACCAAACTATAGGAAATTATTCTGATGCTCGCTAGTGACTTGCTACAGGTTGGAGCTTCCTGCAGTTCTAGGGAGAAGTCGTGACCAGTGAGGTCCAATTAGAAGTCACGTGTGTGGATGGATGTCCCACCAACGACAATAGTTGGGGTCGCGCTAAAATCACGAATTGGTAGAAGTTAGAATTCATGAGCCATTGAATCGGGTCCCAGTGGCTGAATGGTATACGAGCTTGCCTTGTAACCGGAAGGTCCTGGGTTCGAATCCCAGTGGGTGCGTACTTCCGATGATTCCCAAACTAGGATGAAACAGCAGCTGTCCAGTACTCCCTCGTTTTCAATGGTTCTCTAACTGATATCAGTCCGTGATCAACTCGTAAAACATAACTAATCTTTACAAACCAAACTATAGAAAATTTAAAAATAAACCAACCAACAGAGAGAACACGAAAGCACCATAGCCGTCTACCTGAAATACTAATCTTATTTGTCATTTCAGGATACTTCTATTAACTGATTTTCTACGCTTGATACAACCATAAAATACTTGATGAGAGATTTTGGGTTTTATTTTGATTTGAACACGTGTAACCTTATAGTTAGGAATAAACAAATATCGAAGCAAACAGATTCCAAACTATTAAAAATACATTAATAAATTTTATCGAGGAATATCAGATTTTGGTCATTTAGTTATTTTAGAGATATTTAGATCATTACTTAATACATGAATTAAGTAATGACTTACAGAGGGTTGAAAAATTTCATCGTGAAATGTTTTTGTCACATAATTGCCTGTCATGCAACTTCCAGTGAACCAATCACTTGCATTATACTTTTCCGTTTTGTAACCTCGTAGAAGACAAGGATTAGGGATTTCAAACGTTTTCTTTGATCTGGCCTGTAATCATTTATTTTTACAAAAAAATATATTTTAATAAATCAATTTCCAGAATAAATTTTTACTAGCAGGTAAATGATTTTCGAGTACAAAAAAGTATGAAATCTTTGCCGTTGATTCTCTCTAATAAATGATCATCTTCCAAACATGAGAGACAACGAACATTTTATTCTTTTTCTAGAGTTTATTTGTAATCAAATTTTAATTATCCATAGAATGTTAAAGTTATTATTGCAAGTTATAAACTGCATAACAGGTGTTTCCTCATTCAAAAGAAAGAAGTTTTAATTCATTTTATATTGAAACAAGATATAGTCAGTATCTGAGGTTCAACAGAGAGTAGAAGTTTTCATACATTCAAACTACTATTATATATATGTATATATAGTTCATTAAACATGGAATAATAAGAAAATTGTATAATTGAATAGAAGAATGAAAACGTTTTAGTATTTGATCATGAACATTTTATCATGAGGTTTGACGACATATTGAGCATTTCACTTAAATATATTTGAAGTAAAAGTCACAACTTAGGTGGGAAAAAGTGATGTTAACTCTTTTCTCGCAGCACAGCCTGAAGGATATATATCTGAATAGAAGCGACAGTCTGATCTTCATCCAAAATTACATTCATATGCAACAGTAGGTCAGCATTAATAGTGTTTTAGAGATAATGAAGGGGGAAAAATATTGGCATTGCTTGGTGGCTTTATCCAAATGCCATAAAACTCTCCCAATAGAAGCTATATTGCTTGGAGACTAGTTCATTGACAAGCTACGTATTCCTTTAGGTTAACATTAGTTTCTACAATTTCCTCTTCAAGTTGAATCTAATAGAATATAAACTAGTGTTTGGTACTCACTCTCACTAGACTTTACATTTCCCTGCTTATAAATACTTTTCAATTTAGTATTTAGGTTGAAATATGTTATTTTTATGTTTTGTGACTATTTCGAATTACAGGTGGTACACAACACTGATAATAGCCTCTGATATGAAATAATACTCTAAGTCATAAAAACAGGCAAAGAAAAAGTAAACATTAGAAATGAAGAAAGATATCACCCATCAAATCAATTTCACACTGTAGACAAAACCACGTTTGTAACCGAATTTTAGGCTGTCAGCAGAGGATTCAAGAATACTGTCCAGCATGGTTGCGAAAAGGCAATAGTGGTGCTATAAGGAGTGCGATAATTGAATACCTGTTTAACACTGATCATTCCATCTCAGCAAACGCCTCCTTCAAAGTAATCTGCAGAGTGAAGAACAACCTATCAAAGGCAACACAGTTTCGTCTTATTTGTATCGCTGAAGCTCTGGCCATTCACATAGAAAACCGGAGCTGTGCATACAAAAGAGAATTACTCAACCACTTTTACTATCATGGTAACAACTTTCTTGATTTTTGATGACTTAATTTTATTTGTTTGCCTGTTTCTTTAATCGCTCATGTATTCATTTAGAACTCTTACGTAATCTCGTATTCTCTACTTTGTTCTTATGTGTATCCTGAGTAAAAATCAATCATCAACCTATTCAAATTATAACGTAACTCCTTTTTAACAACTTTTTGTGACAACTCATCACCTTTGATGCTACCCTAATTTCATTAACACCTAATTTTCTTGACTGATTTTGTATTACCAATCTTCACCTGTTTAGTTAAAGTAACCATAACCAATTGTATTTTTGTTTGACAAACTTAATGTACACATACATACAAAATAACACATATATATTTGCGATTGTACAGCTAAGAAAATGAATTCGCCGAAAAGAGACTCTTCGCTGAACTACGTGTTTTGTTTTCCTTAGTTACATGGTTATCTATTTGTAGATCTTGAAAGAAATAGTTTTCAAGTATGAATTCCACGTTTATATGATGAAGTGTCTTTTTTAAAAGTGATTTGATACATGTCTACATTTCCACATAGAAAGTGTTTGGTGCTGCTGGTAGCCCAGTACCCCTAATTCAAGAAAAAAGAAAGCAGTATTTTGTTTAATTTAATTTGTACTTCCTGATGAAATAGAAGCTCCTAGTACGCATGCTTTGACGATGTCTGACGACCAACCATGGTGTTTGATACTTGATAGACGAAATGAGCATCCTGGATTCCAATGCTAGTCACTACTTATCAAATAGCAAAAAAGAAAATAATTTTCCAATTCACTACACTGAAATTTTTTTTCACAGAGGTTTTCACAGATTTTAGTTTTGATGGATTACCATTTCGGGGCTTCGACTGCTTGGCAAACGAAAAATAAAACTAAGGAATATGTTGTCGTTTACTCAAAAAATTACACAAACATCAGTTTTATACAGTGTTATTCCAAGGAAGGCTATATATGGTAGATAAATGTAAAATCTTTTATTTCACGTAGATATTATCAAGTGTGATAACTTACTGCTATTGAAGTCATTAAACGCCTTTGAAATTCAGATTTTCCATAGCATAAGAAGCTATGACTGTATACCAAGAAATCATTTCCATACAATCTAAGTGGATAAAAATCTAATAATTCCTTTGGAGCATTAGGATAAGAATCAGGGATAAATGCTATTTGCGTACTAGCTCCACCAAGGTCCAAAGAGCCAACGGTATCAGTAGGTAGTGTACGTTTCCCCTAAAATTTACAAAATAATCATAAAGTGAATTCTAAAATTCAGAAGCTAAAATAAAGATGATTGTAGATGAAATTTAAAGCTGAAAAGATCTGGAAGTTGTTACTAATCTAATTCACCAATTGTGAATTTTTATTTTAAATCTATTATAAAAATTTTTAGGTTACTTCAATAACATGTTACACATGTCACTCATCTCCTCTGCATTTCACTGAGAAATACCGTAAAATAATATCATAATATATTCAAAGTTACATCGTACAACCCATGAAAGATAAATTTTCTTATCATAAAAGTCTTATAAAATAAAATTACGTAACACTCACATCAGAAGCACAGTAGAGACAACAAACATACTGTCTATATAAAAAATGCACTTAACTTATGAATATTCATAGAAATAGTGTCGTGGTGAATAAATTTAGAAAATTGCTTTTAGTACTAAAGAGAAGAATATATATTTTACTTTACAGGAAGGATGAAAAAGATGTTCATTTTCCTATAAGACTTTTGATACTTAGCTCATTAATTTCTTCATCTCAGTAACAGATACATAATTTCTAATCTGATTATGAAAGTTTGAGAGAATCATGTATTACATAGTATTACATGTACTGAATGATACGGTAGGTGACGAAATAAATTCTGAGTTCGTTTAACTGTAGAAAATAATCGAAGATTCTTCAACTTAGAGTAGTGCATAGATATCAGCTTTTTATGCAATATTTACATAAAAGATTAATATTTCATACTTACCTCTTGTATATTACCTAAAATATTATTGACGGACACCCAACCATAAAGACCTTCTTCAGACCCATACAATAACCGTATACGTTCATTTGGTGTTTTGATTTGTAATCCAGAATGTAATAAATACTGCCGAATTACTGAAAATAAATCTAAACTGCCTAAAGGATCTTCAATTCTAGAAATAGGATGAAATAATAC
The DNA here is from genome assembly GCA_944472155.2 of Trichobilharzia szidati. NCBI lineage: Eukaryota > Metazoa > Platyhelminthes > Trematoda > Strigeidida > Schistosomatidae > Trichobilharzia > Trichobilharzia szidati. Next base: position 68,069,598 of record OX235274.1, on the reverse strand, counting down.
ACATAAAATTAATGAGAAATGAATGTTTTATTAGTGAATTAAGTTTATCTTTGAATAATACTTGATTTATGTAGTGAATCAAAACGATTCGTACTGGAGCTCTCTTAAGTATTTCAACAGTGACTAATTGAAATATGAATTTAACATGCCACAAAATTTTATTCTATCTAATGAAACACATTCTATTAGCGTGTAAAGAAGAAAATCACAGTGCTTTATCACCGAAAATTCAACCATCGAATTTCAATAAGCACTTAAGACCAGAAAAGTGTGAACAGACTACCTGAACAGTTGTGACTCTATGATTTCGCTATTTGTACAGACCTAAATAATTAAATTCGTCAACTTTAAGGTTTTCCGCAACCACATACTTAGAATGAAGATAATAATATATGGGATATGTTTTTTTTTGTATTCTTATCATCTGTTTATATGAATATACTCGAAAGTGAATATATCACTTAGTTTAAAGAGGATGGATTTTAAAGTAACTCTATTTGTGGCCACTTTCTGCCAAGTATTTTATCAATAAGGTGAGAAGAGACCAAAACTGACTTTCATTAGGTGTCTTTTAGAAAAAGCTACACGTACAGCTCTCTGTTTTCTTAATATAACTGCTTTTGTGTATAACTTTGAAGCTGCCCGACCACTACTGCCCTGGCCTTCAGTAGAAACTATATATTCATGAATTTGTATTATTATCTTTCCTAACTAACTAACCTTCTTACCACTAAAATTAAACAACTTTCTCCACGCTTATGACACCAAGCTTTACTATTATTACTCTTCTTATATTTGTAATCCTCTCATTTGTTTTGATTGTTTTCTCTTTAGTGTAAACATCATTTAGGCTCTGTAATAATCGTTATTTTCTTTGTTTTTTCCTTCACCATGCTATATCAACAGAACATTAGGTTCAATACTCTATAACTTGCTAAAATTTCCAGACTGTATCGACAGTACTGTTTGAATCGAACCCACTGTTATTATTACTAGAGCTATTATTCTCATTTTGTACATTGTACATTTTCGACTTTATTCCTACTATAAATGTGGACAAATTCCTGTGGTTAATTTTTATTTATATTTTGAGTAAAGATAATCATATTTCCATAGATTTTTAAGTTAGTATGACTTTAGCCAAAAAGGAATTTTTAATTGAATAATTTTTATCAAATAATACTAAACACAATACACCAGATTGTTGTTTAATGTAACTGGATGAAAATATCAAGAACTTGGTCGATAGGTTGAAGTTAGCAATGAAGACTACGCTTTTGCACTGATTAGCATTTCTTGGAGAATAGTAGACTAACTTTGTATTTTATAGGGAGAAATGAAGAGAAATCCTGTCACAAGCAGAAAGATATTTGCTGGAATAAATATACACATGCAAATGAATGCATACATCAATTTACTCCATTTCAAGGTGTCCTACAGAAACTGATTTGCTGGACTGAAAAAATACTGTGGTAATTTAGCGGAAAATATGTTATGAGACTTTGTTGTTTGTAAGTAACATAGCTTTTTAATTCTGACAAAACATAAATAAGGGAGGAACTAAACGTTCAATGAGAAGACTATTCATTGGATGTGCTATTAATACATTTTAATTAGGAGGTTGAAACAATAATATGAATAATAAGGAGAATTTCTGTCTAATTAGTTAGCGTGCAGAAAAGCAATTGACTCCAAAGTAGTCACATAACAAGACCGTATCATTTAAAAACCTCAGAGGGACCGGGAAGTTGTTGGATAACATTCTCTAATAATTTAGCTGGTGTCGATATGTAATAAAACTTAACATGAAAGAAAATAATTTACTACACACACACACTAGGAGATCACATTTTGTTTCAGTGCCTCTTTTTTCAACGAACTCCTAGTAATATATATATATATATATATATATATATAGTAGTCTGTGTAATTTTCATTTCCATCGATTAAATGTAATCATGTATTTTATTGGACTATGTACAACAGATAGATAGAATCTGATGAATTATATGTACTAGATAGCATATACACAGATATGAATTCTAGCTAGGAATTCCTATTTATGGAAAAGAGAAAAACATGATAAATTTGACATGAGTCAATTAATGTAATCTAAACGACAAAAGTAATTAAGATTTATGAGAAGTAAAATGAGAACGTAGATATTATCTAATGTTATTCAATGATATACCATGTGTTATTCTTGTAACTCGGTGAAGACCATTAATCGAATGTGGACTTAAGTGTAATTTAATTTGTGACAATAATAATAACATAGAATTGTTTTGCCTAATTTATTCTCCTGTGATTTATTGTTAGTATTTACATATTCATAATGAAATTGGTGATATAACAATCTAAACATAATCTACACGAAATTATTTCGTTGCCGTAACAAATCTGAACAAATCAGGAATAATAAAAATTACAAAACGAAATATGTTTGTTTCGCTTCAATCATTTACAAACAGTCAAAAGTTAAAATGCAATATCCTCCAAATGAAAAGTAATTAATGCATGTTTGGTTCGTGTATTTGCGTTTTCCTTAAGGGCGGGGGCTAAAGACTGATTACTTTCATAGGAACTGACATTAGGTGGATTGCAATTCCAAATCGAGTTGTGTTAAATAGCTATTTCGTCTTTGTTTTTATTCTTCAGCAACACACATATTCAGAATCGAAAGATTATTCGAACCTACGTCCATCAGAATATAAGATAAGTACCTAAATGTTCAGCTGCCAAGTCAGAGGCCTAGTGATTCATTCTCAACTCTGGTTTTCCTTTGCTGCCATATTATTATGCGATACCGGAGAGTCGGTGGACTCTGGTTCTGAGTTCTTGACAAAAACACGGAAAGCCAGTGTGTCAGAAAAGATCGAAGGCAGAAAATAGATAAGACCTTCTAAGTACTGACGCATATTTTTGATTATAGCTATCATGTCTCATCACAATCTATTGGTACCTGCTCTGAAAAAAGAGAAATTTAATGACGGACGTAATAGAGTAGGAAGTGGTATGGGTAACCTATATTACTGTGTAAGTAGTACTTCAGGCTTATCTATCACTTAGAGAAGTTTGGTTCAAGCACTCTTACGGTGTATCTGGTATGTATTTACGAGTAAAGATTAGTATTTTGTCTGAATTTCAGTCTGATAAATCTGTTCATTTTGGTGCCTCAATCACTTATATTGCAATTCAAATTTTTTTAAAGGAAACTGAGTAGTTTCAGCGCAGTTGTTATCAGGAAATGATATCAGCACATCCAAAGGTTGGCATGATTTACTAGTCAGTAAGGTGCAGCTATCATCCTTAGTTCAAAGTTACCTTTAGTAAGTCATTAAATATAATTTACAAAAGGATTGTCTATAGACTTGTCAACGATTTTAAGAAACAACAGAGTCTGTTTAGTTATTTTTTATAGACAAATAAATTCCTATACATCTTATTGAGACTGTAAAATAATGTTCACTTGCAATGAATGAATGAAGACTGGAAAATTGATATATTTTTTAACGCAGAGAATCCATCTTTGCGTCTTTGAGAAACGCAGCCATAGAACGTTCCAAAGACAGCAAAAAGACGATTGTTTGTAGGTGGAATCTGCGTGCGGTTCTATTCAACAATAATAACATCAAAACGCAATATAGGTTTCTAGCACTGTAGAACAAAATTACTTAACCGATATTCAAGTGTAAGAAGAAGTTTAGAATAAAGTAGGATATTTTCAACAAGGTGGGATCAAAAACTCTGACCACAAGAATCATACACCAATGCCTCCCACAGATATTCCAAGGTAAGAATAACCTTGATGCACTTCGACAAAATCATATCCTACAACAACAATGATATAGAGTATAGGAGAAAAACGGACAAAGTTAGTTGAAACGTCAAAATAAGCATAAATATTGTGGTTAGATCTTTCAAGAGGAATTTTCAAAATAATCTTTCTATTACAACTACTTCCCAGGCTATTACGTCTACCATCAAATTTTGTGTCCTTAGAGCAGGTACGTAACTTTTGTGCTAAAGTTCATTTCCGTAACATAACTTAAACATTTTAGTTAAATCATTTTCAAATATGAAGTACCAAAGCAGAAACTGGCTTGTTTATATATATATATATAATATATATAGTCTTGCCTTATTTTGTCACAACTTATATACCAGAAGACACCATAAGTTTCAGCATATACAGTTTTCTTTCCATCTAAGACAATAAAAATAAAAATCTCTTCTTAATCAAATAAACTAAAAGAACTTATGGCAATATAATTCATGATTAACATACAGACATACAAGTCAATATTTATTCAATAAAATGAATGACCATGGGTTGAGAAGAATCTGTGAAAATGAATGAAGCGGAAAAAAAGCTACAGGCAGATTTTCTTTGTCTTACCTTCACTTAGCGTGTCACCTCAACCAAATGCCTCGTTTGAACTAAAATTGCTACACTAATAACTTAAAATCGCAGCCAATATTAAAATAGCTTTATCTTACTCTATTATGAAAATGCTGACAAATGATTTGAAATTATTTGTTCGCGAGCACATATAATCTACCATGATATCATTATCCTTTTGAGTTCACAGCGGAACAAAAAGCTTCAACAATATATCCCCACTTTCCTCTATTTTCGGCCATCCTTTTCATCTGGGTCCACGATTGCCAAAAATCTCTCATCTCCTCCTCACACGATCTCCTCCATGTCACCCTGATACCGACGACCCACTCTTTGCTTCCCATTGGTATTCCACTCGGGCGATGGCCTGCATTGCGCGCGATATCATTCGATGGTTACCTCAATATATGCCCGATCCATCTCCATTTTCTCCTACATATTTGTTGTGCGATCGGCTCTTGGTTGGTTTGTTGCCAGAGTTTCTTGTTGCTAATTCTTTCTGGTTGGCCATTTGATCTTCAGTATGGAGCGAAGACAGCTGTTGATGAAAGTCTGAATACGTATCTTGCCTTTCCTATTCTGGCTGGTTGGCTTTGATATTTCCATCCGTTCCGCCTGTAGTTGAAACGATGCCACCTAGATAAGTGAAGGAATTGACCTCTGTCAAATCACTCCCGTTGATGGTGATTGGTGCTGGTTGTTGTTGCGGTTCATTGGTTATCTTCACCACCTCCGTCTTCTCTATGTTCACCTCGAGTCCTGTCTTTGCTGCCTTCTTCTTTCGCCAGTTTCTTGGTTTGCGCCTGCAGGTCCTCAAGTTTATGTGACATTAAACATAAATTATCTGCGAAATCCAGATCTTCTAGAGTCTTCTTATAGGTGGTCCAGCAGATTCCTGTCTTCTCGGTCCCTGTGCACAGTATAACGCATAATCCAGTCCACCACAATTAAGAATATTATCGGTGACAATAGGCAGTCAGCTTGTCTTACTCCTGTATTCACTTCGAACGCCTCGCTGAGGTTTCTGTTGTGGGTCATCTGACACGTGACATTGTCAATATAGCCAGCTGTTGAATGAGGCTGATAAAGATTTGGGCACTGCACGCCATATTGTTGAAGCAGTTTCCAAATTGCTTCTCGGTCAACGCTGCACTGTTGAAGGCCTTTTCGAAGTCGATGAAGTTGAGGTAGAGGTTTGACTGCCATCCTACGCTTTTTTCGATGACTATGCGTAGAGTTACAATTTGATCAGCACACGATTCGCCTTTTCTGAATCCAGCTTGTTCCGGTTGGCGGAGTTCTGTATCCAGTGCATGCTTTATTCTCTCCAGGATGATGTGACTCAGTATTTCGCTTGGGTTGGACAAGAGCATGATTCCACGCCAGTTCTTGCAGATGCCTAAGTCGCTCTTCTTCGGTAGCTTGACAAGGTGGCCAGCCTTTCTTCCAATCGGTAGGTACCCCTCCTTCCTTCCAAACCCTTTGCAGTAATGACGTGAGTACATCTGCGGAAGTCTCTGGGTCCGTTTTCAGCGCTTCGGGGGGGGGATTCTGTCTGGTCCTGGTGGCTTCCCAGCTGGCTTTCAGTAGCTTGATCGCATTAAAGATTTCTTCTTTTGTTGGAGGATTGGTGTCCACTGGCAGGCATTTCCGTGCGGGCTCTTGGTGTCATTTCTGGGTGAGTTGCAGGTGATGGTCGATTCAAGAGTCCTTTAAAGTGATCAGCCCATTTTTTTACTCTGTTCTTTAGTCATCAGGTTCCCTTGAACATCTTTTATTGGTTTCATCATCTGAGCTGATCTCTTCTCGGATATAGACCTGGTTATGTGTTATAATATTCTGAGGCGTAGAATTCTCTTTTGTCTTTGCTATCCCTCGTCTTCACTTCCTCATTCAGCGCAGTGTACATTGAGCTCGGCTTCTCCTTCTGTTGTCCATCTCTGCATTGAGTCATCACCATCCTCCTCTCCTCGATTAGCTTCCAGGTATCCGTTGACAGCCACTTCTTGTCTTGTCTCTTCCTTCTTCTTAGAACAGTTGTACACGTCTCCTTGAATATCGCTTTCAGAGAGTTCCAATGTTCTTCCACCCAGGTTTCCTCAGTGATGCCACGTAAAATCTCCGACTTTGCTCTGATATCTGCAGTGAAGGTTTCCTTTGTAGTTTCGTTCTTCAGTTTCTGGGTCTTGGATGTGAATTGTGGCCTGCTTCCAGTTGTTCTAAAGGATTCCAGCTTGACCTTGAACGTACCTTGAACTAGATGTCGATCTGAGCCCACTTCTGCTCGCCTTCTTAACTTTGTGTCCGGCAGGCTGCGTTTCCACTTTCTTGAGCAGCATTGAGATGAAGTCTATCTGGTTTTTGGTGTGTCCGTCAGACGAAATCCATGTTACCTTGTGTATATCCTTGTGTGATCTTGTGACTTTTTCGTTTTTTGATGACAACTACGACGATTTCTGTTGATTTTGTTTAGTACAATAGTTTGCTCAGTATAATGATTTTATCGTAAACAAAAATACATTGTGCACGTTAGCGTACACAGTATTGTATGCATAATTTTTGTAAGGTTTGAGTGAAAATAAGAACCACTGAAAACACGAGTGAGTTAACGTAAAAATTTCTTTCTAGAATAGAAAAATCAACTGAGATATCTCGCCAATGCCAAAAATGTAGAAAATACAAAGAAAATAAATCTACCAATGATTCAGCATTACAAATAGATAAATTTTGATCATTATTAAAAGATAAAAAATTACCAGGTGAATTAATTTGATAAAGAATGTTTAGCTTACAGCTTTAATCGCATACCAGCCGTTGCAGCTAAATACACTGGTGTGTTTTGTTTCTGTTTATTAGACAAACTGGATGTTAATTTATCCAATTTCGGTTTCATTGCTGTATAGGCTTCTGTTGCATCATCAACGTAATTTGATATTCCTGGAGCTAAATAAATAAAATTTTATGAACAGGACTTAGTTAATGAACATATGAAATGATGCGTAAAAGCATACTGAATTAGTTAGTGACAGCGTAATAAGAGAGAAACAATTAGATTGATAGTGAAAACCAATTAATGTAACATGAACAGCCTAAATTTAATATCAGTGTTGTTAACGCTAAATTGTTATATCTTCTTACCGATCTCAACCATTGTCAATCCATATGGATCGAAAGCATCAGACAATATTAGAAGAGTACTCAATTAGCACGATATTAGAGTTTTCTTCAAAACATCAGACACATTACAAGGCAACCTTGTCCATGTAAAAGACCAAATTCCAAAGAATTCACAATCGAATTGTGTCTACAAAATAAAATGCTTCCAATACATCGGACAAACATCAGGACAAATCAAGAACAGAAGAAATAGACATCGTAGAGCATCTGTTCGACCACCGAGAGATCCAGTCAATAAAATAAAAAAGCTTGAAAAATCATCAGCCATAGGTCTACATGCTATAGAATCAGGTCAGAAAATTGATTTTGACAATACTGAAATAATCCAGAAAAATTTCAGAAGTCGCAAAGAACGTCTGATATCAGAAGCACTTCATATCAAATGAAATCCAAATTTTCTGAATAAGAATGATGAACTAAAACAGAATTTGACCTGGTTACAACATTCCCATCCCCATGAAATGACAAAATCAACACGAATGTGATAGGCATTTTAATTATATACATATTGATTTTATAATTTTGTACGCTTGTCAAACCCAACCATCTACACTTGGTTTGGTTATCTCCACCAACTGACCAACTTGACAACCTAAAAATTACCGCATGCTGATGAACCATGATAAAGTTGTTATATATAAGCTGAGGTTTTGTAAATTCTGGTTTAATAATACTTTCAAGTATTGCTTTGTAGATATTTTGTTTGATAGGTTAGAAGATTGACAGAAGTTAGAATTCATGGGCCATTGGATCGGGTCCCAGTGGCTTAATAGTCTACCAGCTCCCCTTGTAACCTGAAAGTCCTGGGTTCGAACCCCGTTGAATGCGTACTGTGAAGAGTCACAAACTAGGACGAAACAGCTGTCCAGTACTCCCAGGTTTTCCAGTGGTTCTCTAATCGATGTCAGCTCATGGTGAAATCCTCCAACTAATAATACTCTGATAAAGCTATTAGCATTAAACAGCGAAACGTCAGATAACAATATCGTTTTCTTTTTCATTCATTGGGAAATACAAAAACGTTTATAACAACAGATTCATCATTACCTCCCTTCTTTGGTTTAGGGATCATTGTTATCTTCACCTTCAGTATGCCTTTTCAACTTGATTTAAGTCTATTTGCTCACCTTTGAACTCTTTATTATTTTTATATATTTATGTTTTTTCTATGACGAGCCTGTGTGTGATCAGATTGTTCAAAATGTGTCGCGCAAATACATTACACGATTGAGACAAATTGCGTCTTCTTATTGCTTTTTTCAAGTTCATAAAGGGAACTAATTGTAACAAAACATGGTTTTCTGAGATCTGTTTATATTTCCGATTCTGTTCCTGAATGTACCCGAAAATCTTCATCCACCCAAAAGACTAGCACTCGTGTGAAGCATATCCCGCATATGAATGTCTTAGTAACTACACTTATTCCATTGTTCACGCAGAAATTAAGCATTCCATCGTTGTGGAAAGTTTTATGCAAATACAGAAGAGAGGGTATAATTTGATTTAATTGTACCACCTGTAAATCCAATTGGATATCAAAGACCATATATCATGGCGAATGCTATATTTCGACGTTGCCTGTATCCCTTCTTTTAAGTTATCTTCGTAACTGTTTCAGACATTGATGATTCTTCAATACACATAATGAAAGGTCTTTATTATGATGTTTTTCACATTATAAGCATATCTTGTTTGTCATGAATGTATTACACAGACTGTTCACCAGTAAATTTGAGACATGCAGAAAGAAAAAAATTTTGAATGAAACAAAATTTTATGTGTAAACATGAAAGAGATTCATCAACTGACTGACATATTTCGTTATGGAAGAACAATGCAACTTAAACTTTATGTCTATTTAGCATGAAAATGAAGAAAGTACCAAAGTCAAGAACAAGAAAGCAAATTATTATTTACCATTATAACAACCATTAAAATACGAGATTTTATTTATTATATATTTCAGTATATTCAAGTATATTTTTACGCATGAATGCTATAATTACAATTAGAAAAATTACAGTTTAATAAATCTAAACAAAATTGCCAACAAATAAATACGAATGACACTAGATACAATTGGCATACCGGCTAATATGAACTCATCTAATTCTTATATAATGTGCTATATATATACATATATATATATATGTATATATATATATAATAATCACTTTATTCCACAACAATAACAATTTACAGCATGGAATTTTCAGCGTTTCATTTTACATATTGCATTGGTTTAGCTCTTTTTATAATTATATAAATGTATAAAATTTTAAAAATATTAATAGTTAATAGGAAAAATAAAAAACCCCAACAAAATACACCATTTCTAGGTCATAGTGAATAATAAATAAATAATATAACAAATCACACATGCAATAATATGCATCATTACATTTTTTAGTTTAGTTAATGATTTAGAAGTTGTAAAAGTTCTTTTCTGATATTTGTCTCTTCACACAATACTCGTGCCAAATATGGTACGGTCGAATTTTTATATTTTGTAGTACGAGCATAAATGTTTATGAAATTTCTTCTGGTCTTACCCGAAGAGATACAAGGAAACAAATGTGAATAAAGAGGATGTTCACTATCAGACAAAATAACTTTAGCTAAGTGTTTACAAGAATTCATATGCCTATTGACAACAGTGTCGGTTAGTTGAGTCAAAGGGATAGCACTGACCCTACTTACAGCCCTCAATGTTCTTCGTAGTATTATATGGTCTTTTTTGAGTAGCCCAGGGAAGAATAATGGGGAACAATAAATATATACTGTCACTGGGTAAACATTTCAAGTGGAGTCAATTATGAACATAAGTTAAAGAACTTCAAGGAATTAAAAATAATTGTGAAAAATGATATTTTTCATTTAATTATAAAATCAATCCAACTCTGTTGGTAGAACTCATTGAAATTCTATACCTCCACAACTACCATTCAAACGTGAATACATTCAGTTCATGAAATTGAAAGTGAGCAAAACATATTTTCAAAATTCAGTCGCTGCCCAACAATGAGAAATCACTTCTATCATCAATTCGTCTTCACTAAACTCATAAGTAAGCACCATATACATTAAACATGCATTGCAGCATTTCATATTATGATTATTATTAAAAGACGAAGCTTTTAGCACTACCAATCATACACTGACTCCTGCTTTATCACGCATTTAATATGACCATTTATTATTCCATTGGGTTCCGAATGGAACATATGGCTTCAACAGTACATCTCCATTTCATCCTATCTTCTGAAGTCCTTCTTAATTGGCTCCAAGACTATACATAGACCATCATCTCCTCCTCACACGATCTCTTCCAAGTCACCCACAGACGCCCAAGCTCATTGGTTCCCATTCACGTTCCATTTGAAGCACTTCCCGGGGTTAGATATCATTCACTGGCGTGTGTCAACTCCATCTCCATTCTCTTCAGCATATTTATTGGGCGATGGGTTCTTTGTTGCTTCTTTACCGGAACTCCTCCTTGTTTCTTATCCTTTCTGCCTAACCATCTTATCTTCAATATGGAGCCGGAGAAAGCATCTGCTGGTGAAAGTCTACAGTAGCCTGTTAGAAATGATTTCCGTAACATGCTCGCCAAGTCTGTGAACCATATAGAAGCACTAACTAAATTGACATTAGTGTTAAAAATCCGAATCTTGTTCTTAATGCTGATTGCAGTAGATTTCTAGACGGATTTCAGACTAGTGAACTTCTGTCGTGCTTTTTCATTTTGGTTTTGACATCATCTGTATCGCCTGTGGTTGAAACGATACTGTCTAGATAAGTGAAGGAAGTGACTTCCTTCAAATTTCTATTCTACTGTTCAGTCCTGACCCTGGAAAGAGGGGATGTAGAGCGTGGGGCTAGCTAACCAACAGCAGAAAATCAACCCAGATGCCATATATAAATTAGAGTTACATCCAAAGTAGAGAGAGTTTTTACAAATATATTGAAGAATAACACGATGCTATTCTGTTATTCACAAAACTTAACTGGATAATTTACTTATCAATAGGTGGAGTGTATCGCAATTGAGAAAAGCTTATTGAAAATCAAAGAGCACTGTGGTTATTTTGTGGATATATTTACCAGCATTCCATTCGGTGTACAGTAATGGGGGAGGGGCGGGGGGTGCATGACAGAAGAAACAGGATGACAGATTGCTTAAAATATGTCAAGTACTGCAATATGCGAAACCTCTGTGACTGTCGTACAGACTACAGCTTCTTCTCACAAACGGTTCGTTCTAGTGTGCTTTTGAAGCCCCCAGTAATATCAAAGATCTGTTTATTGTCTTCTTCTAAAAATTGTTAAACAACTTGTGTACGTCATCTTTTTTATATATTTTCCAGATATGATTTGACTTTAAAATAATCTTTCATACAGAAGTTATTGTAACGTTTGTGTATAGAGTATGACATACATAAGTCATTTTAGGTGGGTCCGTTTTATGTCATAATGGTTTACATCGTCTAATGAATAAGTAGCTAATTTTTGTTATTTTTCATTTTCTCACAACTATAAAGTGAAACAGAACAGATTATATATATATATATATCTTCGTAATCTAAAGTCATGAGCCCATGAAATCACTACAACAATAAATGAAGAGATTAATTCCACTTGTATAAACATATATGTTTCAGAATTTAATTGGTGGATGGTGATTAGCTGTGGAATCCAGGATGCGCACTTCGGCCTTTTCGGGACTCGTCACTGGATGTACCTACATTCCTCAGTGAGTGATGATGTTGCACAAGAAGTGGCTCTCGTGGCACAAGTGGTCTAGTGGATACCGCTTAAGCGATTGAAACTATGGGCACTGGGTTAGAGCCTCGGTGGGAACATCATCACTCACTGGGGAATGCAGGTACATCCATCTGACGAGTCCAGAATGAGACGAAATGCACATCCTGGAATCCACTGCTAGTCACCATCCACCAATTAAATTCTAATTAAATGCCCAGACATCATCGAAGCATCTGCACAAGAAGCCAACAGACATGTCAACCTGAGACCGAGCACTTCGGTCTAATCAATAAACGGGAAAATCTAAAATTCAATTAAATAAATATATGTTTCATTAAACTCCAATTGAAATCATAATTAATGTTTCGTTGTCGAGTGAGGTTGTGATTTCTCATTGTTAAAATTTTTAGACTTAGGATACATTGATTAACTGTCAGTGGTTCCGTTCCTGATGTTACTGTGTGGCGATATCACACAGGTAATTAGTCCAGTCTTCACGAACCCAGAGACTCAATATACGTTTATCAAATGGGCCACATGAGACAAGTTATAAAACACAGCAATAATGAATAGATTTTAATGTAAAGTATAAGTGGTGTCTGGATTTGAAGGTACAACGTCCTCCGTTGTCCAATTCAAATTGATTTTGGTCTGAATTCGTTTAAGATTACTCGATTAAACAGCCATTGTGACGGTCATAACGACAATGAACAAGCAATTAGAAATCAAGAAATGAGGAATAAAATTGTATTAATTGAAGTGAGTCTGAAACTCGGTTATTATTAGGATATTGAAGCTGAATCATTAAAGTATTGAGCTAACAGTACATAAGGCATTCATAACACCGTAAATGATAATAATTTTTAACATTTTAGCTTTATTCCTTTGCATTCTGAGTGGTGCATAGGGCTTCAAACTTCAGCTTTGATGTTTTGGCAGCAGTAATGTTATTCTTTTTTACGGGATGGGACTGCAAGAAACCCAACCTTCCCGCTTTCGCAGGCTTACGACCGACTAAGCGAGGTTTACGAATGCATTAGTCGGAATTTAAACTCTGAGTCACTTGCGTGGTTGGCAAACATTCTAACACTGAACCACGCACACACGATAATAGATATAAATTGTAATTCCATAATAATGTAGAAAAAAATCTCCCAATTCATCGGATAAATAATGATGTCATATTAAACAAACACAACGTACTGAATATTTCATATATACACAAGGATACTTTATTAAATCCTAAAAACTTAATCAGCTAGGCTTCAATAAATATCAATGAACTTCAAGTAATTAATAATTCATTGATTGAAAAACGTGAAGAATAAGGAAGTAAAATGCAGTGGATTACAGTTAGTGAGCAAAAACAACAACTATTCATCTCTCTTGTCTTTATTTTTGTTTACATCACTAAATTGTACATTCAGGACAGTAAATGAAAGTGACTAACATTCTTCGCCCACAAAATTAGGATATAAACTAAATAACTGTTCTTAGCATATATGAAGGAGGATGAACTGACTAGATATTGGGAACACTACTTGATAGGAGGAAGTAAAATCTAAGCTGTATACCAGAGCCGATCATCAAGAAAGCCAATTACAAGACTCCAGGAGGATTTTTTGTTAGATTTAGATCTGAATCATTCAGTATTTAACATGTGAATTTGGAAACAATGGAAAAACTCTTTAAATTGTTTTTCAACCTTACAAATTGTGTGAAATAAATAAAATTTCATTTGAAAAACTCAGAATATTTCCACAACTATATAACACCATCATAACAAACAGTAAGGAAGTTTTAGAAAACAGATAGTAATTCTCTCACAGTTGTTATCTGAAGGAAAAACTAGGATGAAATTGAGACTGTCCACAAGGCATCGAACGAGAGTTGTCTAGCAATCCCAATTAGATAAACTAAGTAATTTCCCTTGTAAACTTCATAGGCTAAACTTATCATAACAGAAAAGAAGTAAAGCCCAAACGAGCTTGCAAGTAAAAGTGTGGAGTAAATCAAACTTTCTTTAATGTCGAAACCAATAAAAACATCTTAGGAAGTCAACAGAATGGTTTGAGCACATGTAAATGGCAGATTCACATAAAACAGGTTATGAAGATAGTGTCTAGAACCTGAACAACCTCTACAAATGAAAACCAAAGCATCATTCGGTATAAATAATAAAACATATTTCACTGCAAATGTCATCAAGAACCAATATTAGTTAGCGAATTGTTGGAGACCAATTAGCACTCGGTTTGGGTGCACGCTGCTGGAGAGTCTCGAAATAGAGTGAAGCAGTTTGCCAGTGCTCCCTGGTGTTCAGTAGTTTTCGGAATGATGAAATATACCTTGAAATTAAACAAATCTCTATAATCTAACCCTTGAAAATAAAAGTTGTATTCGTCTAGGGGTATTCATTTTTACTTCAAATGCGTTATTATACATCTTAGTTAAAATCATGAAATATATAGTTGCAGAAGTTCTTGTTTCCTCTCCAAAAATATGAATTTTTAAAATTTAATCTGAATTACTTCAACCTAACCAGTGTACAGTGAAACTTACTTAAAACAAATGACCACTAAAATGAGTTCTTCATTTGAGTATATTAAAAAAACTAACTTGCAAAAAATTGACTTCATACCCAATATCCCGCATAGAACAGATTTCTACGCAACTACGTGTTATATCAAGTTTAATGAATACATAAACGTTATAAGTATAAGTAGTGAGAAGATGAATTCATTTACTTACAGACTTTATCACTAGCCACTTCTGTAACTTTTCCATTTGATCGAAACGGTTCATCCGTCCATTTATATAGATGAAGTTTTGAAGATGTTGATCCTGCATCAATTACTACGGAAAACTGGATTATAAACAAAGCAGTAAGATGTATGAAAAGCAAGAAAAACGTTTGCACTAGTATATGTGAAAAGAGGTAGGGAGTAAAACAGAATTTAAGGAGAAATTGAGAAATAAGCCTAAATAATTGCTTGAGAGTATATTAATCTCAATGAATCCTATAATTCAAATAAGGCGTTCTTCTCTCATTACATACTGACATAAAAATAAAAAAGTAACACGTGCTAAGTAAAAAGGAAGAGTAATTTATGCAAATTTCTTCTACGTAATTCGAATGACAACGCGATAAATCACACCACCTATTTGTCATATGATTTATTCGCATCAAGTTAACTATATGAATTTTAATTACTCCTACTACAGGAAAGATGAGTTAAATATGTCTTGACAGGAAAACAATTACTGTTTGTTAGTGTGTCATTTTCGCTATGGACAAATGCGAATGACATACAAGTGGGAAAAAAAGTAAGGTCTTTCCTATTCAATTACAATTAGTGGAGATACATTTCTTTATTTGCTTATTGAGACGTTTAACTTCTATCACTTTTACGCTACTCACAACTAATACGCTGCCAGAAGCATTTAAATTAAAACAGTCCTACAGAGGAGTGATCACAGATCAAATAATTTAGTTATTGTGGTTGTAATACTAGTAGTACGTAAAGACAGAAACTAACCATAGAATCATCCACCAATGGTCTTTGTTTATCTAAAGTTAGATGCAGTATATCATAATGTCCAAACAAAATTAGGATCCTATCAGTTCTGGTGAGTAAGTGATATGTTGAATTACTATCAAAGAAGGTAAACAATTCGACAACTACTTTGAACAAACTAGTTTGACTAATGCGTATTGGTTAGTAATATATTCATCCGGTTCCCCATTATTTTAAAAACTTGTTTTGTATTGGCCGGCTTCGCCTTTTGCGCGCATAATTTACAAATGTTAGATATCGAATGGTAGGAAATCTTAGACTTAAATTTCCTACACTTTAGCACTGATGTACAAAGCCTATTTTAATTTTCCAGAAACCAATGTAGCCTTTGACATTCAAATCGGAGTTACTAAGTTCAGAAGTTAGCAGCTTTAATACTGTCACAAGTAATCCTAGTATTGGCATTCTTCCGTTTGCTCAGGTTATCGCATTCAAACGTCTGAAGACTAATGTACCTGCTCATAAGAAATCAGTTATCAGCCATAAATTACTTTGGTAAGTTAACTACCGATTGGTGAAAAATCATCTACTTATTTACGCAAGTAACTAACACAATCCACGGGGCTATTGTCAAGGAATTCTGTGTATTAATTTTACCCCAAATAGAACAACTGTTTTGTATTCACTATCAAACTAAAACTGTGCATATCTGAAGAGAATTGAAGAAACGAAACAGATCTATATAATTCTTCTGAAATATGTATACCTCCAAATTACAAGTTTGAAATCTGTATTACACATTTCTTTTGGTACTCAGAATGACTTAGAGCCGTAACCCACAAGCTTTGTTGTTATATGCATGAGGTACACGTTTCACACTTACTGTGAATAGTCAGCGCATTAGTCTCTTATAGACGATTTCTACTGTTTTAAGGCTTACAAACACCATCTACGCGTAAAAGCACAACATCTGAGATAATTGAACTACTATTAAACACACGGGTAAAAGAATAAGTCACAAGTATTTTCCTTGATCAATATTTCTCTAAAACGCTTCTTTTGATAGATGTAAATACCTACTATTTGCCTTCGTTACAAATGCTTGTTAAATTTTCCTCGAACTTTATATATATATATATATAATATATAATAGAGAGGGTCGATAACTAATTAATTAAGTACTAAATAATGATTTGGGAATAACTGATAGGAAAAAAGAGAACAACGAATTGAAAATGGATTATTAATTGTCAAAATTAAAAATTAAAGGACTGCATTGCAGTAAATAAGGCTGGATAAAACATTTCTGAACATAAAGTTCCAGTATTTTCTCATAGATTGCTACAGCTTCCACTGCATGAATGAGATAAAAGCAAAATCTTTTTGAAAAACTTGGTCTTACTTTACATATTAAGTTATTTGGAGTCTCTGTTGAGTTTGATCTCGCCTTACTTACTACCGTGGAGCTAGTGACAATTTTATTTTCTGGGATTTCGGTATAGTAAACTCTATGTAGTCCCTTAAGTGATTTTTGATTTTGGCTTTGTGTAATGCACTTTCATTTCTTTGTTCTGTTGTTTCCTATCAGTCGTTTCCAAATGATTATATACCATTTAAATAATTAGTTGTCAACTGTCTTGATTACTCAAGATTATTCACTATTTTTGTTACCAACTGCCATTTCTTATACACTGTGATTACATTTGTTACTAACTGACAAGAACCTAAAACTTTCTTTTTGTCAACTAACACTATGTAAATGAACCCCCGAATAACTATGTAGCGAGAAGACATCTCTTCGCTGACTTATGTGCTTTTAATTACATCACATGGAAATTTCCGATACCTTAAAAAGTAGATAACAAAAAATATTGAAAGGATAATAACTCACCATATCTGGAATATTAAGACTTATAACGTACACAATAATAAGAATTATTATTCCAATTAACGTCAATATGAGTGTAACTATAGCGAAAAATTCCAGTGCTCTGCGTAGATTTCTGTTACACTCCATTACTTCATGAGATGATTTTGTAAGAGTTGCCTGAAAAAGTACAAAGACAAAAATGAAATGCGTTAAACAACTCTAAAATGCCATTTATTACCAGATAACATAATGGGGAAAAACATCTACAAAAGTTATATAGACACATTCTGTTTTCTTCCATCAATCTCTACACTGTAACAGAAGAAGTACGTCCAGTCAACTCACTTGTTTACCTCACCCAATTCACTAGTCGATAATAAGCCCGGATAGAATAGAAAGTTGGGAGTGAGACCAGAAATCTCACTCCGTAAAAACAATATCATGGTATCGTGAAACTTCAAGGCTTTAATCCTGAATCCCAATGCTCAAATCGAAACTCAGAGGAATAAAATTACAAATATCAGAAGTAGTAACACGAATATTATAATACACTCTATCTAAGAGAGTATCAGACGTGAAGATATCGCAGAAGTAATGATTAAATTTCAACCTACAAAAATTCTTTACTATAACAATAAGTGAAAATGATCAGTACTTTCGGTTTATGGATAGTCCTTAATCCATACAAATGGCAGTAAAAATGACAAAAAAACAGAGAATACATGAAGTGTCGTCAAAACACTGTCAATCTAATCATCGAAATATTAATATTAAGAAACTTAAATAGCTTTTACCACTGCATACCCCTATAATAATCCATTTCGGAACCGAAAATAGTTAAATTACAGCACTTCTCAATTATTACGATTTAAATTTACAGAAGGGAGGTTAAATTTGTGATCACAATCTTCGTCTAACTTCCAAGTTATTTCGTAAAGACATTTAAAATGTGCATTTTGTACAAATTTTAACTCGAACTTATTCTACTTAAACTAAGGTGCTTATTCCCATAATAAAAGTAAGCCCGATATACAAATACGGTGAGTTACCTAAACTCTAGTCTACAGTTTCACGTGATAATGGACAAAACATCTGATAGGTATACCTATTTATCACGATACAATAATATTCGACCAGTAAATTCCCAGAAAAAACAAAATCCCATCTCTCAAAACAATAATAATAAAATTCACATGATATTGTCAAAAGAAATAAACAAATTGTTAATGCACTAATCCTGCAGTTTTGATACATCCTATTTTATGTTTTTATTTTGTTCACATTTATGTATTATTCAATGCTTTTCATAAGAGAATAGTTTTATTCGAAATAATACATAGTGACGAACACTCCCTACACTAATCATTGAATCTTCTACATTAAACACATGCAATAAGAAATGACGCAACAGCAATACACTTAGGTGTAACAGGTAATAAACACTTCGATAAGTTGGCATTATACACTCATATTGGTGACATTAATTTGCATAGTTCTGTAAAGTTCGTCGGTAGAAATGTTGGCTAAGTATTTAAGGCTTCACACTTATATGCAGACTTCATGGGACTACAGAGTTTCTGACAAGAAACGCTTATTATACACCTATAAACTATTTCTGTACCAACATTTTTAACAGGGGGAAAATGCTGCAAATAAATTTTCCGGTGGAATTCAGTATCTCCTTTTTTTTAACTAGCTTAATCACACAGTCTCATAACAAGCCTAATTTCTCATATTAATACAGTGAAAGTAAAGGCAATTAGAAATAAGGGATTGGCAGTAGTAATTTGGTATTTGTTTTAACCTTTTTTGAAAATTAAAATCCCATATAAATCCTTTTTAAATCCATTACTTGATTAATATTTGATGTTGTACGGTATATCACTAAAATCATTTATCTATAGGATAATTAATTTAGCAGAGATTATTCCCATATCACAATTTGTTTAATGCAACAGTCAAAGTTAAACTATTATGAAAGAAATACAGTTTATTAATAATCGTATGAAAGTTAGATTCAGTGTTTATAATTAACTGTACTAGAATTAATCACAATTTACCGAAAGTGCCCAGCAGGATTTCAGAGAAGAAACGAGAATTACAACAAAGACTCCTTTTCGTCCGTTTCATTTTCAGTAGTTGTACAATTGTATTAGTATTAATATCTGACACGAGTATTAATTCACTGTCTGCACGTGGATTTCATCTGAAGTTGACATTGGGTAGAAAATGCTAGAAAGCACGGTGCGGCGGTTTCGTCCCAATTTAGGACTCTATAGCAGCCAGCGTCCATTAGTAGAATACCGTCATCATTTAAGTATTTCGAAGGGAATGCAGCTCTGTGTAATGAACTAGTAGAATTTGAAAACCCCAGGATATTGAGTGATTATGTGAATTACCAGACAAAATATATCCAGCTATCTTATAAAAAGGAACTTTGTCATGGTGTTTGAATTCGATAGATTTATTTTGAATTGTACTGTAATAACACTATCCAGATTTCTTACCGTTACTCAGAAGCTTAAGGCAAAATACTATAAGTTAACATTATAAATTACGTGAATACATATCAAAACGTTACACAGAATGTCTTTTAATACCCAGTGACATATAATAATCACACAAGTTTATTTAACATAATTAGTCCCTTTTATAAATTTGGGTTGTATCATTAGAAGACGAAGATTATCTGAAAAATGTGATGTATTTGCGCAATACATTTCGAACAATCTGATCACACATTCACTTATCAAGAAATATAGGCCAATTAAAATAAACCAAGTGATAATGGATCTAAGAGTAAGACCAATTAACACTACTTCTCGTTAGATAATCAAATGAGGATTACCAAAGTTGGTTAAGAGTAATAGCAGATTAATTTAAATATTCCCATTATGATAATTATACAATACGATCAAGCAAATACGCCTTTCTGGCAAATTCCCGTCATGCTTTACATTTACTTGATGGTATATTAGTCATAGGTGTTTGAATTAATGTGGTTAGTCAAACATAGGATCAGAGTTCAGGGATGTGAATCAATGGATTACATTAGAGGTGATCATCATCATCATAATAATTATAATTATTATTATTATTATAAGGATAAATTCATTCAAGTGTTCATAGAATCTAGGCAATAGTGAGTGTATAGGTATAATACTTTTCTTTACTTTACTTCGGCTATCTCCTACGGGAGGATGAGCCGGCTTCATGAACATCTCGAATCATCGCTGCCCATGCGCGGCGATCTGATGCAGAGTCGTTTGTAAGAGAGTTCATGAGGTTTCATGGGAATTTGGTACGAGTAATGTCCTCAGAATCGCTCGGCCTTTTGTTTGAGAGTGCAGCTCTAGCCTTTACACAACCAAGTGTGACCTACAATGTGTATACTTGTAGGGGTAGAGAGGGAAATAACTATTGTCACACAGCGATTAGATAATATAATAATGAAAATGATTTTTCAGCCCAATCTCTGTGTTCAGAAAACGTTTTCTTAATCTCGCTCCCTACCTTGGTCTGTACCCTTAACCTCAAATAGTTATCTCTCCCAGTGACACCGATTAACTGTAAATATTATCCTACTATTTTTTTTATTTGTAATGCCAACTGTATTATCAATATCATACTGTGTTGTAATTGTACATTTTATTCTCAGCTTCACAAACTATTATTATTATATTGTCTAATCGCTGTATGACAATAGTTATTTCCCTCTCTACCCCTACAAGTATACACATTGTAGGTCACACTTGGTTGTGTAAAGGCTAGAGCTGCACTCTCAAACAAAAGGCCGAGCGATTCTGAGGACATTACTCGTACCAAATTCCCATGAAACCTCATGAACTCTCTTACAAACGACTCTGCATCAGATCGCCGCGCATGGGCAGCGATGATTCGAGATGTTCATGAAGCCGGCTCATCCTCCCGTAGGAGATAGCCGAAGTAAAGTAAAGAAAAGTATTATACCTATACACTCACTATTGCCTAGATTCTATGAACACTTGAATGAATTTATCCTTATAATAATAATAATAATAATAATAATTATTATTATTATTATGATGATGATCACCTCTAATGTAATCCATTGATTCACATCCCTGAACTCTGATCCTATGTTTGATTAACCACATTAATTCAAACACCTATGACTAATATACCATCAAGTAAATGTAAAGCATGACGGGAATTTGCCAGAAAGGCGTATTTGCTTAAATTATGTGTAGGGGTGGGGGGCAAGCTTCAGCTTTTCTATCCTATTAAACAATGTATCTGACTTAGGAGTCGATTCTCAACTTGAAAGTCTGTATGATATGTTGAGTCTTTACCTCAAAAGAGGATCAAAGCTTTCTGAAACTAAATTCATGGGAAGCTCCCATTGGGACATAGAGAAAATCAAAACAAGTGATTCAGCGAAAAGACTCTTTTCAACGAATTTATTACCAAGCTGTACAATCTAGTGAGGCAATTGAATCATTAAAAGAAGGATCTCACAGTCCCTGAAAAGGACATTCCCTGGTGCATCGTTGAGAATAGCGTTATCCAGTCGATCATTAGTGTTCAATAACCTGAAGAAAAAGATCCTGCAGCTGACCAAATCTATGTGCGTTTATCAATTCACCTGTTCGTGTGGAGCTAGGTATATCGATCGTTCAACTCGAGTTTTATCCAAAAGGGTGAAAGAACACTATCCTATATGGTCACGAAGAGGTAGAAATGGAACAATAAGAAGCGCGATCATTAAACATCTAGTCGATAATGACCACCCCATATCTATAGCCTCCACCTTTATAGTCATCTACAAGGCGAAAAGTAATTTGCCCAAATCACTACGTATCTGACTCATCTGTATTGTTGAAGCTTTAGTCATCGAAACAGAAAAGCCAGATCTGTGTATACAGAAAAAGTTCGTTCAACTCCTCCAACTTTCATGGTCTTAATCCCTCTGTGCTAAGGTATGGTTGTCCCTAATCATACTTTGGCTCTATCTATTTTTCGTTTTGTTTATTCACTTTGTATACTCTTCCTTTATAACGTCAATTCTTACTATTACTATTCTCACTTTGAATTGTCCGCGATATTATTTCACTTGTTCTACTTGTCATTCTAAATCAATTTTGTTTTGCAATGTTGAATTCTATGTTATCAAATTTCACATAATGTTACGTGACGTTCTTATTTTATTCTATTTGCCTACTAATCCTATAATTTCACACCCCTTTTAAATTCTATACATCCTATGAATTGTTCTATGTATGAAATTAATTGTTTTGCCACTTCACATTGAATTATGACTTTAATTACAAACATTTTAATTGCATTTCATGCTATTATTATTTTATGTATTCACACCTATGATTCAATTTCCGCACCGGATATAATTTCTTAAAAATCAAATAAATGTGGTGGTGTGATACAGACA
Organism: Trichobilharzia szidati; assembly: GCA_944472155.2. Lineage (NCBI taxonomy): Eukaryota > Metazoa > Platyhelminthes > Trematoda > Strigeidida > Schistosomatidae > Trichobilharzia > Trichobilharzia szidati. The sequence continues at coordinate 68,046,442 of OX235274.1, read as the reverse complement.
ATGTATGCCAACGGAATATGATTCTCACATATTCCCACGGCACTAGCAACAGAATACTATGTATATTTGAACATTCTATTTCATGTCGCTTAATGTAAACCAAAATCACGCTCTCAGTGATTGGTTAACGAAAATAAATTTTATATATACACATATATATGTAAACAGCGGTTTGATTAATGAAAAATATACCTTGGCTTCTGTGTGATGTATTTGCGCAATACATTTCGAACAATCTGATCGCACACTTACTTGTCAAGTCAATTAATATGAAAAATGAAGGCCAATTAAAATAAACCAAGTGATAATGGATCTAAGAGTAAGACCAATTAACACTACTTCTCGTTATATAATCAAATGGGGATTACCAAAGTAGGTTAAGAGTAATAGCAGATTAATTTTAATATTCTCATTATGATAATTATACTATATATATATATAAATAAACAGCGGTTTGATTAATGAAAAATATACCTTGGCTTCCGTGTCTCGCCTTCTGTTTTTAACTATATACTATTGTACAGTTACATAATAAATTCGATGAACAGAGTCTCTTCGCTAAATCACTCGTTTTGAGAGCTAAATTCGCTGATGTAGCACATCAATTCTGTAATTCAAGTCGAAGATAGAAAAGCATATCAACGTCGGCGTATTTCAAAGCGTTAAAGGAATTACATAGTAGATCTGATATAATTATTCTGAAACCCGACAAACGATCAGGTGTGGTTGTGACGGATAAAAGCCATTACGAAACAAAAATATCATCCATTCTTGGCGATAAAAGTAAATTCATAGCTGATGATATCAGAAAATTAGAAGGAAAAGTAACATCTCATTTGGTAGCACTTCGTGGCATGAACGTTTTTGACAAACAAAAGTTTAGTTCTTCGAGACCCATGCGATCTCACCTTCCAAACCTTTATGGATTACCCAAGATTTATGAACCTGATAGTTCGCCTCGTCCAATTCTATCAATGTGTGTGTCATTCTCCCACACGTATATTAGCAAAGTGGTTAGCAAACATTTTAAACCCAGTAAACAATGAATTATGTAAGTTCTGTCCGGAAGATACTTTTGAATTTGTTGACTGCCTTGTAGATATCGATATAAAAGATATGAAAATCTATTCTTTTGATGTTAATTACTTTTTTACTAATGTACCATTGATTAAGACCGTTGATATTCTTTGTGACTACATATCTTATAGTTGTTTTTCATTCTCTTTTTCTGTAACTTATTTGAAAGATTTAATATTATGTATCGACAATGTCCATTTCACATTTGAAGGTGAGTACTTTCGATGGACGGATAGAGTTGCTATAAGGAGCCCATTAGGAACTCTGTTGTCTAGTGTTTATGTGTCCTACTTTGAAAATGTCTGCTGGTTTAATTGCTAAAGTGCCTTTTTGTGAGAGCTACATTGATGACATTATTTTGATAATGTAATAATCACGAAGATGAGAGTCCCTCTACTGGATAGACTCCACTGCGTACAAAGTCACATAAGTCTTGCACATGAAGAAGAAAGCTGCAACCATCTTGGATTCCTAGATATACTTTTGAGTCGGAGAGATGACTCAATAAAGCGGTCAATTTATAGAAAGTCCACTTGGACAGGACAATATTCAAGTTCTCAAAGTTTATGTCCATTACAATATAAGAGAGGCTTATTAAAGTGCTTATTCAAGAGGAGTCGACTGGTATTATAAATCATGAAAATAAAATATTGATGAATACTCTTATCGAAAATGGATATTCTTTAAAAATTTTAAACCAGTGTAGAAGTCAGTTAATTCCATTATGGATAAGATTTTATTTTGTTAAATCACACAGTGTTATACAGCAATATTAACCGATGACGTTTTGAGCACAAACTATTGCTCACAATCATCAGTTGGTATTACTGTATAACACTGTGTGATTTATCAAAATAAAATCTTATCTACAGTGGAGTTATACTCTACCACAGTGCCCAAGTTTTAGAAGTCAGCTAGTTTCAAAACCTACATTCTGTCCCATCCTTAAGAAAGATATCTTTATCAAATTACCATAGAACCTACTATGCGATCCGGCTTATAATTTTTGAAAAGCCAAAATCACGCTCTACTACTAGACTCAACAGTGCACAAGTAATTATGTCACATCCCATACTACATACGAATTTACATGTATTTGTGTCATATATATATATAGGGAGGGCTAACCGCGCCTTGCACGTGAGGGTGAGAGAAAATATACCGGAATGGTTAGAAAGACAAATGAACTGTTAAAACTCTATAAACGCAGGTGGTAGATTACCAACTTCGTCTGTAGCTAAACAGTTAATCTATGTGAATCACCAGATTGATATGAAGACAGCTTTTAAGATTATTTATTAAAAGAGTCGGGGGCGCCAACCGAAATATTCAGAGGCGATAACTATTTGTAAACTTAAGGCCTCGCTGTGTGTACAAAAACAATTTATTATAACTCTTAACCTACTTTGGTAATCCCCATTTGATTATATAACGAGAAGTAGTGTTAATTGGTCTTACTCTTAGATCCATTATCACTTGGTTTATTTTAATTGGCCTTCATTTTTCATATTAATTGACTTGACAAGTAAGTGTGCGATCAGATTGTTCGAAATGTATTGCGCAAATACACTATATTTTCCAGATGATCTTCGTCTTCCAATAACATTATCCAAATATGTGTATTTTGAATATATTCCTGGTTTTCCTGACCTGTTAACTTTTGATTTCATAGCTTGACGTTTACAGAGACCATTGATTTTGGTATAAAGAGAATTTAACACTTTTTATTTTCAGATTCGTCACTAATAGGTAAAAGGGGCACTTATAAATTGAACATATTAATGTATAGAGTTAAGATGGCTTGTACAGTGAATAAATCTTTCAGCTTTCCTTGACTAACCCTATCAACTGTCCACTTGAATGATGGTCATTAAAGTGTTTGTTTGATCAACACATCTCCAGCCTTCGCACGTGTTTCTTTATGCGATTCCTCCTTCTGGAAAGTGTTGATATTTTGTCAAAAATGTACTTCAGTATTTTCACCTCAGTTTTCGAAATATTTGGCAATTTACGTTGGTTGGAATCTTTTCCAGCCTTCCATTTCAGAATATTCTATCAAATGTAGATACACTACCACATTATTTTCCAAGGTATGATTATCAATTTGTGTGGGCAGTTTATGAGATTAGACGTGGGAAATTATTTCCGGTTATTTGTATACCAGCCTAAACTCATTTATATTTATGTATATGTGTAGGTAATATCTTCATATCCTTTCCCTCAGTTTCCTATTCTAGTTAACATTCACGCATGAAAAGTTGTACTGCTAAGGAAAAACAAAATATACGAAGTGTTACTTGTCTAAAAGGGTTTTATCACGATCATTGGCAATTTTGTGAATGCCTATTTCTCCATTTTTAACTTGAAAAACCTTTGTTGACAAATTTTCTCGGACTGTATGTTATCTAAATCTCTATTTCGATGAATTTGTAACGTGCCCAGAAATGGAAATAGTCCAATAAAATTCAGTCTAATCAGTATACCGATAAAAAGGATGAGTTGTCCAAAACTTTCCATAGAGTAAATTATAACTGAATAAACCCTTCATATATTAAGAATCTAAATGAAATCAGCTAACATAATTGAATTATTTAAAGCATGTTGTTCGACGGAGCTTGTCTGAATTAACCCCTTCAATACTAATTGAATGATTAGCCTTTCAAGCATCTTTAAAGCAATCAGCAGGTTATTTCGAAGTTCAACTATTTACCACTATACTTTTGAATAGAATTAGCTTTTATAGAAAAAATGCCATCTCATTCATTGTTATTTATGCTCCATTTAAATGCGTAATTATATATATATATATATATATATATATACATAAACCTGACCTAGTTTACTGGCTTGCTAGTTTTTTCGCCGGTTCCAAGCCCGGGTAAAGACGGGGGAATAGGGCTAGTGACCCTACACTACCAAACCAATCAAACGGCTACAGAAACGTCAACGCACAAGAAATATATTAAAAATACTAAAAAAATTAGTAAACAAACTTATTCTTCACTAGAATCGGGGAGGCGAAATGACGCGGGCTGGTGGAAGCCTTCGGGAAGCCAGTCAGCCGATTTCTCTTCTCTTTATGAAAGCAAGAATAAGAATGGGGACGTAGAATGTTCGCAAAATGTACGAGGCTGGGAAGGCCGCCCAAGTAGCCAAAGAAATGAGAAGATATGGCATAGAAGTGCTCGGAATCTGCGAGAGCAGATGGAATGGATGTGGACTGTCAAAATTGTCAACTAGAGAGTCAACAATCTACTCCGGACACCCAGACGACAGCCACGAGCACACTGAGTGGCTATCATAGTGTCACCAACAGCAGGCAAAGCTCTAATGGAGTGGCACCCAATCTCCTCCAGGATTATGACGGCAAGGCTAAACTCAAAAGGAAGGAAGGTTACGATTATCATGTAATGCTACGCACCTACAAACAACTCGGAACAAGACAAGGAGGAGGATTTCTATAAGCATTTGCAAACAGTAATGGATAACACCCGAAATGGTGACATCAAAATCCTAATGGGTGATATGAATGCAAACGAAACTGGGAGCAGACAGACAATACAGGAGGAGAATTCATCACGGGTCGAGAGGCTCTCACTCGGCGAAACGAATAACAATGGAGAACTCTGTGCAGACTTCTGCGTCTTCAACCATTTGGTGATCGAAGGCGCCGTGTACAAACACAAGGATGTACACAAGGTAACACGGATTTCGTCTGACGGACACACCAAAAACCAGATAGACTTCATCTCAATGCTGCTCAAGAAAGTGGAAACGCAGTCTGCCGGACACAAAGTTAAGAAGGCGAGCAGAAGTGGGCTCAGATCGACATCTAGTTCAAGGTACGTTCAAGGTCAAGCTGGAATCCTTTAGAACAACTGGAAGCAGGCCACAATTCACATCCAAGACCCAGAAACTGAAGAACGAAACTACAAAGGAAACCTTCACTGCAGATATCAGAGCAAAGTCGGAGATTTTACGTGGCATCACTGAGGAAACCTGGGTGGAAGAACATTGGAACTCTCTGAAAGCGATATTCAAGGAGACGTGTACAACTGTTCTAAGAAGAAGGAAGAGACAAGACAAGAAGTGGCTGTCAACGGATACCTGGAAGCTAATCGAGGAGAGGAGGATGGTGATGACTCAATGCAGAGATGGACAACAGAAGGAGAAGCCGAGCTCAATGTACACTGCGCTGAATGAGGAAGTGAAGACGAGGGATAGCAAAGACAAAAGAGAATTCTACGCCTCAGAATATTATAACACATAACCAGGTCTATATCCGAGAAGAGATCAGCTCAGATGATGAAACCAATAAAAGATGTTCAAGGGAACCTGATGACTAAAGAACAGAGTAAAAAAATGGGCTGATCACTTTAAAGGACTCTTGAATCGACCATCACCTGCAACTCACCCAGAAATGACACCAAGAGCCCGCACGGAAATGCCTGCCAGTGGACACCAATCCTCCAACAAAAGAAGAAATCTTTAATGCGATCAAGCTACTGAAAGCCAGCTGGGAAGCCACCAGGACCAGACAGAACTCCCCCCCCCGAAGCGCTGAAAACGGACCCAGAGACTTCCGCAGATGTACTCACGTCATTACTGCAAAGGGTTTGGAAGGAAGGAGGGGTACCTACCGATTGGAAGAAAGGCTGGCCACCTTGTCAAGCTACCGAAGAAGAGCGACTTAGGCATCTGCAAGAACTGGCGTGGAATCATGCTCTTGTCCAACCCAAGCGAAATACTGAGTCACATCATCCTGGAGAGAATAAAGCATGCACTGGATACAGAACTCCGCCAACCGGAACAAGCTGGATTCAGAAAAGGCGAATCGTGTGCTGATCAAATTGTAACTCTACGCATAGTCATCGAAAAAAGCGTAGGATGGCAGTCAAACCTCTACCTCAACTTCATCGACTTCGAAAAGGCCTTCAACAGTGCAGCGTTGACCGAGAAGCAATTTGGAAACTGCTTCAACAATATGGCGTGCAGTGCCCAAATCTTTATCAGCCTCATTCAACAGCTGGTTATATTTGACAATGTCACGTGTCAGATGACCCACAACAGAAACCTCAGCGAGGCGTTCGAAGTGAATACAGGAGTAAGACAAGCTGACTGCCTATTGTCACCGATAATATTCTTAATTGTGGTGGACTGGATTATGCGTTATACTGTGCACAGGGACCGAGAAGACAGGAATCTGCTGGACCACCTATAAGAAGACTCTAGAAGATCTGGATTTTGCAGATAATTTATGTTTAATGTCACATAAACTTGAGGACCTGCAGGCGCAAACCAAGAAACTGGCGAAAGAAGAAGGCAGCAAAGACAGGACTCGAGGTGAACATAGAGAAGACGGAGGTGGTGAAGATAACCAATGAACCGCAACAACAACCAGCACCAATCACCATCAACGGGAGTGATTTGACAGAGGTCAATTCCTTCACTTATCTAGGTGGCATCGTTTCAACTACAGGCGGAACGGATGGAAATATCAAAGCCAACCAGCCAGAATAGGAAAGGCAAGATACGTATTCAGACTTTCATCAACAGCTGTCTTCGCTCCATACTGAAGATCAAATGGCCAACCAGAAAGAATTAGCAACAAGAAACTCTGGCAACAAACCAACCAAGAGCCGATCGCACAACAAATATGTAGGAGAAAATGGAGATGGATCGGGCATATATTGAGGTAACCATCGAATGATATCGCGCGCAATGCAGGCCATCGCCCGAGTGGAATACCAATGGGAAGCAAAGAGTGGGTCGTCGGTATCAGGGTGACATGGAGGAGATCGTGTGAGGAGGAGATGAGAGATTTTTGGCAATCGTGGACCCAGATGAAAAGGATATATATATATATATATAAATTCCATACACATGTGACAAAAAGATAAAATTAAAACAAGAAGACCGTCAAAAACAATGCGAGCAGCTAGATTTAGCTAAAAATAATTCAATAAACATGATTTGATACAGAGTCAACCATAAGACTGAATAGGATAACATCGCAAATTTAACGGAATTCACTGTAGAGAACAGCATTCATTATGTGGCACATCATAAGTTCGATAAATTATATTTTTGGTGATTGCACAACCGAATAGCATTGTGAGAATACACATAACAAGTGTCATTCATCTAAGTAGTAAAAAAACCACTCATATGTGGGATGTTTTTGAAGTAAGTTGGTCTCTGTTCTGAGAACAATACGGCAAAAACATGCAAAGTAACAGACTGCCTAAGTCACTTGCTTACCTAGTTTACCAAATATCCTCTGTTTGTATCAGTTTTCAGTCGTCTCATTACGTTTCGCTGAAACACAATATGTACTCAAGTGCAATTTTAAACGGCATGCAGTCGACTGCTATGCATTTTCTGAAAGAAGTGAAGTGAATTTATAGTAGGGGACTTTGAACATGCCTCGGATAGAAGAATACTATATCGACTATCACTTTACTTGAAGACCTGATACATGGGGTAAATACTTTGCAGTAAAACACACTGAGAATTCTACAATATATACAAACCGATTGTTCAGAAAAAAATCTATAATCATTATTATTACTGAATAGTGAATAAAATTTACCACTGGATTACATTATAACACACTATAATGTACATGTTAGTTAAAAGCATTATTGAATACTTTCTGAACTTTATGAATAGCTATGAGAACTCAATTGGCTAACTAGAGTGAAGTGGAACAGAAAATTAAACTGTTCATCATCGGATTGCTGAACATCATCCAGCCTAGTTAAGCAAGGGACAAACAAGGTCAATTCGTAGCTCTGTTTTAGCTCACCATGTAGATACTTAAAATAAAGTTGATGTTAACAAGGCGTTTTGAGTTATCTACTACTTTCCGCCTAATCTTAATTTTACTTTACGACTTCATCTTTTACCTATAACTGATGCCATTGGAGTCTACTTGAAGAGACCAAAGGCTTTCAAAGAAATTTAGTCCTGCAGTTTTCCTCACCTTGGCCATTATTACTTGATTGGAAAATGTTGACGAACTCCACTTCCCTCTAAGTCTTTCACAAATTATTGTTGTTTTAACTGTCTTTAGTGACTGCATTAAATTTCTTAATTTTATCTGATATTCAGCTTCGCATTGTATTTATACAAAATATCACTTACACACGATTTTGAACTGTAATCCGGTAATCTTAACAACTATATATTACTTAAGAGACCATAATGTTGTCAACAAAATTACTTTTTGAATATTACATACATATAATTGTAGAGCTTGATGAGGAAACTATCGAAAATGAATATTCATGGCTCAATGATTTGTCTTCCAAATGTCGAAATAGGAATCTTCACCATAACTTGTTTCAGTCTATAATGATAATTAACAACAACAGATATACAGCGATTCCATCCACAAATTTCGATAACACTTAGGGAGGACTACAACATCCGTAATTTCACCTAACTATCGAGATCATTTTCATAACCACTTATAATCACTTGAATAATAACACAATGATGAACTTTATCAATGTGTGCGAATTGGTCGATAGATAGCAACTAATATTGGTGTTTAGTCCCAAATGTGCTGACCTTAGACTAACGGCTAGTTGTGAAACGTGAAGTGCGGGTAACCCAAAACATAAAACTTAGATTAAGGACTTCTTTTAGGTTGAGTCTTACTAACTTCCACTTTTCACTGAGAATTACTTCTGATTGGTGCATAATCCTAATAGTGTACTTATTTGACAGACCTGTTAGTTTTTCACTGCTTTTGCTGTAATAACACATGATGGCTTAAAAAATACACCACCAAATTCAGACATATTTAATAACATCGATGAGCCTGTGGGCAATTTCGAAACTGATGTAAACTCATTTAAAGATAAAATTATCAAAAGACAATATACTTTCTTAAGGAAAATCTCATTGAAGTATTTCAATTTTGATATATTGCTCGATGCGTCATGATTGCTTTCAGGAAGTGTCAATGAACAGGACAGAATAGCTTCACTAGTTCCCATATTTAATTATAAATTTTATTTAAGGCTTTTTGTCTGCGATTAAGGACTGGATTAAATCACTTGTGCGGTAATAAATAATATTTTTGTAAGTGAGTCGGCGGTTTAATGGTGGTATGTTCGATAAACACACAGGAGACGCGAGTATGACTTTCGGCCGATGCATTTCTAAACCTTGTCTAGTTCGCTAGCCAGTAGTAAGCCTGAAATACTGGGAAAGTTGAAAGTTAGTTTAGTAGCCCCATCCCATAAAAACAACACCAATGTAAATACAGTTCAAATTTACTCGGAATACAAACGTTTACCGCAATGAGGAATCCGGAGCACTTTAACTCCTAGAACTTTGATCATACTTGGTACTTTGAAGATATCGTTTGACAGGAAAATATGATTAACTAGAAAATGTTGAAAATTTTGTAGCTCAAGTGTATATTTCGAATGCTGTTTTATTTCCTAAAATGAATGATTTAGTCACAAAACTCTCACTGTTTTTCTACGTATCTTCATCGATAACTCCAAAATGTAGTTTATAGATACAAATATACAGTAATAACAAGACAATTAGTCTATTAAGTACGATTCATTAGAGGAATACATTTCTGGCAGCTTTATAATATACAAACATATGAAATTATTCCAAAAAGGTCAGTCGAACTAATAAAAATTTATTTAATTTTCAAAATAACGTTTAAAGATGATTTTGATTTTAGTAAGTTCACTTATTGATGTAATGATTATTTTAGGCTGTTTCGAAGTCAATTTCATATTTATTATAAACAATTATACATTTTATGACATTTCAGAATGAACATTTCCAAGACAACAGTTTATTCTCCTGTGTAGTTGACTTTCAAAGAGTGATATATGAACTCGAACTTCGTCTCATCCATCAAAAATTTTTAGTCCTTACAAGTTAGTTGTTGTACCTCTTATCCAAATTCATTAATCCTATAGTAAATTTATATTTTTCAGTGCAATGAAATGTGACAAGCTCAGTTTTGATATTTCTGTTAATATGTCAATTATCATTTATGCCGTAAATGAGTTTAATCGATATAGTCCATTAATGGAAACACTGAAAAGAAAAAGTGTTTTAAAAACAATTCATGTGTAATGGTAATCAGATATAATTTATTACATAGTTATTTTTCTAGAAAAAAGAATATCCTGCAAACATGGTGTTATCTCCCTGTATTAAGTTGAATAAATTTAAAGGACTAAGTTAAATATCCTATGGTTACATGGTACACTAAAGAAATTTGAGTGTTATTAGGTTATTCAGTGTGCATGCATGGGAAATTACTACTTGTCTAAATCACTATAGATATATATATACTCTGTGAATTAAGAGACTATACGGTTGAGTAAAATCATAAAATAAATTAAGGTCATAAAAATTAATTGAATGTATAGGTGAAGCGAATTCTAAGGTTTATTTGATTGTGAATTATGTTACGGTGATATTGACTACGGACTGATATCGATGAGAAAGTTATTAGGAACAAAAGGCACCTAATTTGATAGGCTAAAATAACATGCACTCACAACTTTGACAAAAGTCTAGCTGGGCACCACTTGTTTCAAAGCCAAATACTTTTTCATGAAGTCCATTTGTTAACAAAGAAACAATCCGAGATTTAAAATTTGCTCAAAATTAAAAAATTGCATGATTTCGAGGTTGCAGATCATTGGATTTGAAATCAGTAGTCTCAATCTCTTGTGAAGTTGTACATTTGCATTACTAAAATATATCAAATCGTTAAACAGAACATAAAACATGCCCTCCGATTTTATTTTAGTTATAGTCTACCTTAAGACAATTTATTCTGAAATCTTCAAAAATATCCAAGCAATTATGATTTGTGAACTGAAGACTAATCATCACTCACTGCGGGATGCAGGTACATCCAGATGACGAGTCCAAAATAGGACGAAATGCCCATCCTGGATTCCACTGCTAGTCGCCATCCACCAATTAACCTCTGAAACTAATCTTTTCCTACAAAAAAGATACTTCTAAATCATGTACCAATCGTGGTACAAACCTGTTCTACAGCTTGATATCACATCACCAATCGACAGAAGGTTTACTTGATGAGTTGTTGGGTTCCAGATCAGTCCTTGGTTGATCGGTAGGATCGTTGCTGAATCTTGATCTCTTGAACACAAATCGTGATGAGATTGTGGGAGCGTCCTGTCAGAGAACGGCAAACCAGGACAGAACAGCTATCCAATACTCCCGAGATTTCCAATGGTTCAGGTCCCAGTGGCCTAATGGTCTACAAGCTCGCCTCGTAACTGGAAGGTCCTGGGTTCAAACCCCAGTGCGTTGGTGCTGATGAATTCTCCCGAACTAGGGCAAAGCAACTGTCCAGTACTCCTAGATTTTCCAATGGTCCTCCAACTAATGTCAGCTTCTGATCAAAACTGTAAGATATTTATTCAGTCTTTTTATTATCTTCAGTTTTAAGGAATGTGCGAAATATCATACAACAATTCAGACCATTCACTCACTTTTGATCCAAACACACGCCCTACTAATCACATTAAAATATTCTTCGAATCATCACATTTTAAAAATCAAATATAACAGAATGTGTGACAATATTTTTAAAAAAAACACTAGAAATCCATCGTTTTGATGATTTATATGTAGACCCACTAGAATGCATATCACAGAAATAATAATAATTACAATAATAATACAGAGACAATTTAACTGAACTTTATTACTCAAATATTTGAATATTGTATTAGCTTTATTACTTATTGAGGTTCGGTTTTATTAAGGGCACAAGCACATACCAGGAATGAAAAAAAAGTCTTATAAACCGTCACTGAACTAACTGCTCATTAATCGCATTACTTACTTATATGTCCGTAAACACGATAAAGTTTAAATCGAAATCAAAAGCTTTTTGCTAAAATAATATAACTACGAGGAAACCAATTTTCGTGCACATGTCAAGATCATTAAAAATCGTTACGTCAGTGTGACTTCATGTATAATAACATTTGTATTATCTTAAAGACTCGAATTTCTATCTAGATGTAATTCTAATCAGAGGAATAAGTGGTACAATGTTTCAAAACTAGTTAATAGAGATAAGACAACTTCAAATAAACAACCAGACAATAGCTGATAGAAGTCGAAAATGTACATTAATAGGAATTTCACGACAAGAGAGCAAAGTGGAATCAGCGACAGAGCAATGATCGTAAGTCGATCTAAGAAGACTAATAATTTCGTCTAACGGGGATTTCTCGTGGTTTCAGTAGCTCACTTTATCTTAAAGTTATTTAATTAAACATTTTCTTTGCCTAGAAGAAACTAGAGTATGTAATATACCGCAATTACTGCGCAGAAAAACTGGAGTTTAAAAAAATAAATAAACATAACCTTTGACTCAAGGATGAGTTAACTGTAAATTATTTGAACTACAATAGACGTTCCTTCCGATAAATAATACAAGTAAAGATGAAAAAAGTAGTTCTACTGTAGTATTCATAACCTAAAAGTTAAATATTTCCCCTATTATTCCTCTTCTGAAGTATCAGATTACTGCGTGATCAGTATGTTTATTTAAATGCTTCTACATTCAAAAACATGCTTAAAGTAAACCGTCGAGCGAGGAACCTCATGTCTGTTCTCATCTAAATTGTTTATTATAGTCAATTAAACGAAGAGCACAGATTCTGTTTTACCTACAACTTATATGTTGGATAAACTCGAGGATATACCAGAGAAAACCAACAAGTTGGAAGGAGAGGAAGTGAAAACAGGACTTCAGGTCAACATAGAGAAAATAGAAGTGATGAAGACACCTAACCAATAATAATAAACACCAGTCCCCATTAATGAGGGGTCGTTATTTCCCTTACGACGGCAGCATCATCTCAACCACAGGCAACATGCATAAGCCAGATAGGGTCAGGAAAGGAAGACAAATGTTCATTACTCTGAAATCAGTATGGAAATTTACAGTACTTGAAAGAACATCAACATTTCCAAAACATGTCAAGTCATTGCTTCAAAGACATGGAGCACGTATTTCAAACACGTTACTGTATACTTCCACCAACAACTGCCTTCGTTCGATGATAAGCAACAAGGAACTATGACAGACAGAAAACCAGACAACAACCTGTCACCAAGCAAACATGCAGCAGGAAATGTGGATTGGTCGGACATAAACTGAGGAGACATTCAAGTAACATCACACGCCACGTACTCGAGTGGAATCCAAATGAGTAGAGACGAGCTTCGTGTCCGAGGGTGACATGGAGAAGATCATATGAAGAAGAGATGAGAGCTTGTGAATAGCCTTGGTCCCAGTTAAAAATAATCATAGATAACCGAGTCCACTGGAGTTGTTCCGATGAGGCCCTACATCACACTCGGATGAATAACAAATACCCGTATAATACAACTATATCTTAAAGGTGAATAGTGTTCTCGCAGTGGAACGTAAGCTTCAGTATACACTCCTTTGAGCATAACATCACTTCATTAGGCTGACTAACAATGAGGACCATATTGCAGCGAACATTACTTGCTACAACTACAATAATAAATGATCTAAATGCTAAAATGTAAAAACCGGTCACTAGATGCTTGGTTCCTGTTAATAAGTAGCTTAGTGGGTGGCATCATGCCACTCGAAATAGTAAATATTGCTGAACCATTCTACACAATAAATTTATCACTTCCTCAGACAAAGGTATTTAGAGCTGATGAATATTCTGTTGGACAAATTCAATTACTATCAACAGTAGAACGCACGAAATCGGAATGAAAATCATGGTGCAACCTACTTGGCTAAACTGTATTGCTTAGTAGACACGAAGTCCCACTCACTACTTTATCCTGTGAACAGGCAGTAGTGCTAAATTACAAATTCCAGATCTTCTAGAGTCTTCTTATAGGTGGTCCAGCAGATTCCTGTCTTCTCGGTCCCTGTGCACAGTATAACGCATAATCCAGTCCACCACAATTAAGAATATTATCGGTGACAATAGGCAGTCAGCTTGTCTTACTCCTGTATTCACTTCGAACGCCTCGCTGAGGTTTCTGTTGTGGGTCATCTGACACGTGACATTGTCAAATATAGCCAGCTGTTGAATGAGGCTGATAAAGATTTGGGCACTGCACGCCATATTGTTGAAGCAGTTTCCAAATTGCTTCTCGGTCAACGCTGCACTGTTGAAGGCCTTTTCGAAGTCGATGAAGTTGAGGTAGAGGTTTGACTGCCATCCTACGCTTTTTTCGATGACTATGCGTAGAGTTACAATTTGATCAGCACACGATTCGCCCTTTCTGAATCCAGCTTGTTCCGGTTGGCGGAGTTCTGTATCCAGTGCATGCTTTATTCTCTCCAGGATGATGTGACTCAGTATTTCGCTTGGGTTGGACAAGAGCATGATTCCACGCCAGTTCTTGCAGATGCCTAAGTCGCTCTTCTTCGGTAGCTTGACAAGGTGGCCAGCCTTTCTTCCAATCGGTAGGTACCCCTCCTTCCTTCCAAACCCTTTGCAGTAATGACGTGAGTACATCTGCGGAAGTCTCTGGGTCCGTTTTCAGCGCTTCGGGGGGGGGGGATTCTGTCTGGTCCTGGTGGCTTCCCAGCTGGCTTTCAGTAGCTTGATCGCATTAAAGATTTCTTCTTTTGTTGGAGGATTGGTGTCCACTGGCAGGCATTTCCGTGCGGGCTCTTGGTGTCATTTCTGGGTGAGTTGCAGGTGATGGTCGATTCAAGAGTCCTTTAAAGTGATCAGCCCATTTTTTTACTCTGTTCTTTAGTCATCAGGTTCCCTTGAACATCTTTTATTGGTTTCATCATCTGAGCTGATCTCTTCTCGGATATAGACCTGGTTATGTGTTATAATATTCTGAGGCGTAGAATTCTCTTTTGTCTTTGCTATCCCTCGTCTTCACTTCCTCATTCAGCGCAGTGTACATTGAGCTCGGCTTCTCCTTCTGTTGTCCATCTCTGCATTGAGTCATCACCATCCTCCTCTCCTCGATTAGCTTCCAGGTATCCGTTGACAGCCACTTCTTGTCTTGTCTCTTCCTTCTTCTTAGAACAGTTGTACACGTCTCCTTGAATATCGCTTTCAGAGAGTTCCAATGTTCTTCCACCCAGGTTTCCTCAGTGATGCCACGTAAAATCTCCGACTTTGCTCTGATATCTGCAGTGAAGGTTTCCTTTGTAGTTTCGTTCTTCAGTTTCTGGGTCTTGGATGTGAATTGTGGCCTGCTTCCAGTTGTTCTAAAGGATTCCAGCTTGACCTTGAACGTACCTTGAACTAGATGTCGATCTGAGCCCACTTCTGCTCGCCTTCTTAACTTTGTGTCCGGCAGACTGCGTTTCCACTTTCTTGAGCAGCATTGAGATGAAGTCTATCTGGTTTTTGGTGTGTCCGTCAGACGAAATCCGTGTTACCTTGTGTACATCCTTGTGTTTGTACACGGCGCCTTCGATCACCAAATGGTTGAAGACGCAGAAGTCTGCACAGAGTTCTCCATTGTTATTCGTTTCGCCGAGTGAGAGCCTCTCGACCCGTGATGAATTCTCCTCCTGTATTGTCTGTCTGCTCCCAGTTTCGTTTGCATTCATATCACCCATTAGGATTTTGATGTCACCATTTCGGGTGTTATCCATTACTGTTTGCAAATGCTTATAGAAATCCTCCTCCTTGTCTTGTTCCGAGTTGTTTGTAGGTGCGTAGCATTACATGATAATCGTAACCTTCCTTCCTTTTGAGTTTAGCCTTGCCGTCATAATCCTGGAGGAGATTGGGTGCCACTCCATTAGAGCTTTGCCTGCTGTTGGTGACACTATGATAGCCACTCAGTGTGCTCGTGGCTGTCGTCTGGGTGTCCGGAGTAGATTGTTGACTCTCTAGTTGACAATTTTGACAGTCCACATCCATTCCATCTGCTCTCGCAGATTCCGAGCACTTCTATGCCATATCTTCTCATTTCTTTGGCTACTTGGGCGGCCTTCCCAGCCTCGTACATTTTGCGAACATTCTACGTCCCCATTCTTATTCTTGCTTTCATAAAGAGAAGAGAAATCGGCTGACTGGCTTCCCGAAGGCTTCCACCAGCCCGCGTCATTTCGCCTCCCCGATTCTAGTGAAGAATAAGTTTGTTTACTAATTTTTTTAGTATTTTTAATATATTTCTTGTGCGTTGACGTTTCTGTAGCCGTTTGATTGGTTTGGTAGTGTAGGGTCACTAGCCCTATTCCCCCGTCTTTACCCGGGCTTGGAACCGGCGAAAAAACTAGCAAGCCAGTAAACTAGGTCAGGTTTATGTATATATATATATATATATATATATATATATAATTACGCATTCAAATGGAGCATAAATAACAATGAATGAGATGGCATTTTTTCTATAAAAGCTAATTCTATTCAAAAGTATAGTGGTAAATAGTTGAACTTCGAAATAACCTGCTGATTGCTTTAAAGATGCTTGAAAGGCTAATCATTCAATTAGTATTGAAGGGGTTTATTCAGACAAGCTCCGTCGAACAACATGCTTTAAATAATTCAATTATGTTAGCTGATTTCATTTAGATTCTTAATATATGAAGGGTTTATTCAGTTATAATTTACTCTATGGAAAGTTTTGGACAACTCATCCTTTTTATCGGTATACTGATTAGACTGAATTTTATTGGACTATTTCCATTTCTGGGCACGTTACAAATTCATCGAAATAGAGATTTAGATAACATACAGTCCGAGAAAATTTGTCAACAAAGGTTTTTCAAGTTAAAAATGGAGAAATAGGCATTCACAAAATTGCCAATGATCGTGATAAAACCCTTTTAGACAAGTAACACTTCGTATATTTTGTTTTTCCTTAGCAGTACAACTTTTCATGCGTGAATGTTAACTAGAATAGGAAACTGAGGGAAAGGATATGAAGATATTACCTACACATATACATAAATATAAATGAGTTTAGGCTGGTATACAAATAACCGGAAATAATTTCCCACGTCTAATCTCATAAACTGCCCACACAAATTGATAATCATACCTTGGAAAATAATGTGGTAGTGTATCTACATTTGATAGAATATTCTGAAATGGAAGGCTGGAAAAGATTCCAACCAACGTAAATTGCCAAATATTTCGAAAACTGAGGTGAAAATACTGAAGTACATTTTTGACAAAATATCAACACTTTCCAGAAGGAGGAATCGCATAAAGAAACACGTGCGAAGGCTGGAGATGTGTTGATCAAACAAACACTTTAATGACCATCATTCAAGTGGACAGTTGATAGGGTTAGTCAAGGAAAGCTGAAAGATTTATTCACTGTACAAGCCATCTTAACTCTATACATTAATATGTTCAATTTATAAGTGCCCCTTTTACCTATTAGTGACGAATCTGAAAATAAAAAGTGTTAAATTCTCTTTATACCAAAATCAATGGTCTCTGTAAACGTCAAGCTATGAAATCAAAAGTTAACAGGTCAGGAAAACCAGGAATATATTCAAAATACACATATTTGGATAATGTTATTGGAAGACGAAGATCATCTGGAAAATATAGTGTATTTGCGCAATACATTTCGAACAATCTGATCGCACACTTACTTGTCAAGTCAATTAATATGAAAAATGAAGGCCAATTAAAATAAACCAAGTGATAATGGATCTAAGAGTAAGACCAATTAACACTACTTCTCGTTATATAATCAAATGGGGATTACCAAAGTAGGTTAAGAGTTATAATAAATTGTTTTTGTACACACAGCGAGGCCTTAAGTTTACAAATAGTTATCGCCTCTGAATATTTCGGTTGGCGCCCCCGACTCTTTTAATAAATAATCTTAAAAGCTGTCTTCATATCAATCTGGTGATTCACATAGATTAACTGTTTAGCTACAGACGAAGTTGGTAATCTACCACCTGCGTTTATAGAGTTTTAACAGTTCATTTGTCTTTCTAACCATTCCGGTATATTTTCTCTCACCCTCACGTGCAAGGCGCGGTTAGCCCTCCCTATATATATATGACACAAATACATGTAAATTCGTATGTAGTATGGGATGTGACATAATTACTTGTGCACTGTTGAGTCTAGTAGTAGAGCGTGATTTTGGCTTTTCAAAAATTATAAGCCGGATCGCATAGTAGGTTCTATGGTAATTTGATAAAGATATCTTTCTTAAGGATGGGACAGAATGTAGGTTTTGAAACTAGCTGACTTCTAAAACTTGGGCACTGTGGTAGAGTATAACTCCACTGTAGATAAGATTTTATTTTGATAAATCACACAGTGTTATACAGTAATACCAACTGATGATTGTGAGCAATAGTTTGTGCTCAAAACGTCATCGGTTAATATTGCTGTATAACACTGTGTGATTTAACAAAATAAAATCTTATCCATAATGGAATTAACTGACTTCTACACTGGTTTAAAATTTTTAAAGAATATCCATTTTCGATAAGAGTATTCATCAATATTTTATTTTCATGATTTATAATACCAGTCGACTCCTCTTGAATAAGCACTTTAATAAGCCTCTCTTATATTGTAATGGACATAAACTTTGAGAACTTGAATATTGTCCTGTCCAAGTGGACTTTCTATAAATTGACCGCTTTATTGAGTCATCTCTCCGACTCAAAAGTATATCTAGGAATCCAAGATGGTTGCAGCTTTCTTCTTCATGTGCAAGACTTATGTGACTTTGTACGCAGTGGAGTCTATCCAGTAGAGGGACTCTCATCTTCGTGATTATTACATTATCAAAATAATGTCATCAATGTAGCTCTCACAAAAAGGCACTTTAGCAATTAAACCAGCAGACATTTTCAAAGTAGGACACATAAACACTAGACAACAGAGTTCCTAATGGGCTCCTTATAGCAACTCTATCCGTCCATCGAAAGTACTCACCTTCAAATGTGAAATGGACATTGTCGATACATAATATTAAATCTTTCAAATAAGTTACAGAAAAAGAGAATGAAAAACAACTATAAGATATGTAGTCACAAAGAATATCAACGGTCTTAATCAATGGTACATTAGTAAAAAAGTAATTAACATCAAAAGAATAGATTTTCATATCTTTTATATCGATATCTACAAGGCAGTCAACAAATTCAAAAGTATCTTCCGGACAGAACTTACATAATTCATTGTTTACTGGGTTTAAAATGTTTGCTAACCACTTTGCTAATATACGTGTGGGAGAATGACACACACATTGATAGAATTGGACGAGGCGAACTATCAGGTTCATAAATCTTGGGTAATCCATAAAGGTTTGGAAGGTGAGATCGCATGGGTCTCGAAGAACTAAACTTTTGTTTGTCAAAAACGTTCATGCCACGAAGTGCTACCAAATGAGATGTTACTTTTCCTTCTAATTTTCTGATATCATCAGCTATGAATTTACTTTTATCGCCAAGAATGGATGATATTTTTGTTTCGTAATGGCTTTTATCCGTCACAACCACACCTGATCGTTTGTCGGGTTTCAGAATAATTATATCAGATCTACTATGTAATTCCTTTAACGCTTTGAAATACGCCGACGTTGATATGCTTTTCTATCTTCGACTTGAATTACAGAATTGATGTGCTACATCAGCGAATTTAGCTCTCAAAACGAGTGATTTAGCGAAGAGACTCTGTTCATCGAATTTATTATGTAACTGTACAATAGTATATAGTTAAAAACAGAAGGCGAGACACGGAAGCCAAGGTATATTTTTCATTAATCAAACCGCTGTTTATTTATATATATATATAGTATAATTATCATAATGAGAATATTAAAATTAATCTGCTATTACTCTTAACCTACTTTGGTAATCCCCATTTGATTATATAACGAGAAGTAGTGTTAATTGGTCTTACTCTTAGATCCATTATCACTTGGTTTATTTTAATTGGCCTTCATTTTTCATATTAATTGACTTGACAAGTAAGTGTGCGATCAGATTGTTCGAAATGTATTGCGCAAATACATCACACAGAAGCCAAGGTATATTTTTCATTAATCAAACCGCTGTTTACATATATATGTGTATATATAAAATTTATTTTCGTTAACCAATCACTGAGAGCGTGATTTTGGTTTACATTAAGCGACATGAAATAGAATGTTCAAATATACATAGTATTCTGTTGCTAGTGCCGTGGGAATATGTGAGAATCATATTCCGTTGGCATACATCGTCTGTATCACACCACCACATTTATTTGATTTTTAAGAAATTATATCCGGTGCGGAAATTGAATCATAGGTGTGAATACATAAAATAATAATAGCATGAAATGCAATTAAAATGTTTGTAATTATAATCATAGTTAAATGTCAAGTGGCAAAACAATTAATTTCATACATAGAACAATTCATAGGATGTATAGAATTTAAAAGGGGTGTGAAATTATAGGATTAGTAGGCAAATAGAATAAAATAAGAACGTCACGTAACATTATGTGAAATTTGATAACATAGAATTCAACATTGCAAAACAAAATTGATTTAGAATGACAAGTAGAACAAGTGAAATAATATCGCGGACAATTCAAAGTGAGAATAGTAATAGTAAGAATTGACGTTATAAAGGAAGAGTATACAAAGTGAATAAACAAAACGAAAAATAGATAGAGCCAAAGTATGATTAGGGACAACCATACCTTAGCACAGAGGGATTAAGACCATGAAAGTTGGAGGAGTTGAACGAACTTTTTCTGTATACACAGATCTGGCTTTTCTGTTTCGATGACTAAAGCTTCAACAATACAGATGAGTCAGATACGTAGTGATTTGGGCAAATTACTTTTCGCCTTGTAGATGACTATAAAGGTGGAGGCTATAGATATGGGGTGGTCATTATCGACTAGATGTTTAATGATCGCGCTTCTTATTGTTCCATTTCTACCTCTTCGTGACCATATAGGATAGTGTTCTTTCACCCTTTTGGATAAAACTCGAGTTGAACGATCGATATACCTAGCTCCACACGAACAGGTGAATTGATAAACGCACATAGATTTGGTCAGCTGCAGGATCTTTTTCTTCAGGTTATTGAACACTAATGATCGACTGGATAACGCTATTCTCAACGATGCACCAGGGAATGTCCTTTTCAGGGACTGTGAGATCCTTCTTTTAATGATTCAATTGCCTCACTAGATTGTACAGCTTGGTAATAAATTCGTTGAAAAGAGTCTTTTCGCTGAATCACTTGTTTTGATTTTCTCTATGTCCCAATGGGAGCTTCCCATGAATTTAGTTTCAGAAAGCTTTGATCCTCTTTTGAGGTAAAGACTCAACATATCATACAGACTTTCAAGTTGAGAATCGACTCCTAAGTCAGATACATTGTTTAATAGGATAGAAAAGCTGAAGCTTGCCCCCCACCCCTACACATAATTTAAGCAAATACGCCTTTCTGGCAAATTCCCGTCATGCTTTACATTTACTTGATGGTATATTAGTCATAGGTGTTTGAATTAATGTGGTTAGTCAAACATAGGATCAGAGTTCAGGGATGTGAATCAATGGATTACATTAGAGGTGATCATCATCATCATAATAATAATTATTATTATTATTATTATTATTATAAGGATAAATTCATTCAAGTGTTCATAGAATCTAGGCAATAGTGAGTGTATAGGTATAATACTTTTCTTTACTTTACTTCGGCTATCTCCTACGGGAGGATGAGCCGGCTTCATGAACATCTCGAATCATCGCTGCCCATGCGCGGCGATCTGATGCAGAGTCGTTTGTAAGAGAGTTCATGAGGTTTCATGGGAATTTGGTACGAGTAATGTCCTCAGAATCGCTCGGCCTTTTGTTTGAGAGTGCAGCTCTAGCCTTTACACAACCAAGTGTGACCTACAATGTGTATACTTGTAGGGGTAGAGAGGGAAATAACTATTGTCATACAGCGATTAGACAATATAATAATAATAGTTTGTGAAGCTGAGAATAAAATGTACAATTACAACACAGTATGATATTGATAATACAGTTGGCATTACAAATAAAAAAAATAGTAGGATAATATTTACAGTTAATCGGTGTCACTGGGAGAGATAACTATTTGAGGTTAAGGGTACAGACCAAGGTAGGGAGCGAGATTAAGAAAACGTTTTCTGAACACAGAGATTGGGCTGAAAAATCATTTTCATTATTATATTATCTAATCGCTGTGTGACAATAGTTATTTCCCTCTCTACCCCTACAAGTATACACATTGTAGGTCACACTTGGTTGTGTAAAGGCTAGAGCTGCACTCTCAAACAAAAGGCCGAGCGATTCTGAGGACATTACTCGTACCAAATTCCCATGAAACCTCATGAACTCTCTTACAAACGACTCTGCATCAGATCGCCGCGCATGGGCAGCGATGATTCGAGATGTTCATGAAGCCGGCTCATCCTCCCGTAGGAGATAGCCGAAGTAAAGTAAAGAAAAGTATTATACCTATACACTCACTATTGCCTAGATTCTATGAACACTTGAATGAATTTATCCTTATAATAATAATAATAATAATTATTATATATGATGATGATGATGATCACCTCTAATGTAATCCATTGATTCACATCCCTGAACTCTGATCCTATGTTTGACTAACCACATTAATTCAAACACCTATGACTAATATACCATCAAGTAAATGTAAAGCATGACGGGAATTTGCCAGAAAGGCGTATTTGCTTGATCGTATTGTATAATTATCATAATGGGAATATTTAAATTAATCTGCTATTACTCTTAACCAACTTTGGTAATCCTCATTTGATTATCTAACGAGAAGTAGTGTTAATTGGTCTTACTCTTAGATCCATTATCACTTGGTTTATTTTAATTGGCCTATATTTCTTGATAAGTGAATGTGTGATCAGATTGTTCGAAATGTATTGCGCAAATACATCACATTTTTCAGATAATCTTCGTCTTCTAATGATACAACCCAAATTTATAAAAGGGACTAATTATGTTAAATAAACTTGTGTGATTATTATATGTCACTGGGTATTAAAAGACATTCTGTGTAACGTTTTGATATGTATTCACGTAATTTATAATGTTAACTTATAGTATTTTGCCTTAAGCTTCTGAGTAACGGTAAGAAATCTGGATAGTGTTATTACAGTACAATTCAAAATAAATCTATCGAATTCAAACACCATGACAAAGTTCCTTTTTATAAGATAGCTGGATATATTTTGTCTGGTAATTCACATAATCACTTAATATCCTGGGGTTTTCAAATTCTACTAGTTCATTACACAGAGCTGCATTCCCTTCGAAATACTTAAATGATGACGGTATTCTACTAATGGACGCTGGCTGCTATAGAGTCCTAAATTGGGACGAAACCGCCGCACCGTGCTTTCTAGCATTTTCTACCCAATGTCAACTTCAGATGAAATCCACGTGCAGACAGTGAATTAATACTCGTGTCAGATATTAATACTAATACAATTGTACAACTACTGAAAATGAAACGGACGAAAAGGAGTCTTTGTTGTAATTCTCGTTTCTTCTCTGAAATCCTGCTGGGCACTTTCGGTAAATTGTGATTAATTCTAGTACAGTTAATTATAAACACTGAATCTAACTTTCATACGATTATTAATAAACTGTATTTCTTTCATAATAGTTTAACTTTGACTGTTGCATTAAACAAATTGTGATATGGGAATAATCTCTGCTAAATTAATTATCCTATAGATAAATGATTTTACTGATATACCGTACAACATCAAATATTAATCAAGTAATGGATTTAAAAAGGATTTATATGGGATTTTAATTTTCAAAAAAGGTTAAAACAAATACCAAATTACTACTGCCAATCCCTTATTTCTAATTGCCTTTACTTTCACTGTATTAATATGAGAAATTAGGCTTGTTATGAGACTGTGTGATTAAGCTAGTTAAAAAAAAGGAGATACTGAATTCCACCGGAAAATTTATTTGCAGCATTTTCCCCCTGTTAAAAATGTTGGTACAGAAATAGTTTATAGGTGTATAATAAGCGTTTCTTGTCAGAAACTCTGTAGTCCCATGAAGTCTGCATATAAGTGTGAAGCCTTAAATACTTAGCCAACATTTCTACCGACGAACTTTACAGAACTATGCAAATTAATGTCACCAATATGAGTGTATAATGCCAACTTATCGAAGTGTTTATTACCTGTTACACCTAAGTGTATTGCTGTTGCGTCATTTCTTATTGCATGTGTTTAATGTAGAAGATTCAATGATTAGTGTAGGGAGTGTTCGTCACTATGTATTATTTCGAATAAAACTATTCTCTTATGAAAAGCATTGAATAATACATAAATGTGAACAAAATAAAAACATAAAATAGGATGTATCAAAACTGCAGGATTAGTGCATTAACAATTTGTTTATTTCTTTTGACAGTATCATGCGAGTGTTGTCTTTAACATGAGAAGATAAGGTTTAACTTAGTATGTTTGGACAGTTCGAAATATGTGATTCATAATAAAAGGGTTTCTTTGAACAATAACAATTAAATAATTGGCATTTTATTTCATAAATATAAAGGAAATCTTTTCGCATGACTTTGAGGAACAGTAACCATATGTGATGATATTAGAAGGTTGGAGGCAAATATCCACTACTGTCCTACAGGAGGTCAATCGCGAGCCCGAATAGCTCAGTGGTAACGTCTCTGATTGCAGCACTGGGTGACGCGGGTTCGAATCTCAGAAGGGACATGAGTTCCTTCAAGGTTGCAGATACGCCTTACTGACGAGTGCCAACTAGCACGTAACCTAGGTCCAAGGCTTCCTGCCGATTGCCTCCAACCATCTCATATCATCAAATCAATGTGCACCGTGATGGCGACCTACCTAGAATAGTGGCCACATTACAAGCTGACTGATAGAATTAAGTCTGCACCAAAGAGAGTACTAGACGCATCACGCTAGTTACTAGTGTCAAATCGAAGTAACCTCATGTATTAAAAGTCAATAATTAATCAATCCATAGGAATGCATGAACGAAAGAACAGTGAAAATAGTAACTGTCAGGATGTTACCTGTCATGGTCAGGAACTATTAAAAATTTTGTGGTTATGATTTCATATAAAGAACTCATCTTAATCCGGTAGGATCCTATAATGATCGTGTTAGCATCTAGTTACAGTATTTGAAAGAGGTAACTGATTTGTTTCAACTTAGAGTACAGATCCAGTGAGATATGAATACGTTCTCAACTATGACGCTGTATAGTGATCACTGCATGGTATGGAATATAAATTCGGAAAACGTCGACTAATGAATTTAAACTGTCACTAAATAATCATCTGTTAACTGTGAGTCGAAATGACAATAAATTCAATTGTGTATTGTGATGTGAGTTGTCAAACAACAGCCCGAAAAAGAAGAGAAACAAATGTCAGGTGTCTTATAATTTTTTTAAAGGATATCACTAATAAACTGAGACTGCGTTCACATAAGCTACATACAATTCCTAGTTGGAAGTCTCTTTTAATTTAAAGTAAACCTTTCATTCTACTTTGTCATTGAGAACTTCGCAATTTCAGAGTAGGAGAAGTGTGGGATGAAACCCTAGGCGGCATTTGGAATCCACCGCAGTTATATAAGTATCCTCAGGACACTCTAAAATAGCACTCAACTGAAACAGAAATTTCCACCTAATGTGTTGCTACATTCATAGCCATATATCAAAAGCTTATAAAGTGGAAATGTTTTTTAAACGAAGTACAAGTACAGCACTCCCTAAAAAACTAATTTGTGATAAAAGTATATATTGACATTAAAAGTAAAAAAACAAATAATAAGGGTTAACATACTTACTTGGGTTTCTTCACAGTGTTGATCTGTAGTTAACCGACTAAAGTTTATATGATCAACTGAATCGAGATATTTTTTATCATTAACTGATTTCTTCATCACAGTTTACTTTTATACAATTTTTAGAATTATGTAACAGACATATGTGATTATGTTTTAACAAGACAACGTCATTCATTCATCCATTCTAAAGAAAGAAACAGCACTTATTGAGATTAACATTGCTCATAACCATTACAGTAATATATACGCCAATAATGTTACTAAACACTGTTTGTATACCAAACAATCTGATTGACGATGAGTGAATTCAAGTGCAGAATATGTATTCCAAAGCGTTCAGTGTGTTTATATGCTGTTTCACTTGCCTGTCTATCTATCAAGGTGAATAGTAGTCGAAATGGTCGTCTATATGTATACGGTGATAATAACATAAAGAATAGTAGTGATGATAGTAACAAAAATAATAGTTGTTGTTGTTGTAGTAATTGACATTGTGATAATCCCACCAATCAGAGCAGAGACATTCGTGAAAGAGAAAAGAGAAAAACATTAAAAGGATTTTTTAAAAGAGTTCTGTTTAGTTTACCGACAGTATATTGACATTTCCTTAAGATTTCTAAGTCAAAGTTATAAATCGTTTTACTGAACAATGCAAGCAGTAAGTCCGAGGAATATAAAATAAAAGAAACCAATTCTACGTATAAAATTTAGTAAACATAGTTGAATTCCTACATTCATATATATATATATATATATATATATATATACGTTTAAGTATATACGAGCGAGAACAATTCATGATTTATTTGTAGGCTGAAATAAACGCAAACAATAAAATGTTTGAAACAAATGCGACAACAACTAAAGAGTATATCATCACCAAAAAAATAAAAAATATAAGGAAATCAGAACTACTCGATATCACGTTTAGACCTGCATGGAAAACAACTTGTCAGATTTAACTTCTCTACTAAAACGAGTTTTCTCATTGCTATGATTCACTTTACGCATTTGATTTTCTTGTGTGGTTTCAAAATATATAATACGAACGTAACTCATGGGTAAGTTAATGTAGGAATTTTTAAAGACGGTAAATAGGATTCTGATGTGAATAAGAATGTTAACTATGAATAATAAGAGGTACACATACAATGGTTTATCTTTTAGTGCTCGTAAACTGAAAGATCTGGATACAGGTAAACTGAAGTCTCTGAAAAAGAAACCAACACAGTAGTGCACCAAAGTGATTTATAAAATTTTGGAAAAAATAAGCAACTATTCAAAATCAGATGTATCAGCTTTTGAAGTTTTTTCAACTTCTTTGATCTTTATATTACATAATTTTCTGCAACCTATTTCCAAATAATTTAAATCAATTTCACTACATCAAAGTTCGACTTCCCAACGGTCTTGATTAGTAACACATGATACAATTCTATTTTAGCAAAAAATACACAAGCACTTTCAACCGAAAGGAAGACATTATTGTAGGGACATATGTAAAAATTATTTCTGCATAAATCTCGGAGAAACCGAAACAAGTAATTCCAACTTTTCATTGGATAAAATGGTCCAAATTGCTTCAAGAAAATAATTAAAGTTGTAGACGGAGTCTTAATAACTTCTGCTTTTCACTGAGAATTGCTTCTAACTGTTGCATCATCAAGATAGTTTACGTATTTGATAGGGAATATTGTACAATTCTTATTGTCTGTTTTTAGTGTTTTGATATTTTGATTATTACCCTGAAGAAGTCCAGAGCAGTTTGCTGATCAACAAGTTCAAATTATTTATTTCAATTTCCTTAAGATTTATACAAATGTAAGTTTTACATATGTCTACTTGCCATTCAGTGCCCAATTAATGTGGATCTATTGCATCAGATATTGATCAGAGTTTGTATAAATTAATGTAGTGAATTTCAGTATCACCAAAATGGAACTGGCTGTTCAAAACGACACAGTTCCATATTTAAAAAATATCAACACAGTTTTCCTTGGAAACACAAACTATTCGTATCTCAAACGTCTGCCTAAGATGACACTGTATATGATAACAAAAAAGTGAGATAAATTTAAGACACAACGCTTAGTTGCACTAATAATTAACGTCAGTAGTCACTGGTTACATATAATATATATACTTTTCAAGCGACAGTGTTATTATTTAGGGTCAAACAGCAATAGTTAAGCATACGTTTAATTCACGAAATAACACTGTCAACCAGAAGAATACACTTCAGACGCATATCCGACTTGACGAATAAAATATAGTCAAATATATTAAAGATTGAAATTACGTCAATAAAATAAAACGAACACTTTTGCCTATTCGTGATGAATTTTCTGTCCACCAAAATGCATCGACTTTACTCCATTTCACATCGTCCTGATTCCCAATTATCAAAAAGATCCGGAATCTACGCTTGAGCATAATTTTAAAAATCTTTCTACATACAACTAGGAGTTTTTGAAGTAAATCGTCGGAGAACATCGTGGAGTAGCAATGAAGCATACTAAGGATTAAACAATAATGCTGCAGGTGATGACATCTCAAATATTCGCCTATTTGAAGATTCTACACAAGGTGAAAATACCTAGAAGCGAAACTCGCTCAAAATGACGTAATATGTCACACGCATTTGTTCAGAATAAACCTATTAATCTTATGAATGCATCGAATAACATATATGTATATATATATATATATACATAAACCTGACCTAGTTTACTGGCTTGCTAGTTTTTTCGCCGGTTCCAAGCCCGGGTAAAGACGGGGGAATAGGGCTAGTGACCCTACACTACCAAACCAATCAAACGGCTACAGAAACGTCAACGCACAAGAAATATATTAAAAATACTAAAAAAATTAGTAAACAAACTTATTCTTCACTAGAATCGGGGAGGCGAAATGACGCGGGCTGGTGGAAGCCTTCGGGAAGCCAGTCAGCCGATTTCTCTTCTCTTTATGAAAGCAAGAATAAGAATGGGGACGTAGAATGTTCGCAAAATGTACGAGGCTGGGAAGGCCGCCCAAGTAGCCAAAGAAATGAGAAGATATGGCATAGAAGTGCTCGGAATCTGCGAGAGCAGATGGAATGGATGTGGACTGTCAAAATTGTCAACTAGAGAGTCAACAATCTACTCCGGACACCCAGACGACAGCCACGAGCACACTGAGTGGCTATCATAGTGTCACCAACAGCAGGCAAAGCTCTAATGGAGTGGCACCCAATCTCCTCCAGGATTATGACGGCAAGGCTAAACTCAAAAGGAAGGAAGGTTACGATTATCATGTAATGCTACGCACCTACAAACAACTCGGAACAAGACAAGGAGGAGGATTTCTATAAGCATTTGCAAACAGTAATGGATAACACCCGAAATGGTGACATCAAAATCCTAATGGGTGATATGAATGCAAACGAAACTGGGAGCAGACAGACAATACAGGAGGAGAATTCATCACGGGTCGAGAGGCTCTCACTCGGCGAAACGAATAACAATGGAGAACTCTGTGCAGACTTCTGCGTCTTCAACCATTTGGTGATCGAAGGCGCCGTGTACAAACACAAGGATGTACACAAGGTAACACGGATTTCGTCTGACGGACACACCAAAAACCAGATAGACTTCATCTCAATGCTGCTCAAGAAAGTGGAAACGCAGTCTGCCGGACACAAAGTTAAGAAGGCGAGCAGAAGTGGGCTCAGATCGACATCTAGTTCAAGGTACGTTCAAGGTCAAGCTGGAATCCTTTAGAACAACTGGAAGCAGGCCACAATTCACATCCAAGACCCAGAAACTGAAGAACGAAACTACAAAGGAAACCTTCACTGCAGATATCAGAGCAAAGTCGGAGATTTTACGTGGCATCACTGAGGAAACCTGGGTGGAAGAACATTGGAACTCTCTGAAAGCGATATTCAAGGAGACGTGTACAACTGTTCTAAGAAGAAGGAAGAGACAAGACAAGAAGTGGCTGTCAACGGATACCTGGAAGCTAATCGAGGAGAGGAGGATGGTGATGACTCAATGCAGAGATGGACAACAGAAGGAGAAGCCGAGCTCAATGTACACTGCGCTGAATGAGGAAGTGAAGACGAGGGATAGCAAAGACAAAAGAGAATTCTACGCCTCAGAATATTATAACACATAACCAGGTCTATATCCGAGAAGAGATCAGCTCAGATGATGAAACCAATAAAAGATGTTCAAGGGAACCTGATGACTAAAGAACAGAGTAAAAAAATGGGCTGATCACTTTAAAGGACTCTTGAATCGACCATCACCTGCAACTCACCCAGAAATGACACCAAGAGCCCGCACGGAAATGCCTGCCAGTGGACACCAATCCTCCAACAAAAGAAGAAATCTTTAATGCGATCAAGCTACTGAAAGCCAGCTGGGAAGCCACCAGGACCAGACAGAACTCCCCCCCCCGAAGCGCTGAAAACGGACCCAGAGACTTCCGCAGATGTACTCACGTCATTACTGCAAAGGGTTTGGAAGGAAGGAGGGGTACCTACCGATTGGAAGAAAGGCTGGCCACCTTGTCAAGCTACCGAAGAAGAGCGACTTAGGCATCTGCAAGAACTGGCGTGGAATCATGCTCTTGTCCAACCCAAGCGAAATACTGAGTCACATCATCCTGGAGAGAATAAAGCATGCACTGGATACAGAACTCCGCCAACCGGAACAAGCTGGATTCAGAAAAGGCGAATCGTGTGCTGATCAAATTGTAACTCTACGCATAGTCATCGAAAAAAGCGTAGGATGGCAGTCAAACCTCTACCTCAACTTCATCGACTTCGAAAAGGCCTTCAACAGTGCAGCGTTGACCGAGAAGCAATTTGGAAACTGCTTCAACAATATGGCGTGCAGTGCCCAAATCTTTATCAGCCTCATTCAACAGCTGGCTATATGACAATGTCACGTGTCAGATGACCCACAACAGAAACCTCAGCGAGGCGTTCGAAGTGAATACAGGAGTAAGACAAGCTGACTGCCTATTGTCACCGATAATATTCTTAATTGTGGTGGACTGGATTATGCGTTATACTGTGCACAGGGACCGAGAAGACAGGAATCTGCTGGACCACCTATAAGAAGACTCTAGAAGATCTGGATTTTGCAGATAATTTATGTTTAATGTCACATAAACTTGAGGACCTGCAGGCGCAAACCAAGAAACTGGCGAAAGAAGAAGGCAGCAAAGACAGGACTCGAGGTGAACATAGAGAAGACGGAGGTGGTGAAGATAACCAATGAACCGCAACAACAACCAGCACCAATCACCATCAACGGGAGTGATTTGACAGAGGTCAATTCCTTCACTTATCTAGGTGGCATCGTTTCAACTACAGGCGGAACGGATGGAAATATCAAAGCCAACCAGCCAGAATAGGAAAGGCAAGATACGTATTCAGACTTTCATCAACAGCTGTCTTCGCTCCATACTGAAGATCAAATGGCCAACCAGAAAGAATTAGCAACAAGAAACTCTGGCAACAAACCAACCAAGAGCCGATCGCACAACAAATATGTAGGAGAAAATGGAGATGGATCGGGCATATATTGAGGAAACCATCGAATGATATCGCGCGCAATGCAGGCCATCGCCCGAGTGGAATACCAATGGGAAGCAAAGAGTGGGTCGTCGGTATCAGGGTGACATGGAGGAGATCGTGTGAGGAGGAGATGAGAGATTTTTGGCAATCGTGGACCCAGATGAAAAGGATATATATATATATATAAATTCCATACACATGTGACAAAAAGATAAAATTAAAACAAGAAGACCGTCAAAAACAATGCGAGCAGCTAGATTTAGCTTAAAATAATTCAATAAACATGATTTGATACAGAGTCAACCATAAGACTGAATAGGATAACATCGCAAATTTAACGGAATTCACTGTAGAGAACAGCATTCATTATGTGGCACATCATAAGTTCGATAAATTATATTTTTGGTGATTGCACAACCGAATAGCATTGTGAGAATACACATAACAAGTGTCATTCATCTAAGTAGTAAAAAAACCACTCATATGTGGGATGTTTTTGAAGTAAGTTGGTCTCTGTTCTGAGAACAATACGGCAAAAACATGCAAAGTAACAGACTGCCTAAGTCACTTGCTTACCTAGTTTACCAAATATCCTCTGTTTGTATCAGTTTTCAGTCGTCTCATTACGTTTCGCTGAAACACAATATGTACTCAAGTGCAATTTTAAACGGCATGCAGTCGACTGCTATGCATTTTCTGAAAGAAGTGAAGTGAATTTATAGTAGGGGACTTTGAACATGCCTCGGATAGAAGAATACTATATCGACTATCACTTTACTTGAAGACCTGATACATGGGGTAAATACTTTGCAGTAAAACACACTGAGAATTCTACAATATATACAAACCGATTGTTCAGAAAAAAATCTATAATCATTATTATTACTGAATAGTGAATAAAATTTACCACTGGATTACATTATAACACACTATAATGTACATGTTAGTTAAAAGCATTATTGAATACTTTCTGAACTTTATGAATAGCTATGAGAACTCAATTGGCTAACTAGAGTGAAGTGGAACAGAAAATTAAACTGTTCATCATCGGATTGCTGAACATCATCCAGCCTAGTTAAGCAAGGGACAAACAAGGTCAATTCGTAGCTCTGTTTTAGCTCACCATGTAGATACTTAAAATAAAGTTGATGTTAACAAGGCGTTTTGAGTTATCTACTACTTTCCGCCTAATCTTAATTTTACTTTACGACTTCATCTTTTACCTATAACTGATGCCATTGGAGTCTACTTGAAGAGACCAAAGGCTTTCAAAGAAATTTAGTCCTGCAGTTTTCCTCACCTTGGCCATTATTACTTGATTGGAAAATGTTGACGAACTCCACTTCCCTCTAAGTCTTTCACAAATTATTGTTGTTTTAACTGTCTTTAGTGACTGCATTAAATTTCTTAATTTTATCTGATATTCAGCTTCGCATTGTATTTATACAAAATATCACTTACACACGATTTTGAACTGTAATCCGGTAATCTTAACAACTATATATTACTTAAGAGACCATAATGTTGTCAACAAAATTACTTTTTGAATATTACATACATATAATTGTAGAGCTTGATGAGGAAACTATCGAAAATGAATATTCATGGCTCAATGATTTGTCTTCCAAATGTCGAAATAGGAATCTTCACCATAACTTGTTTCAGTCTATAATGATAATTAACAACAACAGATATACAGCGATTCCATCCACAAATTTCGATAACACTTAGGGAGGACTACAACATCCGTAATTTCACCTAACTATCGAGATCATTTTCATAACCACTTATAATCACTTGAATAATAACACAATGATGAACTTTATCAATGTGTGCGAATTGGTCGATAGATAGCAACTAATATTGGTGTTTAGTCCCAAATGTGCTGACCTTAGACTAACGGCTAGTTGTGAAACGTGAAGTGCGGGTAACCCAAAACATAAAACTTAGATTAAGGACTTCTTTTAGGTTGAGTCTTACTAACTTCCACTTTTCACTGAGAATTACTTCTGATTGGTGCATAATCCTAATAGTGTACTTATTTGACAGACCTGTTAGTTTTTCACTGCTTTTGCTGTAATAACACATGATGGCTTAAAAAATACACCACCAAATTCAGACATATTTAATAACATCGATGAGCCTGTGGGCAATTTCGAAACTGATGTAAACTCATTTAAAGATAAAATTATCAAAAGACAATATACTTTCTTAAGGAAAATCTCATTGAAGTATTTCAATTTTGATATATTGCTCGATGCGTCATGATTGCTTTCAGGAAGTGTCAATGAACAGGACAGAATAGCTTCACTAGTTCCCATATTTAATTATAAATTTTATTTAAGGCTTTTTGTCTGCGATTAAGGACTGGATTAAATCACTTGTGCGGTAATAAATAATATTTTTGTAAGTGAGTCGGCGGTTTAATGGTGGTATGTTCGATAAACACACAGGAGACGCGAGTATGACTTTCGGCCGATGCATTTCTAAACCTCGTCTAGTTCGCTAGCCAGTAGTAAGCCTGAAATACTGGGAAAGTTGAAAGTTAGTTTAGTAGCCCCATCCCATAAAAACAACACCAATGTAAATACAGTTCAAATTTACTCGGAATACAAACGTTTACCGCAATGAGGAATCCGGAGCACTTTAACTCCTAGAACTTTGATCATACTTGGTACTTTGAAGATATCGTTTGACAGGACAAATATGATTAACTAGAAAATGTTGAAAATTTTGTAGCTCAAGTGTATATTTCGAATGCTGTTTTATTTCCTAAAATGAATGATTTAGTCACAAAACTCTCACTGTTTTTCTACGTATCTTCATCGATAACTCCAAAATGTAGTTTATAGATACAAATATACAGTAATAACAAGACAATTAGTCTATTAAGTACGATTCATTAGAGGAATACATTTCTGGCAGCTTTATAATATACAAACATATGAAATTATTCCAAAAAGGTCAGTCGAACTAATAAAAATTTATTTAATTTTCAAAATAACGTTTAAAGATGATTTTGATTTTAGTAAGTTCACTTATTGATGTAATGATTATTTTAGGCTGTTTCGAAGTCAATTTCATATTTATTATAAACAATTATACATTTTATGACATTTCAGAATGAACATTTCCAAGACAACAGTTTATTCTCCTGTGTAGTTGACTTTCAAAGAGTGATATATGAACTCGAACTTCGTCTCATCCATCAAAAATTTTTAGTCCTTACAAGTTAGTTGTTGTACCTCTTATCCAAATTCATTAATCCTATAGTAAATTTATATTTTTCAGTGCAATGAAATGTGACAAGCTCAGTTTTGATATTTCTGTTAATATGTCAATTATCATTTATGCCGTAAATGAGTTTAATCGATATAGTCCATTAATGGAAACACTGAAAAGAAAAAGTGTTTTAAAAACAATTCATGTGTAATGGTAATCAGATATAATTTATTACATAGTTATTTTTCTAGAAAAAAGAATATCCTGCAAACATGGTGTTATCTCCCTGTATTAAGTTGAATAAATTTAAAGGACTAAGTTAAATATCCTATGGTTACATGGTACACTAAAGAAATTTGAGTGTTATTAGGTTATTCAGTGTGCATGCATGGGAAATTACTACTTGTCTAAATCACTATAGATATATATATAACTCTGTGAATTAAGAGACTATACGGTTGAGTAAAATCATAAAATAAATTAAGGTCATAAAAATTAATTGAATGTATAGGTGAAGCGAATTCTAAGGTTTATTTGATTGTGAATTATGTTACGGTGATATTGACTACGGACTGATATCGATGAGAAAGTTATTAGGAACAAAAGGCACCTAATTTGATAGGCTAAAATAACATGCACTCACAACTTTGACAAAAGTCTAGCTGGGCACCACTTGTTTCAAAGCCAAATACTTTTTCATGAAGTCCATTTGTTAACAAAGAAACAATCCGAGATTTAAAATTTGCTCAAAATTAAAAAATTGCATGATTTCGAGGTTGCAGATCATTGGATTTGAAATCAGTAGTCTCAATCTCTTGTGAAGTTGTACATTTGCATTACTAAAATATATCAAATCGTTAAACAGAACATAAAACATGCCCTCCGATTTTATTTTAGTTATAGTCTACCTTAAGACAATTTATTCTGAAATCTTCAAAAATATCCAAGCAATTATGATTTGTGAACTGAAGACTAATCATCACTCACTGCGGGATGCAGGTACATCCAGATGACGAGTCCAAAATAGGACGAAATGCCCATCCTGGATTCCACTGCTAGTCGCCATCCACCAATTAACCTCTGAAACTAATCTTTTCCTACAAAAAAGATACTTCTAAATCATGTACCAATCGTGGTACAAACCTGTTCTACAGCTTGATATCACATCACCAATCGACAGAAGGTTTACTTGATGAGTTGTTGGGTTCCAGATCAGTCCTTGGTTGATCGGTAGGATCGTTGCTGAATCTTGATCTCTTGAACACAAATCGTGATGAGATTGTGGGAGCGTCCTGTCAGAGAACGGCAAACCAGGACAGAACAGCTATCCAATACTCCCGAGATTTCCAATGGTTCAGGTCCCAGTGGCCTAATGGTCTACAAGCTCGCCTCGTAACTGGAAGGTCCTGGGTTCAAACCCCAGTGCGTTGGTGCTGATGAATTCTCCCGAACTAGGGCAAAGCAACTGTCCAGTACTCCTAGATTTTCCAATGGTCCTCCAACTAATGTCAGCTTCTGATCAAAACTGTAAGATATTTATTCAGTCTTTTTATTATCTTCAGTTTTAAGGAATGTGCGAAATATCATACAACAATTCAGACCATTCACTCACTTTTGATCCAAACACACGCCCTACTAATCACATTAAAATATTCTTCGAATCATCACATTTTAAAAATCAAATATAACAGAATGTGTGACAATATTTTTAAAAAAAACACTAGAAATCCATCGTTTTGATGATTTATATGTAGACCCACTAGAATGCATATCACAGAAATAATAATAATTACAATAATAATACAGAGACAATTTAACTGAACTTTATTACTCAAATATTTGAATATTGTATTAGCTTTATTACTTATTGAGGTTCGGTTTTATTAAGGGCACAAGCACATACCAGGAATGAAAAAAAAGTCTTATAAACCGTCACTGAACTAACTGCTCATTAATCGCATTACTTACTTATATGTCCGTAAACACGATAAAGTTTAAATCGAAATCAAAAGCTTTTTGCTAAAATAATATAACTACGAGGAAACCAATTTTCGTGCACATGTCAAGATCATTAAAAATCGTTACGTCAGTGTGACTTCATGTATAATAACATTTGTATTATCTTAAAGACTCGAATTTCTATCTAGATGTAATTCTAATCAGAGGAATAAGTGGTACAATGTTTCAAAACTAGTTAATAGAGATAAGACAACTTCAAATAAACAACCAGACAATAGCTGATAGAAGTCGAAAATGTACATTAATAGGAATTTCACGACAAGAGAGCAAAGTGGAATCAGCGACAGAGCAATGATCGTAAGTCGATCTAAGAAGACTAATAATTTCGTCTAACGGGGATTTCTCGTGGTTTCAGTAGCTCACTTTATCTTAAAGTTATTTAATTAAACATTTTCTTTGCCTAGAAGAAACTAGAGTATGTAATATACCGCAATTACTGCGCAGAAAAACTGGAGTTTAAAAAAATAAATAAACATAACCTTTGACTCAAGGATGAGTTAACTGTAAATTATTTGAACTACAATAGACGTTCCTTCCGATAAATAATACAAGTAAAGATGAAAAAAGTAGTTCTACTGTAGTATTCATAACCTAAAAGTTAAATATTTCCCCTATTATTCCTCTTCTGAAGTATCAGATTACTGAGTGATCAGTATGTTTATTTAAATGCTTCTACATTCAAAAACATGCTTAAAGTAAACCGTCGAGCGAGGAACCTCATATCTGTTCTCATCTAAATTGTTTGTTATAGTCAATTAAACGAAGAGCACAGATTCTGTTTTACCTACAACTTATATGTTGGATAAACTCGAGGATATACCAGAGAAAACCAACAAGTTGGAAGGAGAGGAAGTGAAAACAGGACTTCAGGTCAACATAGAGAAAATAGAAGTGATGAAGACACCTAACCAATAATAATAAACACCAGTCCCCATTAATGAGGGGTCGTTATTTCCCTTACGACGGCAGCATCATCTCAACCACAGGCAACATGCATAAGCCAGATAGGGTCAGGAAAGGAAGACAAATGTTCATTACTCTGAAATCAGTATGGAAATTTACAGTACTTGAAAGAACATCAACATTTCCAAAACATGTCAAGTCATTGCTTCAAAGACATGGAGCACGTATTTCAAACACGTTACTGTATACTTCCACCAACAACTGCCTTCGTTCGATGATAAGCAACAAGGAACTATGACAGACAGAAAACCAGACAACAACCTGTCACCAAGCAAACATGCAGCAGGAAATGTGGATTGGTCGGACATAAACTGAGGAGACATTCAAGTAACATCACACGCCACGTACTCGAGTGGAATCCAAATGAGTAGAGACGAGCTTCGTGTCCGAGGGTGACATGGAGAAGATCATATGAAGAAGAGATGAGAGCTTGTGAATAGCCTTGGTCCCAGTTAAAAATAATCATAGATAACCGAGTCCACTGGAGTTGTTCCGATGAGGCCCTACATCACACTCGGATGAATAACAAATACCCGTATAATACAACTATATCTTAAAGGTGAATAGTGTTCTCGCAGTGGAACGTAAGCTTCAGTATACACTCCTTTGAGCATAACATCACTTCATTAGGCTGACTAACAATGAGGACCATATTGCAGCGAACATTACTTGCTACAACTACAATAATAAATGATCTAAATGCTAAAATGTAAAAACCGGTCACTAGATGCTTGGTTCCTGTTAATAAGTAGCTTAGTGGGTGGCATCATGCCACTCGAAATAGTAAATATTGCTGAACCATTCTACACAATAAATTTATCACTTCCTCAGACAAAGGTATTTAGAGCTGATGAATATTCTGTTGGACAAATTAAATTACTATCAACAGTAGAACGCACGAAATCGGAATGAAAATCATGGTGCAACCTACTTGGCTAAACTGTATTGCTTAGTAGACACGAAGTCCCACTCACTACTTTATCCTGTGAACAGGCAGTAGTGCTAAATTACAAATTCCAGTAAAAAAAATTAGGTTAAAAAGTTACCAAATAAATAAATAATGACAAGTATACAGATAATAGAACATCTAAAATGAACATTCTGTTCAATAACTTCTCCAGTGTTCTATATCAATGTGCTCGAATCCTTCGATATTGACTTTCCTTTGAAGAAATACACAAATTAATTTAAGGCATGTTACGTGAAAACAATAACAATCATCAGAAGACAGACACCTTTGGTACCTCAAATATTCTATTAGGATTATGTGCCAATTTAACACTGTAAATTACACTAATAATCTATACGATTATCCCTTACTCATGTGCAGACGGACAAGCAGTTTGAAATAAATAAAATATGAATATATTCAGTGTGCGTCGGTGGCACAGTGGTTAGGACTAGCGCCGACCATGCACATGATCCGGGGTTCGATCACCTGCCGACGCACACCCGATATCTATCGTCGGCCTGCAAAATTTCGGCTACCGATATCCATGCTGACAATTCCTTACTTCTACCAAAAGCTGTAACCAAAAATAAAATATAAATAAATAAATATTATTGTGAAGCAGTAATCGAGAAGTAATAGGATTTCTTTCTTATACCTGCATAACTATTAATTACAACAGTGTCACAATGAAATATTCTTTCTGATAATTTCAGAAATATCTCACAGATGTTTTAGGGCTGCGAAATTTCAACTTTAAATACCATTGAAGTCAAATTTTATAAAGCTCTGCATATACGACCACACGTGCAATTATAGCATCATTCATATACGGCAGCGAGATAAAGTAACCAGTACAAAGCTTAAAGAAAGAGATTTGGACAAACAGCTTAAATTCCTTACACACCATATTATCATACGAAGCCATAATCTTATTTTGATGATAAGATTCGGTCAAATGTATTATTCTAAATTAAACGATTCACCATATTTTGGTAAACTATAAAAAGGACAGTTATTACCTTCCACGGCTAAAATCAAAAATTTCCATTGAAACATTCCATACTGGATATCAGCTAAATATCTATTAATTATTAACTGGTGAAAACGAATATCATCTACCTAGAGATAATTTCTTCAAGTTCAGTTCAGCGAGCCGTACTTAGGTTTCCAATAATATTTAGCACGCCAAAATAAATCTTCAACAAAATGCAAAACTTTTGCGTATTTCCAAATAAAATTCTACATGTTAACCCGCAATCAAGAAGCCACAGATATAATACAACGATAACAGATGATAAAGATACCTAACCGACGACAACAAGCACTAATCATCACCGAAAGAAATTTGAAGGAAGTCACTTCTTTCACTTACCCACACAGCATCGTCTCAACTGCAAGCAACTAAGGATGAAAATGTTACAGGCAGGATCAGAAAGCAAGACACATTTTCAGTGTAGAGATCTGCTGCACTCAGAGCACGGAAGAAGACCCGGATGTTCAACACTAATGTCAAATCAGTTTTTGTACATGCTTCAGAGACGGCGCGTCACCAAAAGCACTTCCAACAAGCTGCAGGATTTCCCAAACACTTGCCTTCGTTCCATATTGAATATCATACAGGTAGTTGGAAAGTGAAAGCAACAAGGAGCTTTAGGAACACACCAACCAAGC
The DNA here is from genome assembly GCA_944472155.2 of Trichobilharzia szidati. Classification (NCBI taxonomy): domain Eukaryota; kingdom Metazoa; phylum Platyhelminthes; class Trematoda; order Strigeidida; family Schistosomatidae; genus Trichobilharzia; species Trichobilharzia szidati. The sequence goes on along the minus strand of OX235274.1, from coordinate 68,006,097 downwards.
ACATATCACCGAACAAATGTGCACAAGGAGACGGAAATTGATTTGGTATACTCTGAGGAGATCGTTGGGTGAAATCACAAACCAGGCCCTCGGTTGGAACCCGAATGAGAAACGACGAGTTGAGTAGGAGTCCGAGGGTGGCATGGAGGAGATAGTGTAGAGAGGAGATGAGAGCTTATAGTTAATCGTGGAGCCAGCTAAAAAATATTACAGAGAGCAGGGTGAAATGGAAATGTGCTACTGAAGCCGTATGTTCCATGTTCCACTGGAACCCAAGGGAACGATAATAAACTGACAATACGAATGAATGTTTATGAAAGTCATGTCTTTCATACTTTAATATTATAAATTTGCATGCATATTCCCACTAGTTCTTATGTAGTGGTTGCTTGATTTTATCATGTTGAGTTTGCTTTTTGTAACTGAATGCTATATGGTTTCTTCATAAAACCATACATTATTGTGTACGACAGCTGCAAATGAAATCAGCGTTCGATGTATTTTATTGTTTCCATGTTGTATTTTTTCTTTTAACTTTCACTGATTTTTAAACACCTTGTACAATAAAGTACAATTTGATGCAGAATAGCGTTCTTTATCACAAGAAGATATTTAGTATTTCCGCATATGTATATCCTCTAATTCGGATAAGTTTCAATATATTCTTTGGGTTTATTTAAAGTTGTACCGTCAAGTAAACAATTATTTTGATGCGTAGTAAGTCCTGAGATACTGAAATCTTGAGATATGTTGTAATAAAATGTAAATTATTTGCAACCATTTACAATTAATTTAGCATCTAACCATGTTGCGTATAGCCCAAAATTATGGATTTGTCAAATAACTGTATGAAGGAAAATGTTTAATTGTGATAACATACTAACAGAAATGATTGTACTGGCAGTGATGAAATAGACAGCGAATGAAAATGTCTCAAGCGGTTAGATTCTGAAAATTTTGAACGGAATTAAACTAACTGGATGTATATAGTTTCAACATTTCGAATGACCACATATGATAGACTTATAGCACTTGAAATGATTTTGACACATGGTCAATGAACAATAAATCAATATTATGCTTTAATTTCACTTGATTGCATATACATATCGTTCATTTTATTTCTATTTCAACTTATTTTGCACGTTGAGGTATTATTCGATAATATATTCCATGATAACAGTTTTTTACCACTGGAAACTGAATAAATTTATGTAAATTTTAGATTCGTCTATTGCCTTCATAGTAGTACTAACCAATCTTTCTTATAAACAGACAATCTTTCAGACGATTTCTCTAACTAGATTAACGCGTTTCTACGTAATCAAATTAAATTTCGCTTGTATCTGCTGCTTGTCTACACCGCTACAAAATAATTTTAAGGAGCCAATGAAGGTAACCTGAGAAATACGAATGCATAATTTCTCTGCTTCGATAATAGTGATTTTTTAAAATTGTTTTGGGAATGTAGTAAAGATTCAAAGAAACAAGGATGTTTTCTCATTCGTTACTTTTAAACTATCTTGAAGGTAACCTACTTTGACTACATTTCAAAATCCTGAGGATGAGTCTTATAGAAGAAGTCTTATCTATCGACGTTTTGGTGCTTAAGCATGTAAAGGACTCAAGTTTGAGTGTTAAAGGCATGCGGTAAGAATACATGAGAAGAACTAAGTAACTAGAGAGATGTATTGGTTAAAATTAGGTTGACGTATTAGGCACATTGCATTAGTCAATAAACTGAAAGCACAAGAAGTAACTATATGATAAGTATTGGAAAAACATAAGGCACAGATGATGTATATCCTATTGTTGCTTAACATGAATAGAAATGCCTCCACCAACTATATATGGTCATAGTATGCACAGTAATAATCATAATCATAATGATTAGAATAATGCTGTTAGTGCAAATTTAGATCTACGCTTCTTTCCTATTCACTGTGAAGTCTGGATTAACTTCCATCCGACTTTCATTATAATAATTTTCTAATGATTCAATACATCCATAAATCTGTGTACTGTATTCGCATGTTTAGTTATGCATACAGGTGTACACAACAGAACGCATGTACACATAATGGAGTAAGCGCTTTTTATGACCAAATTATCAATCAAAAGACAACTAGTGTTTAATTCCTCTTCAAAAATGTTAATTATGAATATTTATTTATTTTTTATTACTTGTCAGTTGTTTATAGAATAGAATTTCTCTAGAATTACAAATTTCACATTCCAATCTAAGTGAAACGGGTAGTAATGTTTATTTCCGACAGTGTACACACATTCAGGATGTTATTAGTGATAGATTGAGTGATAAACTCTAGAAGGAGCCATTATGCAATAATATATTTGTTTGTTAATTATAAAATTGGGTTAGTAGGTTTTGTATCATACAGATGAGTGTATTTAAATAAATGCATGATAGTACATACTACTATTGTAACGACTTAATACGACTGTCTATTAACAAGCATTAGAAGAAGACAATAAACAGATCTTTGATATTACTGGGGGCTTCAAAAGCACACTAGAACGAACCGTTTGTGAGAAGAAGCTGTAGTCTGTACGACAGTCACAGAGGTTTCGCATATTGCAGTACTTGACATATTTTAAGCAATCTGTCATCCTGTTTCTTCTGTCATGCACCCCCCGCCCCTCCCCCATTACTGTACACCGAATGGAATGCTGGTAAATATATCCACAAAATAACCACAGTGCTCTTTGATTTTCAATAAGCTTTTCTCAATTGCGATACACTCCACCTATTGATAAGTAAATTATCCAGTTAAGTTTTGTGAATAACAGAATAGCATCGTGTTATTCTTCAATATATTTGTAAAAACTCTCTCTACTTTGGATGTAACTCTAATTTATATATGGCATCTGGGTTGATTTTCTGCTGTTGGTTAGCTAGCCCCACGCTCTACATCCCCTCTTTCCGGGGTCAGGACTGAACAGTAGAATAGAAATTTGAAGGAAGTCACTTCCTTCACTTATCTAGACAGTATCGTTTCAACCACAGGCGATACAGATGATGTCAAAACCAAAATGAAAAAGCACGACAGAAGTTCACTAGTCTGAAATCCGTCTAGAAATCTACTGCAATCAGCATTAAGAACAAGATTCGGATTTTTAACACTAATGTCAATTTAGTTAGTGCTTCTATATGGTTCACAGACTTGGCGAGCATGTTACGGAAATCATTTCTAACAGGCTACTGTAGACTTTCACCAGCAGATGCTTTCTCCGGCTCCATATTGAAGATAAGATGGTTAGCCAGAAAGGATAAGAAACAAGGAGGAGTTCCGGTAAAGCAGCAACAAAGAACCCATCGCCCAATAAATATGCTGAAGAGAATGGAGATGGAGTTGACACACGCCAATGAATATCCTTTCAGTGTTACTAAGCAATTATAATAGACGTGAAAGTGACAAATACATATGTGGAAACGCATCTAGGATAAGTGAATAATACACAACAACTTTATTCTACAATATTCAGTCGCTTCATTTTATTGTAATGACTCACGAATTAAAACTGTTAATTGCCTCATTTAAACAAAATTCAAGGTATCAACTAAGTGTGTCATTATTATTAACTGTATATTATTCAGTTAGGTCACCAAGATCAAGCATTCATTCTTCTGAGAAGTAATATTATAAACACAACAGTTTTCAAATATAATAAAATTGATTCATCTAATACTCTACGATAATTCAAAGAAATAAGAATCACTAAACAGAATATAATAATAATAATAATTTGCTTTATTCGAAAACAGTACTTGTGATACAGAATGGAATTCTCAGAATTTTTACTACAGTATTGCATCCAGTTAGTACATTATCAATAAATAGAATTCTACATAGATTGAGGAAACCACAGTTCATTATTACAACAATACATTGGCATGTCAGTAGCAAAGGTAAAGCTGAACAGTGTTTGAAGGTGTTAGAAAAGTGGGAGCTGTCTTATTAACTGGCGTAAGCGAGAGAAAGAGACAAAGCAGCACATAACGGAAAAAGAAGAGAGAGAAAAGGAAAAAAAAAGAAAGAAAATGTTGTACCTATTGATGATGTGGGTTGGAAAGACCTCGTCTTTCCAACCCACATCATCAATATGAAAATTTGAGAGATTTTCTACTTTTAAAATAGCAATTTGAGTAAAAGTAAGTTAGTTAAACTAATTTGCAATTAACAGTGTTCTCTGAGCTGGTTGGTTTAGTTGCGAAGCTTTCGTCGTCCTTCTGGACAACATCTTCAGCGCAATATTTATCACAAAGTGAAATGATTTAAATTTCTTCATAGGTGATGTAATTGCGTCTCCCGGTGACTATCTTTACATATGTAATGACCAATTTTTAGAGAAAATCAAAAACATTCAAGTAGAAGACAATGAAATAATGGTGTCCTTTGATGTCACAGCATTATATACTTCAATTAGTCCAAAACTAGCAACAGAAACCATGCAACAATTACTCTATAGTGATGAAAACACAAAAACGCAGTTATCAACTTGGACAGAACTCATAAAATTATGCCTTACAACATACTTCCAGTTCAATACTCAAATATTTGAACAAATAAAAGGAACACCAATGGGATCGCCCATATCAGGATTAATAGCTGAAGCCGTTATACAAAGATTAGAATTAATAGCTCTAACTATAATTAAACCGAAAATCTGGATACGTTACGTTGATGATACATTTGTAATAATTAAGAGAAATGATTTAGAATATACCCATAAATTAATAAACAACATATTTGAAGACATCAAATTCACAAGAGAAGAAAAATTAGATAACAAAATCCCATTTTTAGATGTCTTAATCAGGAGAACCAACACAGGAGATTTAGAGACACAAGTTTATAGAAAATCAACGCACACAGATCAAATACTCAACTATACTAGCAATAATCCAGTTACTCACAAACGAAACTGTGTGCAGACATTGTTTAAAAGAGTTCAGACACATTGTAGCACTCCAGAGTTGAAAAGAATGGAAGAAAAGTACCTACAAACGGTCTTCAAAAAGAATGGTTATCCACAAAATTTCATCAAAAAGTGTTTAAAGTCGAATCAAAACACCAACAAAGAACCATCATCAAAGACCACAAGAAAATTCATTCTACCATACATGAGGAATATCTCTGAAATAACAGCTAGAATACTGAAACCGTTAGATATAGATATAGCACACAAACCAGTAAAATCGCTTAATTCGATATTATGCAAACCGAAAGATCCAACAGAAAAAGGGGATAAAATTAATACCATTTACAAAATAAATTGTATGAACTGCAACAAACATTACATCGGCCAAAGTGGGCGTCCCCTTCGAATCAGAATCCAAGAACATAAATCAGCCGTGAAAAGACATGATATGTATTCTTTAGTATCAATGCATATAGACAATTATGGTCATCAATTTGATTGGGATAATGTCAAAATCTTAGACAGAGTAAACACCAAAAGTGCCAAGGAATTCCTAGAAGCTTGGTACTCAAACGAAAATGCAATTGTTTTTGACTTCAGATCTTCCATACTTGTTGCTGTAAGCAGCTGATGAAAATGCAATTAACAAACACGTTAATATAGACGAAATATACCAACTAATGAAAAGTAAATCAGGTGACCAGAAAGTTTAAAATCCAAGTCAATAGAAAATGGTCAATACATGTGTAAAGATGGTTACCAGGAGACGCAATTATATTACTCATGAAGAAATTTAAATCATTTCACTTTATGCTAAATATTGCGCTGAAGATGTTGTCCAGAAGGACGATGAAAGCTCCGCAACTAAACCAACCAGCTCAGAGAACACCAATAATTGCAAATCATCCACCTGAGCTACAAATCTTCTCTATTAGTTAAACTAATACCTTCACAATTATGTTATCCAAAATTGATATGTATTCATATGGTATAAGAAAATTGTTTCAGTGAAAAAAAATCTGCAGTTGAGATTGCTGTCACCCTGTTTGAAACGTTTTTTGAATATTTTCGAAATCAGCCTCATTCAGAATAGTTAAAAAGTTAACGAGGACTACGACATACCGGTATTTATACGGCTGATTAATCATACAGTTAATAAATCTATACTGAAAATTACAATATTTATAGATTTTTAATAAATAGCACTAAATATACAAAGTGAAAATACTATTGAAACTACTTATCTTAAAGAATTATTTACTCTCTTCAGTTTAATAAAAATTACTGGTCGCTTTGTATAACACTTTTAGTATATGTTTTGTCACAAACAGAAATTATACAGTAGGTGTTTAAAAATCAAGAAACAGTGGGCGATGATATGGAGTGATAACAAGTTGGATACAAACAAATAGGAAGAATTTCAGACGAAATAGGCCACATATAGCAACATGAAATCATAAAAATGTAATTTTATATGTTTCACATTGAAGATTAAAGCCTGCATGTGACTGTGAAGCAATATTTACTGTCAAAGAGTAGGAACAACTCCGAAGCCGTCCAAGTAAATAGCTCAAAAATTCTATTAATTCATAATTTATTGTCAAATACCTAAATAATATATAACTTATGCCATTATGTGGACATAGAAACGGTACAATAAGCGTCGCTGTTAGGATATGTTATAAACACACTCGAAACAGTAAATTGTCTCACTCTGGTATGGTACCAGTGAAGAATACAAGCCCACAACTATAAGAGGAAATGAGGTAAAATTGTGAATTGCACGTTTTGCTGTTCAATCGATATCATATGACTCCTCAACTTAAATTCCCGATACAGTGAAAATACTATCAGTGTCACAGCATTTGCATCATTTAATGGCTATTGTACAACTGATACCATAGATCCTGATACATACCTTATGGATATATATCAAACTGACTGAATCTACGTTAAGTTTATTGGGCAATAATGTTAGCTGAAGAGAAAATTCCGGTCACAGAAGACGTCAAATCAGGAACTCTGCCTATTGCACAATGAAAGTCAGTAACTAAATGGTCTTACTTTTAACTTACCCACTAATAATCCATGTACTCACTATTCAATAACACGACATTCGAATCACTTTTATGATGGATGAGATTAAGATCAAATCTCATAGTGTTGATATGCTGTAGCCTGTAAGTTTACGGTTTGAGATCGACAAAGACTCAGGCTTTGCTCCAACTCTAGTTACCACCATATTAATTTAAGTGTTCTCATTCTATATCTTTCATATTAAAAGAGAGACTTGACTTAAGTAATAATTGTGCTTAAAAACAAGTGTATTATAGAAGTTTAAAAGTATTCAGACAAACAAACATAACATTCTACTAAGCATGGTAACAACAAAACAGCAGTTTACAGAAGATTAAGGCATAATACACCCAAAAGCGTGACATTAACAGCCATTACTTAATAATAACATGAAAGCTTATCTAGGTCAATCAAATAAATTCATATTTTAAAACATTATCTGATAGGACTGAAATCCAAAAAGCACTAATAGCTAACTCATCCTAATTTGAAACTCTTCAGTATTCAAGGAATCGAACCGAATGTTGAAGCACATACACTGCCATTTAGTCACTCAGCTAGAATTCTCTGACCTATAGTCTCCAACTTTTTTTCACCTTCAGAGTGACGCCAAGTCCATGATTCACGATTAATTGCTAGTATCTAGGTTTCTTTGTATTATTACTTTTATTAATATGAATTTTATGTGGTACACTTATGCATCATGAATTCTTTCAACAAAGTCTTGTTGAATAAGTAGTCGGAACTTTTAGAATCTATGGTGGGTTTTTTATTATTACTGCCAGTGAGAGTAATGAGAGAATCTGTACAAACAGACTTACACACCATCATTTAGTATTGCAAAAGAACATTACCAAAAAGGAACCATGGTAGTAATATATATGTTAGAAATCTAGTTCACTTAACTTTAAATAATTAAAACTATAATGCGAAGAAACACAAACGTTCTATTTAGTATCTTCGGTGGTTCAAAACAAATATACAATTCAGATAAAAAACAAGGGGTAAATTATGTCTCACTACATGTGTAATACTGACTGACATTCTTCATACGATATCCATTCTGAAATAAATTTTACCTTTGAGGAAGAAAGAAACTCTAATATTTCATCCCTAGACTTCTTTATGCCTTGAAAAGAGGACGGTACAATAAGAAGTGTATACAGTAAACCTAAATCAACTGGTAAGTATACTAATTTTCTCAACTTCAAACCATTGAAGTACGAACGCAATCTAATACTGTTAGGTCCACAGAGCAGGAGCAGTCTGCTATGATGAATGTTTTAAGGAAGATCTCAGTATTATTAAACAGTTACTGACTGAAAACCGTTACCCAGAGAAATTCATCGACAAAAAATGAATCTAAAGCCAAGGCAAGTCAAAGTACCAACAGTTCCGAAAAAGGCCTTGTTCTTACAAATTCAGTGCCTCGGGAGTACCATCAGTGAAATAATAACGCGTAAAGAATGTGGTATAAAGAGCACCTAGTGTCTCTGAAGTAAACTGTCTCTTCAAAACCACTTCTGTTTTGCTTCCGGCAATTAAAGATAAACTACCTAAATTTGCCTCCTCTATGTGTATCTATTAATTTCAGTGCTCCTGTAGAGTCAGTTAATTAAAGCGTAAAATTAGGCATGTTTATCGTCAGATTTTTAAATATTCCCATTATTCATATTAAAACAAGACACATAAGCGAACAATATTGTTTTCAATTAGATCTTCTCCAGACTTTACTCTAATTTACATATATTTATATAAAAAGTGAAACCAATGACGGTGAGTTTGTGGATCAAATAATAATAATAATAATAATTTGGTAAATGGTTTGAATGTCAGTAATAACGATGATTATAATGATAACAGAGTAATGATAATAAGGTCTATACACGTGGCGATAAGAATAACGAAGGCAGTAATATGTGTATATGTAGACAATTCAATAAATAAATTAGGTCAAATCTTAAAAGTCACGTAATACTAAAGGTGAAGTGTACAAATAATCAGGGTTTAAATAAATATCATTAAACACGAAGGAAACGGAAAATAAGAAAGGGTGGGAGGGTTTTAATTAGACTTTACCTAGGCCAAGGGAGAGACAAACGTGGAACAAACTTCTTTTGTATGCAAAGATTAGGATTGTTCTCTCGAATTAGTTCCCATAGCTTCGGCCATGTGTAGAAGGAGGGTTCGAATTCCATTCGAAAGGCTCGATGGAATGCGATAGCTAACTTTGAAGGCACTTCTTCTGTCCACTTGACGAACACCATCAATCAAATGAGTCAAAATAGAACTTCTTATAGACTTTATTTGGCCTATTTCGAACCAGGAAGGAAGATGCTCATTAATACGTTTGTTAAGCTGTCCAGTTGCTCGCTCTATAAAGCTTTCTCCTCAGGAGTAGCTAAATTTTTAGATACAAATAGAAGTGGAAGAGCTAGGTAGCTTGTCTTTCGCTTGAGAAATCCTGATTGGTCTGCTGGAAAATGACAAACAAAGGGTAGCGGCAGTATAAGTTCGTTTTATGATAGTTATTTAAACCCTGATTATTTGTACACTTCACCTTTAGTATTACGTGACTTTTAAGATTTGACCTAATTTATTTATTGAATTGTCTACATATACACATATTACTGCCTTCGTTATTCTTATCGCCACGTGTATAGACCTTATTATCATTACTCTGTTATCATTATAATCATCGTTATTACTGACATTCAAACCATTTACCAAATTATTATTATTATTATTATTTGATCCACAAACTCACCGTCATTGGTTTCACTTTTTATATAAATATATGTAAATTAGAGTAAAGTCTGGAGAAGATCTAATTGAAAACAATATTGTTCGCTTATATGTCTTGTTCTATTATTGTCAGATTTTCGAACACAATCCTGACGTGGTTAAGTAAAGGACAACAAAGTCTATTCATAGTTCTACTCTACCTCATCTCGTGGATACAAAACACAAGATTGATGTTAACAAGGCTTCCAAAGTCATCTACGGTATACGGGCCAATCTTAATTTTACGTAGACTTCGTGTGTTACATATTACAGAAGCTGTCGGAATCCACACTAAGAAACCTAACTTATGTATTGAAAAGAAGTTGTTTCAGAAGCTTCCCTTACCTTGTCCATCAAGGTTCTAATGGCCCTAATTTGTTCTGTAAATTTTCTCATTTTTATTTGATATTCAACTTACTATTACAATTTTATGCTTATAACTTATGCGTCTTTCTTGAACTACAATTCTATTGATCTTAACAAATCGATGTTATTCAAAAAAAGTCAATATCGTTAACGACGGTTATTATAGGATATTTTATGTATATAAATGCATATATAATGGTAGAGTCAGAAGAGGAATTCATCGAAAAGGATATTCTTTGCTCGACCTTTCTTTGATTTAGATATATAAATAAAAACAATAAACAAAGACTCAAGGCGACAATTAACAGAAGCTACTATGCAACCAAACTTATTTCCATGCAGAAAACGAGATCTATGCTGTCCTTTAAACCCTAACAGCATCCTCACGATAGTGTCACATTCCACAGTTTTGCCAATTTACATGTATATGTGGACACGTGTACATGGGGAAGACCAATCAGTTTCTGCAGGCTGAGGCTACGGAACATATCCCAAAGTGGCTGCAACAACAAATAAAATCACCGAATACAACTGATCCCTTAACAGATGTCCAGTATCATCTACAGCAAAGAGCATCATAGAGACGAGTCGCAAGGTTAATTTCAGTAATGCCTTTAAACCCACATATAAAACCATTTTGGGTCATATACTTAAAATCGTTGCTGCCCTGGCTTAAACCTGTATCCGAAAATAATTTGTTATTAAGTTGAACCTACCTTGGTAATCCAATTCAGAGCCAAGATTCAATTTGCTTAATAATATTTTCACTTTCTTCCTTCTTTTTTCTTGCCCCACATCCTTAAGTCATCTTTCTACCTCTTATTTGCGACCTTGACCTGTACACAATTTGTCCTGTATTGTAATAATTCATGCTCTTGCCTTCTATATATAAATGTGCATGACAAGTAGGCGTGTGATCAGAATGTCCGAAATGTGTTGCGCAAATACCTTACACGCTTCAGATAAGCTGTGTCTTCCTATTGTTTTGTCGATATTATATAAGTATTTACACACAGATATTAGCATCATATCTGAATAATTTAGAATAACTGTTACTTTCCAATAATTTCTAAGTAGTTTCTGCTATTCCTTGAGTTCCCAGGGGAATATAGGGCTTCAGGCTTGATGCCATAGAGTTTCAGTAGCTGTGTTATCTTTACGGGATGAAGTTGTTGGCCTCATGCCCGAATTTCCCCCTTTTTCGGGCTTATTATTGGCAAATAAATTAGGCAAGGAGTGCATCAGCCGCAAATCACACCCCAAATCACTTATGTGGCTGTCAACCGATGCACAAAGGTCAGGCTCAGCTGGGAGCAAATTCAACTGAAATATGCTGGATATTTACATGTCAGTGAAGAGTATTATATATGTGACCTTTATTGTTTAGATAGTATATACAATACAATAATAGAATGACACACACAAGTTTTCTCACTTTATAGGTAAAAGAAATTTATATTAAACATACAAATGCAACTTCTTCATATTATATTAAGAAATTACAATTTTTACAAGTCTTGTTATACACAGCAATACAAAGAGATAGGGATCTTGACCAGACTAGCCGATAATTGATTATCTATGCTTTTTATTTTTTCAAAATATATAATTTATAGTGAATTAAGTAGAAATGTGAATTTATTAGAATGAAATTTGAGAATATATTTCTTTTTAGCAATATAAGTCAACCTACTACTTTATTCACTACCACTGAAACATTATTTTGAAATATAACACTGGAAACAGATAGAAAGTACACATTGAATGTAAACAGGAGATTAGATAGAATGCCACAAAAAAGCAGCTATAACTTTTCAAATACATAATTTTTATTCGATTATGATTAAAATCAACTAATTAGTTAACACAGCAACATGGCATCTTAGAAAAGATATCTTAACAATGTGCTAAAATTAACCTGTCAAGTAATTTTAAAGCGGATTCGTATCTATTCTCACACAACCTCGTCCAGTGTACATATGCAAACTTCCACTTAGACCAACAAAATTATAATTTATTTGTAATACTGAAGCAACTTATCTACAATAGCAAATAATGACATAATGTGAAACATATCATACTGATAAAAACGTCCGTAAATCACTCTCGTAAGGACGAAAGTAATCTAAATAGAAAGGTTGATTACAAATACCGAAATGTTGAAATAACCTGAGTTTTCATTATTAATTTGAGCATCCGATACCATACTTAAAGTTTTTCGGGTACATACTGGCTTCATAATCAACTTCCTCACAAGAATACTGCTAAGATACCCGACTTAAACCGACTGATCAACAGATTCAATTGGATTTATTTCATTCTCACTTAATCCTCCAACTGAATAACTGTATGTTATTGACAAAATCTCGGCTCAGATCTTTTTTCAAAATATTAACACTATCATGCAGTCGATGACTAACGTATATATCAGTTAATACCTCCTAAACAAAAATACACGAAAAGTGAATAAGAAAGGAATTGAACCGGTTGACTCTGGAGTTTATGAACTACAAAAGATTAGTTTGAAATACAAAAGCCGATGATAAGTGGTAATCTTAGTTTCAGTGGTAATTTGAGAAATTACTACCGATGACCAAATCAATTAGGATTTGTTATTCCATCTTAAACTTGCCCACAAAGTCACGTACAGTGGAGAAATATTTATCAAAGCATCAGATAGTACTTTTTTATTCTAAGTAACATATGAAGGAAAAGTTATTTTACATCTTTATAGAGTGAGCCATATTGACTTTTAAATGTGGAACATGGATATATAACGTGCTTTCATTGTGTAAATGTCACCGTGATAGATGTCTTTTGATTCTACATCTTTCACAATAGGAACAGGATGAAAGACTAGAATACTCAAGTATGTTGAAAGCATGGAGAAATAATTTCTAGAAATCAGCTTCATGTAAAGAGAAAACATGAACTAAGAAATTATTCTTAGTCACCATTAGAATTTCAACGTCTTTACACACAAATTTAGCATGAATTAAAATAATACACAAAATTCCATAAGGTGTACAAATGAATTCATCAATACCAACATGATCTTATACTATTGTCAATACAGTTGCTTATGAAAGAAATTGTTTACTGAGAAGTTAGTATTATAAGTATGAGGTAAAAAGAAATCAGTGGTTAATGCTAAGATTTATAATTCACTTTTCCAGCAGTGAAGTGGATGTCAATCAATTTAATTTCAGGTCTGCTACACAGTATTGACTAGATTCCATTAAAAAAGCTATGTCCTATGTTCAAAAATCGGATTGACATTTATGCATAACATTATGTCATATTATTAAAATCGAAAGGTGATAAAGCATCAACAGCAGGTAATCCTAAACTTAGTTTAGAGGGCATGTTTGTAATTCTATTAGTAGTAACTTGAACTAGGCTGTGTGATGAAGGACAAGTGTTCTTGAAGTTTCAAAAATTTCTTATTTTCATGAGTAAAACTTACTACTGATCATCTGCGATTATGTGAAAACAGGATTTCCACTGCTCGACGTAACCAGTATCAATTATGTAGGGAACAAAGTTTAAAAAGTATCTACTTTCGGTAAACAGACTCATAATCTGCGAGCACCGAATTAGTATCTACACACCTACTTATTTAGACAGTGAATAGTTGATTTTTGAATAAACATTAAAAATGGTCCATGTCTTGGTTTTCATTGGATACGGAAGTAGTAAAATCTACACCATCAGTTAACAGTTTCTCGATAAACATGTTAAATCTGGGTTGATGTTCAAGTTCCTACACCTATTAAAGTTTATCAAGATGAAATCAAGAAAACCAAAGGCAAACAGACCGAAAGACATATAATGTTAGTCATGTAAAGGATGAAAGCGCATAAAAATTCATAGAAAAAGAAATTTAGAACCAATATTTACAAGATTCAGATGATTCCGTTCTAATCTGGTCACTCTTGTTTATATTCCAATTCAGCTATATGCTAGATAACATTGTGTTATGCTAGACCGTATGATTTGTATCAATAATGATGATATCTAAGATCTTTACCCGACATGTCGTTCATACTCAGTATTCTCGCCTAAGTAGTGCTATGAAGACAATGATCGTTACAAATTGGGACGTTCCTCGTATTTTCTAATTTTAGTAGTTGTTTTAAATTAATGTACAAGATGGAAAATTGATGCTAACCAAACTTAACCATTGGCAGATACTTACTGAATTTCTAAATTGTTCTTGTTAGAAAGGGAAAAATTGGTCTGTGTTAGGATATGGGCTTCTAAAACAGATGACTTGATAATAGTTACCCTCACAATCTGATGTTATTTAATAGATGATGACTAGCAATGAAGTCCAGGACGCACCTTTCGTTCTAGTGAATGGTCGTATTCTCAGTGATTTTCAGAGGACGAAACAAGCATCCTGGATTGGAATACTACTCACTATGTACTAAGTAGTCATGAAATATTACACCACTAGTATGAATGGTCTAAGTAGGATGTAAACGTGTCATCAATGTATATTACGACTATATCACCGTGCTATTCGATGAAAAAATTCCTTGATATTTTTCTCAAGGTGTCTAATCTGAAAGTATACCACAGAGTTTGACAATATACCTGCTGCATATGATTGAAAACAAGAAACAGCTGGCAAACGGAAAGACGTCTAAGGGGGGGAATAAAGAACAGCACTAGATTTTGGATAACATGATCGTATCGTATTAGAGAATCGAAATACCATTTACCCAAAATTTTCGACTTATTATCTTATCAAACGAATGTAGCATTTGTTAATTCAGAATTAGGGCAAGAGTTTAATTTACTCAAAACATCACAGTATAAATATGGATGATTCAGTCTTAAAATGCATCCACTCCTAGATATTTGAAGATTACCCTACCATCTCATAACGCGAAACTTCACAACCTGTGAGAAAGATAATGGTGAAGTATTCCTTGAAATACACTTCTGAATTCATGGATTCGATAAGACAAATGAATGCATCTCGATCAGTTATATCTACAATGGACGTAGTTTTTCTGTTCAAATTGAGTAAGGAACCTTTCAGAAATACTATAACTAAAGATGAATGTCCAATCTCCTTCATAGGCAAAAATTTAAAGAGAGAGTTCGATGTTGCGCGAAACTTGGATGTGTCGAAACAACTAATAGTAAATTAAGAATTCAAAAGGGATACACTTAGCAAAGTCCTCCCAAACCGCCTGTCGAAAACAACTGGAAGAACCTTTTTTGTCGCATCTCTAAACTTCATTGTTACTCACACAGATGCGATGAAGATGAAGAACTGTGAACTGAACCATCTAAAATGCAGCAATTGAAAATGCGATTTCGCTAGACTATAAATCAACTAAATATGCAAAGAATATGTAGACGTTAATTGCGAACTTGGAGTTGATCAGTTCGATGAACTAGTGCCCACATGCCTCAATTATCACATGAACCTAATCAGTGAAATTGTGCTTTACTTCATCCATTTAGTCTTTATCTGGAAGCCTTACAAGTGAACACATGAATGTTAATTGAATTTAAATCCCCCTCCCTACTGTTCAGTTTTGGCAAACAACAGAAAAACGGCGACTGACTACTTAGTTATGTCGGAATACATGAATTTCACTATCCTTTTTGATGGGTATCTCGCGTGGTCGCTTAAGGTTCTTTTATACATGTAAGAGACCTTTTCCCTCTCTGTGTAAATTTCTTCACCAACCAAAAGCAGTTAGTGATCATTGAAAACTATGGAGAGCTGGACGGCTATTTCGTTCAAGTTTTGGACTCTTCATCAGTGCAAGCCCACGACCCAACCAGAGATAGAACCCGGGACCTCCACGTTGCGAGACCAAGCTCGTTGACCTTTCAACTACATAGGCCGGAAATCAGTGACCCGTGAAATATAACTTGCGTCAATTCGTGATACAGCGCCATCGTCAACCAATACCTTCGACAAGAATCCACTTAACCTTGACACGGCAGACCCCAAAGGTCATGACTTCTTAAAACAGCTTCAGGACAACCATCCGGTAACCATTAATGAATCAGAGATTAATATATCGTCCCCTTTTTAGAGTAGACCAAAATTTACAGTGTTTTAATATATTATTATTAATTAGGAAAATTTTAACAACAGCAGGTTGAAGATGAGGCAGTAACTCATCTAAGAAGACAATGCGAAATGGTCGCGCTATGTCGTGAATTGGCAGAAGTTAGAATTGAAGGACCATTGGATCGGGTCCCAGTGGCTCAATGGTCTACGAGCTCGCCTTGTAACCAGAAGGTCCTGGGTTCGAATCCCGGTGGGCGCGTACTGATGAAGAGTCCCAAACTAGGACAAAACAGCTGTCCAGTACTCCCAGGTTTTCCAGTGGTTCTCTAACTGATGTCAGCTCATGATGAAATCCTCCATGCAATTAAACAAAATCCCTACCAAACCAATACTTGAAAACAATAAAATCGCCTGTTAAAGGAGTCAAGTAACTACATTGACAGGAACTAGTACTTTTATTTTATTGATTTTAGATTTAGAATGACCTTTAACTTAATCTGTTCACCTAAATCTTTCATACATAAATAAATGTCAGTGATTATTATTGTGTGTGCATGTATATGTTTCTAATTAAATTGTTTCAGATAAGCTGTAGACAAGATGCATTTAATATTTGAACCAAATTACATATCATTATGTTCAATGTTGCGTACATTTCAAAGATTCCACAAGACAAATGACTATTGAAAAATGATGAATTGAATAAAATTTATAAAATACTTTATCCGATTGTGTTACCTTTCGATAATCAGTATCAATGTGCGGTAATAGATGATGAAAATTTGGCACAGTTTATTATTGGTGACTAAATAGCTTTTAAATACTGATCAACAATGGTGTGTAGCTAGCGTGTTTTTGTCTACTTAAGACTCTCACAATCAAATTCGATAATTTTTCCATTAAGACATATCGATAATTAAGTTATATGCAAAAACATATGCTACACTTCAGCTGTCCGTTCAAGACAGACACTGACCCTTTATTTACATTAATACGAACAGTAGAAAAGTAGTTTGTACACAATGATATATGTTTATACTGAAGTAATCTAAATGAAATTACATACGTATTAGATGGTAGTTGAAACAGTGAAAATACTTAATTTCCGAAGAGAAAGTGAATTTCAGATACAATTACCTGTAGTTTGTAACTTTCTCATTATCCCTTAATATCGTACGAAAGGACTTCAAATACGCCATAAGTAAATAGCTGAATCATTGGCTTTTCGAAATCTGAAACCAGACCTTTGCATTCAAAAGCACCACATACATTCCCTCGCCTTACCGTGGCCAGAGTAACGTTCTCACTATAATTTTGCTTCCATTTATTTTGTAAGTTTATTATTATAAGTATTCGTATTATTATCCTTATTTTATTATCATTCTACTACCATTTATTAATAACATACATACAGATTTCATATATATTTTATAGAAAACTTTACCGTCTTTCCACTAGTTTTTATCCACTCTACCCAACTACACTGATTAGTCATTTTCTCACACTTGTATCGTCATGCCAACTTCTACCTCCTTTCTAATTTCCGATTAGTCGCCCCATCTACACTACACCTTACATTTCGCAATACTTTTTCGAGGACAAATTTTTCCAGTATCTGAATGGTCTTATGAATTCTTAATTAAATATAATTACGATTGTACAGCTTGTGAAAATGAATCGTGAAAAATAGAATTTTCTTCACTGTATACGTCTTTTTCTTATGACTCAATATGAGAATATTTCGTTCATTATTAATGAAGTCATAACTCCATCAGAAATATGTCCCAGTATTTTCATAATAATTCGATCATGTCAGTCAACTATTCATTTAACTAGGCAAAAGTTGTAACAAACCATCTTACCCCAAGACTTTTTTGATCCAAATCACAACATTTCAAATTTTGGGTTTCTAGGATTTTCACCGAATTCAAAGAAGATTTCCTTACCGAGTGACTAACTGGATTTCAACAAACGACTTCCCAAAGAGTCACAGCAGTTCAAGTGAAACCCCTCATGAAGAACACAAAACTTGAGATAACAACAACCCAAAACAATAACACGATGCTATTCTGTTATTCACAAAACTTAACTGGATAATTTACTTATCAATAGGTGGAGTGTATCGCAATTGAGAAAAGCTTATTGAAAATCAAAGAGCACTGTGGTTATTTTGTGGATATATTTACCAGCATTCCATTCGGTGTACAGTAATTGGGGAGGGGCGGGGGGTGCATGACAGAAGAAACAGGATGACAGATTGCTTAAAATATGTCAAGTACTGCAATATGCGAAACCTCTGTGACTGTCGTACAGACTACAGCTTCTTCTCACAAACGGTTCGTTCTAGTGTGCTTTTGAAGCCCCCAGTAATATCAAAGATCTGTTTATTGTCTTCTTCTAATGCTTGTTAATAGACAGTCGTATTAAGTCGTTACAATAGTAGTATGTACTATCATGCATTTATTTAAATACACTCATCTGTATGATACAAAACCTACTAACCCAATTTTATAATTAACAAACAAATATATTATTGCATAATGGCTCCTTCTAGAGTTTATCACTCAATCTATCACTAATAACATCCTGAATGTGTGTACACTGTCGGAAATAAACATTACTACCCGTTTCACTTAGATTGGAATGTGAAATTTGTAATTCTAGAGAAATTCTATTCTATAAACAACTGACAAGTAATAAAAAATAAATAAATATTCATAATTAACATTTTTGAAGAGGAATTAAACACTAGTTGTCTTTTGATTGATAATTTGGTCATAAAAAGCGCTTACTCCATTATGTGTACATGCGTTCTGTTGTGTACACCTGTATGCATAACTAAACATGCGAATACAGTACACAGATTTATGGATGTATTGAATCATTAGAAAATTATTATAATGAAAGTCGGATGGAAGTTAATCCAGACTTCACAGTGAATAGGAAAGAAGCGTAGATCTAAATTTGCACTAACAGCATTATTCTAATCATTATGATTATGATTATTACTGTGCATACTATGACCATATATAGTTGGTGGAGGCATTTCTATTCATGTTAAGCAACAATAGGATATACATCATCTGTGCCTTATGTTTTTCCAATACTTATCATATAGTTACTTCTTGTGCTTTCAGTTTATTGACTAATGCAATGTGCCTAATACGTCAACCTAATTTTAACCAATACATCTCTCTAGTTACTTAGTTCTTCTCATGTATTCTTACCGCATGCCTTTAACACTCAAACTTGAGTCCTTTACATGCTTAAGCACCAAAACGTCGATAGATAAGACTTCTTCTATAAGACTCATCCTCAGGATTTTGAACTGTAGTCAAAGTAGGTTACCTTCAAGATAGTTTAAAAGTAACGAATGAGAAAACATCCTTGTTTCTTTGAATCTTTACTACATTCCCAAAACAATTTTAAAAAATCACTATTATCGAAGCAGAGAAATTATGCATTCGTATTTCTCAGGTTACCTTCATTGGCTCCTTAAAATTATTTTGTAGCGGTGTAGACAAGCAGCAGATACAAGCGAAATTTAATTTGATTACGTAGAAACGCGTTAATCTAGTTAGAGAAATCGTCTGAAAGATTGTCTGTTTATAAGAAAGATTGGTTAGTACTACTATGAAGGCAATAGACGAATCTAAAATTTACATAAATTTATTCAGTTTCCAGTGGTAAAAAACTGTTATCATGGAATATATTATCGAATAATACCTCAACGTGCAAAATAAGTTGAAATAGAAATAAAATGAACGATATGTATATGCAATCAAGTGAAATTAAAGCATAATATTGATTTATTGTTCATTGACCATGTGTAAAAATCATTTCAAGTGCTATAAGTCTATCATATGTGGTCATTCGAAATGTTGAAACTATATACATCCAGTTAGTTTAATTCCGTTCAAAATTTTCAGAATCTAACCGCTTGAGACATTTTCATTCGCTGTCTATTTCATCACTGCCAGTACAATCATTTCTGTTAGTATGTTATCACAATTAAACATTTTCCTTCATACAGTTATTTGACAAATCCATAATTTTGGGCTATACGCAACATGGTTAGATGCTAAATTAATTGTAAATGGTTGCAAATAATTTACATTTTATTACAACATATCTCAAGATTTCAGTATCTCAGGTCTTACTACGCATCAAAATAATTGTTTACTTGACGGTACAACTTTAAATAAACCCAAAGAATATATTGAAACTTATCCGAATTAGAGGATATACATATGCGGAAATACTAAATATCTTCTTGTGATAAAGAACGCTATTCTGCATCAAATTGTACTTTATTGTACAAGGTGTTTAAAAATCAGTGAAAGTTAAAAGAAAAAATACAACATGGAAACAATAAAATACATCTAACGCTGATTTCATTTGCAGCTGTCGTACACAATAATGTATGGTTTTATGAAGAAACCATATAGCATTCAGTTACAAAAAGCAAACTCAACATGATAAAATCAAGCAACCACTACATAAGAACTAGTGGGAATATGCATGCAAATTTATAATACTAAAGTATGAAAGACATGACTTTCATAAACATTCATTCGTATTGTCAGTTTATTATCGTTCCCTTGGGTTCCAGTGGAACATGGAACATACGGCTTCAGTAGCACATTTCCATTTCACCCTGCTCTCTGTAATATTTTTTAGCTGGCTCCACGATTAACTATAAGCTCTCATCTCCTCTCTACACTATCTCCTCCATGCCACCCTCGGACTCCTACTCAACTCGTCGTTTCTCATTCGGGTTCCAACCGAGGGCCTGGTTTGTGATTTCACCCAACGATCTCCTCAGAGTATACCAAATCAATTTCCGTCTCCTTGTGCACATTTGTTCGGTGATATGTGCTTGGTTGGTGTGTTCCTAAAGCTCCTTGTTGCTTTCACTTTCCAACTACCTGTATGATATTCAATATGGAACGAAGGCAAGTGTTTGGGAAATCCTGCAGCTTGTTGGAAGTGCTTTTGGTGACGCGCCGTCTCTGAAGCATGTACAAAAACTGATTTGACATTAGTGTTGAACATCCGGGTCTTCTTCCGTGCTCTGAGTGCAGCAGATCTCTACACTGAAAATGTGTCTTGCTTTCTGATCCTGCCTGTAACATTTTCATCCTTAGTTGCTTGCAGTTGAGACGATGCTGTGTGGGTAAGTGAAAGAAGTGACTTCCTTCAAATTTCTTTCGGTGATGATTAGTGCTTGTTGTCGTCGGTTAGGTATCTTTATCATCTGTTATCGTTGTATTATATCTGTGGCTTCTTGATTGCGTGTTAACATGTAGAATTTTATTTGGAAATACGCAAAAGTTTTGCATTTTGTTGAAGATTTATTTTGGCGTGCTAAATATTATTGGAAACCTAAGTACGGCTCGCTGAACTGAACTTGAAGAAATTATCTCTAGGTAGATGATATTCGTTTTCACCAGTTAATAATTAATAGATATTTAGCTGATATCCAGTATGGAATTTGGGTGGGTGAATGACCTCTTGTGATACATATTCAATGAAGCTAGCTATTCTCATAGTAAATATATTGTTGTAACTTTATAATTAAACGGCGAAGATATCTGATATCTTAATTCATAAATAGGACAAAGATTAACAAAATTAAAAGATTTTACACTATGCCTGAATTCGAGTCGAGATAAGTGCTTTAATGATGGAATATAGTCCAGGTAAAAAGAAATCATTCAACAAAATAATCAGTAAACAAGTACAGAAGAGGGAAATTTTAGAAATTGGAAACCTTCATTAATCTCCAGTGGATATCTGAGTTTATTAATCTCTAATCACGGTGTGTGCAAACTAGTACATTAACTGGCCACAATCAGAATTCTAATGATGTTGATTACTGTAACAGTCAATGAAAAAAGGCATGCCAAGTCTCATTAAGAATTCCATACAACCTACACACATCCACAAACACGCATGTTTCAAGTACCGTAAATTATTTTTCAAGTATTTACGTACTACTCAGCAGTAACGAGAGTGAGTGGTTCATTTATCTGTTTATTTAGTTTTACTACTACCTTAGCTTACTGAATACACACTGATGGTTTTATCTTTTTAATGCGTTCGTAAAAAATAATAACTAATGCTACTTTAGAGAAAATTGGAAAATGAAGGTCACTGGGGCTATTCTTCTTCCCTTATAAAACTCCTATTTACCCATCTACCCTAGGTCAACGGTTTCGTTAAAACCATTACAGCTTAGAGCTAAATAATAAAATAACAAGCATACGAAATAGTGTTACCCAACAAGCATTATATATATATATATATATGCAGAGAGAGATTTATATCTGTGACCTTTAAATGTTACAATCCCAACTGCCAAAAACAAAACTTTGGATTAATCTAAACAACGTACTACTATCAATTTTTTCTAATACTTGTTATTAAAAAAGTGATCTTTAAATATTATAGGAAAAATGTAACTATCGATGTTTCCCAACCAAGTTAATCCTTAAATTTCATTGCACTGTGGTCCGAAAACACTTGACTTAACAGTCAAACACATTAACTAGGTGAACTACGCTAGAATAGTGCTGTTGAACAGTTTCAGTGGCTAGCTACTGACTCCAGTGATCCAAATGCTTTTATTCCCCTTTATTCACATACGGGTGAGAGTAAAAGCTATCGAGGGGTATTTTTGTGCGTAGTATAGTGAACGCCAAGACAGATATTTCAGCTGCATAGAAAAATTCGATAAAACACTTTTATAACAGCCAAAGGTAACACATGAAATAATTACAGTGTTCCTTTAAACATGTAATACATATATCATATAGTTGGAGAAATTCAAGTGGTAATTTACTGCCTCCGTTCTACCTACTGAGACGAAAGCACGGCAAGTTTGATTTGCAGTAACTTATATCCTTACTTATAAAAGAACATTGTATTTCTTTAATTCAGTTTTGCAGCTTATATATATATATATTTTTTTTTTCACTTGATTTAATTTTTGATGAATAATATTTTAGCCCTTAAAACCTGTAAAGTTACAGACAGATGGATAATTGAATGAAATACGCTGAAATAAGCGATATTAACTATCAATATGTGTAAATTCTAAACAAACTAGGACGAAACAGCTGTCCAGTACTCACAGGTTTTCCAGTAGTTCTCTAACTGATGTCAGCTCATGATGAAATCCCCATGAAATACATTCTATACGACAGTGGAGTTTAATACGCATGGTTATTTAAGTCCATTTATTCTATTCTGATTTAATGAAATTCAAGAAATTATGTTTAGTATGTAACAAAAGGAAGAAAAAAGCAAGAGAAGCATTACAACTTCACACTTTAACTATCCCTTCTAAAATAAGATTAATTCGAAATGAAACACTTATTACGTAAAGTTAAGCATCTTCTTAACTTAGAAATCTTTTTTTAATGACGCAAAAGCACAAACTGTGTGTGTTTTTTTCTCCTAGCACATTATTCAATGATTATTACTCAGGCATAAGTGTTTAGAACATAGAGTTACATTTTCGCTGGAAAATAAAACAATCTAAAATATACTTCCAAAAGCACCGGTTCCAAGCTAAGTATTTCAAAATATTACAGTGTTAAAAAGAACCAAACATATGGGAGCAAAGTAGTAAACAAAAAACTTTGAAAAAGGATATAATATGAAGTGTTTCCAGCCCCTAACTTCTATCATCTACACTAATCTACTTAACAGGTGTCTCGGTTAACATAACAGTTAATAGCTCTGTCAGATAGTCAAATTATGTTGAAATTACTTCTAACTTACACGCACTCTGGGAGACATTACATACGGAGATGGATGACAAACAGTTTTCAGTTTCATATGGTTTTAATAACTTATCTGTTGGACGTCCATACACTTGAGTATATTATTTTGCCTTCTTACCAAACCTTAGTACACCTATTTTCAAAAGTAACTATTCTGTGATTTCACTAGTTGCTGACTAATTCTCACCTTGCAATAAATAGTGATTATGTTTAAAACAACCTCTGAAGCGGGCCACTAGGCTGATGAGCTCGGTCCCAAACGAGAGAAACGGTAGTCCGGTTCTTAGATAACTTCCACTTGCCTAGAAGACACTACTGGTTGACGCATACGTTTCCAACTGTTTATATCAATCAATAATTAGTACATACCATCAGGCATTTATGTTTATTTCCTTGATAATCACTTATGGTATCAAGCATATCACATATTGTGATGTGAAATACTTTCAGTTTGCAAAGGAAATTGCGGTGAAATCTCCCCATAAACTATGTAATTTGCAAATAACAGATTTGACTCCACATTCATAGAAAAATTAAGTGACAAGTTATGGATGTATTTCTAATAATCATGTCAGCAGGTTATACGTTATATTATTTCGGTAACTATTTGATGAAAATGAAACCTGAATTTCACCAGCTTGGTGTATCAAATCCTTAGATTTGTAATGTTGACTTTTATTTTAGAATTCAGCAATCGTCTTCAAAAACATCACACAATAACTGAGTGGACTTTGGAGTTCTGGTAATTACAACTCAAACAGTAAGAGTTCGCGCCTTGTATCGAGTTCTTATAGTCAATTTATTGTACCAACTCAAATCAGTCAAGTGATTGAATGATAACTTGTTTACCATGAGGCCTAGAGAATATGAGTTTGATATTACTTGCAATGATGATCAGACATTAGGGAAGAGTATCAAATTAGGAAGAAACAAATGTTAAGTGTTCCTCTTTAAATGACGTCAACTTATGTTCAGGACTATTTTAAAGTCAATCAACCTTTTGATGACAATTGAAATTTCGGCAAACTGTAGTGAGATAAAAGATGCCCTTACTTTCTCATATTATTAAGAAAAATATTAGATCTCATACACGCGGTCCCCTTGATTAATTTGAAATCAATCAAGCCTTCGTACCAACCAATATAGAGGGAAAACGCTGGTTAATTTATTTAGCAGAAGCCACTGCTATCAAACTATTACAATCTAATCTATGTAAAAGGAAAGATGGTATGATTGACCTCGAACCACCCTCGTAACTAGACTCCTCGTTTTTGTTGCGTCACATTCGTTATCTAATTTTGTTTTTCGTTTGCTAAAGTAAATTCTTAGTGAATTCTGCACCAGGTTAGGTGTGAGGACAAATGGTTGCCGATGATGTTGGTTAGAGGTCCCGATATTATCGCGAATGCATAGAAGTTAGAATTCCCAGGTCATTGAATTCCAGCCCAATTGGCTGACCAATAAGCTTGACCTCACAACCTGAAGTTTCCGGGTCCTATCCCTAGTGAGGTCTTGAGTCATTACAGTTGAACAGTCTCAAACTAGGACGAAATGGCTGTGGAGAACTCCTTGGTTTTCAATGGTTTTCTAACTAATGTCAATGTATGATCGAACTTGTAACAAATCAAACCCCTACAAACTAAGTCACGAAATCTTCTGATTGACTTAGTTGTCTGTTTACGGGTTGATTTTACTGTTATTTGATATATCTATTCACTTCTCTCCAACCTGCCATTACATTAGGTATAAATAGCCTCTGGTAGTTCAGTTAATAACTATCCTGTATTCATACCTCTTACTCTATGAATACAATAAAAATTGTTAAATACCCTTTGAGTTGAAGTAATTTTGAAGCATGCTATATGTTTATTTTTATTTATAATAACCTTTATCATTTTAGGTTACTAGCAGCTGTAGCAAAGCAGTAAAACAAAAAGAGCCCTTTTTATCCCGCAACTATATTCATTCTTGCTTTGTTGAGAATATTAAACTCAGCACAACTATGACCCACAAACATCCTTACTTTTTAAAAGATTATGAAGACAACAAAGTTTATGTGAGGTGATATTACACAAGTAAAAATAGGTATTAGTAATGAAGTGGTTTAGTATTATCTATATTAATTGTAATATAGTACTCGTCTTCTGAATCCTATATTTAAACTTCAATACGAAGTGAATTAGATTTACAGACAAGAGAAACCTGTATTTTAACAAGCGATTGATTATATCTTATATATATATATATATATATATATATATATATATATACAAAGTACTTACTGCATAGATGTTTTGCAAATGGATTTAAATGGTAATAAACACCAAAGGTATTTTCGATATCCTGAATTCTTATACCTAACTGTCTGTGACTACAACATTTGCTATTAGTTATTTTAATTAAAATGTTACTAAGATATTTTACTATAGTAAGATAATAAAATTACTCCTTAGTGCAAGACATCATGCTGGCTGAACATAAATATAGACGCGTACATATATGCAAATATTCCTATATTCCAAAATTAGTGCGTCTGCATATTAGGGATCAATCATATTTTCATCTCTTATTGACTTTCCGAATGTTATAAATAAAATAGGATGTCTTATTGCCTTTTCACATACACCTAAGTATACGATAAGGTTTAAAGTGTAAATTTAGAAAAGATAATACCTCAGAGGACGTTCACTATAGTTTTATCCAAATGTTCAATTACCTGAGTTAAATAAGCAAGTTAACAAGAAAAATAATACTAAGCTGTTTAAATCAACATTAATTATTAGGCTGTGGTTGAGTGAATTATCAGTAAGGATGTATACACAACATTAATGTTACATTTTATGTAATAAGTGAAAATAAGTAAAGGAAGGAAAGAAAACAGTGTGATTCTTCTGTGAATATATAAAAAAAGAAAAGAAATTAGTAGTTAAAGACTAGTAGTCAATCATGCAAATCATCATATTGCCAACTAAATTTTCAGGTGTTGGTCTGCAGAGATACGATAGATTGCAGATTTGCCCACGGATTGATATTAGTTAGAGAAACATAGAAAACCACAGAGTACTGGACATATGTTTCGTCCTAGTTTGGGACTCATAAGCAATACGCACCCACTGGAGTTCAAACCCAGGATCTACCGGTTACAAGGCAACCTCGTAGACCACTGAGTCACAATGAAGCGATTCAATGACTCAAGAATTCCAACCTCTGTCAATCCGCTTTCTCTCTCTCTCTTTCTATAGTATATATATAATATATATATATAATATTTAAAGAGTAATCATTACTGACAACACTGATGTTTTTTAAATAATCTTCAGATCGAGTAAGTCACGTTAAATGAACATAATTTTAAAAGTATCATAGTCATTTAGTAAGCCACAGTTTTTACGTTGCCTTATCAAGAAAATGAACATCATTTTGCAATCTTTCTTAAAAATGTGAATATTCTTGACATCCGTAAAAGAAAAAGTAGATTAGAATTTAAATAAATTAGGAGGATCTATTTTTATGACTTTTTTATTACTCGAAAATATCTCATATTAAAATAATCGATCTCAACGTATGTGGCATAGTGAACGAAAGAGCATTGCCAAACTATGTCACGTAATATCATTGGAAATGATAGGTTCGGTACACATTTTAAGACACACTAAGAATTTCAATATATTAAATATTCCCATAGTAAAATTTAGAACAACACATTTAAGCGAACAATATTGTTTTCAATTAGATCTCATCAGGCTTAACTCTAATATATATAAGTTTACAAATAAAAATTCAAATATAAACCAATCATGGTGTTTTGTTTATAAAAAAACACGAATTATCGCCTAATATAGCTTATGAATTTGATAACAACATAACAAAACTGCTTTTAACATATCAGTGGCTACTAAATAACTGACTCTTGACATCATAACAGAAACCTTATTCTACGCCACTAGGCAAGTTAGAGTGCGGATAGACAAGAAAATTACTTTTCTTATAAACAAAAAAGATAATAAACACATGATCGATTTCAGATTTTACCATATTATTTTACCCCAACAAGGCTAAAATATTCTACCTCATAGAATGTTTATTATTATTATTTGTAGTCATGTTTATCAAAAGCAAGAGGTCGTTTCACCAGTGCTGTTGATATTCAATCAATCGTACAAAATAGTAAGGTCAGCTGTTATCTTTAAACAACATTACGACAGCTAGACAGTCTTATTTAAGGATACAATTTACACAGGATATCTATTTAGGGTTAACAATGGCAGTTGATGCAACATATTCGCACCAGATTTAAAAATAAAAATTCAATTAAAACTATTCTGGATTAGTACATAACTTAAAAACTAACCATAAATGAACACCCATAAAGTGCTAACAAAAGTGATTAATCATAGCAACTATCACTGGCTCAAAATAGCAGTAAATCACACACACATAAGGTATAAAAGAAAACAGTCAACAAGTTTTACCTAATTCTCAAGTATTTTAAGTCTTAGTGTACAAGTACAAAATAACAAACAAAAATTAGGTAAAACGTCTTGAAACTTATTGAAATTTCAATTGTTAGATACTGAAATATTAACGGAATCATACTCAAATTGTATGTCAGCTTTTCTCAGTGAGAAAAGTGACTACTTCATCAAAGATAATTTCTCACATGGTGTGTAATAACTACTTACTAGTAGGGTAATAAGTTACACAGAATTATTATGCATATGGACTTTGAGAAATTTGCATAGTGTTAGTCAACCAAAAACTGAACTCTAATGTTGAAACCGCTGATAACAGCTTTACTGCGTATAGTTGCACTTGTAATACAAAATACATAACAATGACAAAAAGTGCATCCAGATTTTTTATTGAGTAAAAATACTCAATCAGGATTGCTGAAATTAAAAATTATTAAGGTAGAAAGTAAGGAGGATGAAGAGAATGCAGACAAATGACACTGTGACATAAGCAGAAAGAAGACATGAATATATTTACACTACCACAATTGATTCTAGGGCATATTATATACTGTTACCGGTTTTCTTAAGACTAGAAAGTCTTTAATTTGATAGTACCGTGTAACCAACATTCAACAGTCTCATGAACTGTCAGCATTTATTAATATAGTTGCCCTTATTTTTCTTTCGACACAATTTCAACTTCGCATGAAATCTCATATTCAAGTAGTCGATAGGACACTAATCATAAAATACAATCCAGCTAATTTGGTTACTAAAGGTTTACACAATCTGATCGCTTAAACTTGTTTCTCTAATCTAATAGTCTACATATATACTAACACAAAATTAATTTCAGGTGTTGGTTTGTAGGGATTTGATTGCTTACAGGATTTCATCATGAGCTGACATTGGTTAGAGAACCATTGGAAAACCTGGGAGTACTGCACAGCTGTTTCGTCCTAGTTTGGGACTCTTCATCAGTACGCACCCAACGGGGTTCGAACCCAGAACCTTTTGGTTACAAGGCGAGCTCGTAGACCATTAAACCACTAGGACCCGTTGGTTGTGTAGTGATGAAGAGTCCCAAACTAGGACGAAAGAGATGTGCAGTACTCCCAGGTTTTCCAATGGTTCTCTAACCAATGTCAGCTCATGATGAAATCCTGTAAACAAAATTATTTCACTCCAATAACAAGTTGTATTTATCACTAAAAGTTAATTATAACAACTGTTTTTCAGTTAGGGAAAATATCTGATCATCAGTCTATGCACTGGGTGCAAACAAATGGTGCATACATTGGTATGTTTGAATAATAAAGTTTTAACTAATATCAATTTATATTGATAATGCAAGTGTTTTCTTAATATGTTTTCATTATGCACCGAAAGGAACTTAGCGAAAACCAAAATATCATAGAACTTATGTACCATATATATATATATATATATATATATATATATATATATCGGTAACATGTTTTCATCCCAATGAAAAAATACTGTCTGCAATTCATTTCACAGAAAATATTCAATGTAAAAACAGTTCAGCGAGCCTAAAAGCTTGACATTATTACTATTACCATCATCACTGTAAAACATTTAAGCAATTGGAATAATTCACTTTGTCTTATGGCATTATGTAATACACATTGTTTATGAACATGGAGTTTTGATAAGAGCCTTCAAAATATCACAATGACTACTACTTTATTTACGCTTTTGGAACGTACCACCTTGATTTAAGAATACATTTCTACTGAAACTCATACAGCCGCCGATTAATTCACTATAGTCGCCTATAATCCAGAGAGTAAATAAAAAACTCATGCCATCATTTGATTACAGATTGAGTGAATTGAAGATAACAATATATGCTGATAGTGAAATTCAGTGCTTGACTAATTCATCACCACTGTCAGTCCTGTTATATTGTATTACACTGCATATATATTACTCACCGTTATTTTATTCAGCAGAGAGTTTATCAACTTCTAATCGAAGTATTTTACATTTAGAGAGGAAAAGGATTGAGCGAAGAAATATTTACTTTTCAATTAGATTCTTATCTCTGTCTCTACTCTAATATATATAGCATTTTTATTACAATACACAACAGTTCACCAATCAACTGGTGATGTGTTCAAATCGTTTTATATTTCTTTAACAGTCTGTTATGTAATCAACTTGAGCACACGCTAATTCCCTAATTACTCCTCATTTTTTCAAAAATTACGCATTATGCAATCCACGTATTGTAACCATTTCTACCTTTTAACTGTATGTATTAATTTTCTTCGTTAATCACCACCCCATAAGCATGTCGATACTAATTAATTATTCTTAACAAGCATATCATCACTTGAAGTATTAGTTTTGTAGGGATTTTGTTTGATTGGTTGGAGGATTTCATCATGAACTGACATCAGTTAAGGTAGAAGTTAGAACTCATGGGTCATTGGATCAGGTCCCAGTGGCTTAATGGTCTACGAACTCGCCTTGTAACCAAAAGGTCTTGGTGCGTGCTGTGAAGAGTCCCAAAGTAGGACGAAACAGCTGTGCAGTACTCCCAGGTTTTCCAATGGTTCTCTAAATGATATCAGCTCATGATGAAATCCTCCAACCAATATCACCACTTATCGGTAAATTGTTGTGTATTGTAATAAAAATGCTATATATATTAGCGTAGAGCCAGAGATGAGGATCTAATTGAAAAGTAAATATTTCTTCGCTCAACCCTTTTGCTTTCTAAATGTCTAAATGGGGATATTTTTGTCTGGGGATTTCACTTAAAAAAGAAAGCTGTAATATTTTGTTGTATCCTTCTAGAAAAATTCACTTTTAACCATAAAGTTATTGATATAATGGATAGTGGATTGACGGTAACATCAAAATATGGGTTATGGCAAAATCCGAATCAGTAACTTTTGGACTGTTATTTGAATGATTGGTACGCAACTGCTGGCTATCCAACTAGCGACCAACCATTCTGAATGAGAACAGAAATGTACTATTAATTCTTGGTGAGACTATCTGAGATAGCCTACGACTAAGTCTTAACAGTTAAACAGATGCAATCCAAGCACTAACAGAAGTTAGGTAGAAGACTAGTGTACTTCAACAATAATCAGTCCAAAGAGATGCTTACTGAAACAAGAAATGTAGCATTAATAATAATAATAATAATAATAATAATAATAATAATAATAAAGAAATAATAATTTTCGATAAATTTGTTCAACCAATGGTAGGAGTATCAAATGTTTGAAATGACTGGACTTTCAAGTTCTGTGTGTCCTTCACCTTGACTAGTTTTAGTCAAAATCAGGTGTAAATATTAGGCTAAAACTTCTATCAGTAAACAGTATGAAAGTGCTTGTATTAATAGCACTGTTCTAGAAATATTTTTTTGGATTAACTGATGCACCAACAGAATATTGGTCAATTAGTAAAATAAAACGATACAATGTGGGAGAATGGCAATCACTCGTGAAACTAAGACAGACGAAATTGATTCAATATGCCCATTAATATTTTTAGAAGACAAAGAATATTCTTTTCGATAACTTCATCAGGCACTACAGTTGTATATCCCAAGAATATGAAGAATAATTGTAACTGATGACATTCCTGTTTTTAAATAACACTGAATCAATAATATCGTTGGATTAAATTTCAAAACATGTGTATGTAATAATATGTATAAATAAAAGGCTAAATAAAATATCAGATGAATTAAGAAAAGTAATACGGTGTTTATGGATTTATAGGCTCCACATCAGGCCAGGGGTGAATCTTTTTCTTTTCTATGCAGAATTCCATCTGTTTTAAGCAAATTGCTATCGTGAATGCCTTTTGGAGTATTCACCACCTGCAGGTCTCTGGTAGTTTACTCAATAGCCCATAGATGATGGCTTTGCAGCCTGTTTGGACCAAGTACTCTAATATCGAACCATTAATGGTCTTCACTGCACTTTTATTTGGTCGCACTAATAGGTGTTTGCGAACACGAAAGATCAAGTTCCTAGAGCAACGACCGATTTAAATGTCTGCATATGTGGATAACCACCTCTTCTCTTGATTTAAAAACATCAATGTCAATAATAGTTATTCTTTAACTATTATGGATATGTAACTATAGAGGTTGAAGCAAAGTTATCGAAAAGAATATTCTTTGTTCACAAACGAAATTATATATATATATATATATATATATATATATTATATATAGCCACACTTGTATCATTAAACAGCAGTATGTACTTACTAAACCCATCCGAATTGGATAAATTCTGTGATACTGTCACATCCAAGTATGATCATGGATTCAGAAGCAATTGAAGTATCAAGAACATCGGAAGGACTGGAAGATGAACTTCAGTTTGGTTTTCTGCCTATAGAGAAGCAAATATTCACAGACAGTAATTACCAGGCGCCTCGCAGATACGGGATATTTCATCGACATCTCTAAATAATTTAAAATATTAAATGTACAGAGAATATCGGGTTCACTGAGGCAGTGGCAATAAAGAGAAAGTGTTGTCATTCTCATTATTCCGTGGAAACTGTGTATTGATTTTATTTGCGTTAATTCCGTATTCATCTGTACTAGTGATTTCAGCTCAGTGAGCTGATTTTATTCTTCCAAACTATTTTTTGGATTGTCAAGTGATTTTATAAGCTAGTAGTGACTATATTATTTTCTTGTTTTCGTGTCTTCTGCCCCTCTGCTTTCTATTTTTCAGTGAATATAAATCAGTAGTGATTTGAGTTAAGGATTGTGATATTTACACCTTATATGTCCTGATGCGTAACACTTTCTCCACTACCGTTTCAACATTGAAAGTATTTTATTTTCATTCTTTTATATTCATCGTAGTTTCAAGCAGTCTCCAGCGGATAATAACCTGTGAAATATAATTAACATATGCCGCAAATCGACAGAAATTAACATTGATAGACCACTCGATTCCGTCCCAGAGGCTGAAAGGTCAACGAGTTTGCCTAGTAACTGAAAGGTCCTGTGCTCGGTCTCCGGTGAGGTATGGGCGTGTACTGATGAGGAATCCCAAACAAGAGCGAAACAGCTCCCCGTTGCACTGGTTCTCTAACTGAAGTCAGTGAGTGGTCAAACTTGAAATAAATCAAATCACCACTTGTAAAAAAGCACCGTTTCGTGCTGCATATTTCGTCTTTCTTGTTTTATTGAAATTTCCCACATATATGAAACTTACACAGTATTAAATCTTATAGAAATCTTAGAGATGCAAAAGTCCTTCTTAAGACAATTAGAAGATAAGGACTTCAGCAAAAAAACTATTTACTTTTCATATAAGGATAAAACTTGGGCACTGTGGTAGAGTATAATTCCATTATGAATAAAAGACATGCATGTCTTTTATTGATTTTATTCATATGTCTAGTCAATTCTTACTCATATATATAAACGAAGTTAGAAAGTTGTGTGAGTACCTTGATATGATTATGAGCAATAAACTGTGCTCGAAACGTCATCAGTAAATATTGCTGTATAACACTGTATGACTTTATCAAAATAAGTGTTATATATGATGGTATTTACTTTTCAATTCAACCCAAATGACCGAATTGAAAAGTACATATGTCTTTGTTCAATTTATTGTCTTCTAAATCTCAGTGTGGTTAATTTTTGATTGTTTTACCGAAAAGGCATCACAGT
The DNA here is from genome assembly GCA_944472155.2 of Trichobilharzia szidati. Classification (NCBI taxonomy): domain Eukaryota; kingdom Metazoa; phylum Platyhelminthes; class Trematoda; order Strigeidida; family Schistosomatidae; genus Trichobilharzia; species Trichobilharzia szidati. The sequence continues at coordinate 67,971,948 of OX235274.1, read as the reverse complement.
TCACACAGGGATTCAATGACATTTCACACCTAGTGAAAAGATTTCAATGTAAACCGGAGACATACTAGATACTTTGGTTACCATATCATCACAAATTTTCAAGCATACCATAGTTCACTGGTAATGCCATAGACTACGGTGCTGGGTGCCGATTTAAAAAAAAGCTGTTTTGATGAGTTTAGGTTGAATAACTCCTGGTAAAAATTATCGAGCTATGTAATTTGGGCATAGGTAAGTGAGTTAAGAAGATGCTTCAATAGGTAATTCACCACCGACTATCAACCGAACTCGGAATCCTAAAAGAACCTATTTACGGGGGTTCTGTTAATCCAAAGTGTATTTAGTTGTAAGTTCACTTTTAATGACACTAGAATACTCCCACTGAACTGATTTTCTTTTAATTCGAAACATTATGTAAGTATCGATTTTATTTCCAATTTCGTCATCTTTTCCCTATTTTTACTTACGCCACTTAGATATTCAACATTTTATACGAACCTGGAACAAATATAGCAGCTCATTTACAGTGTTTATATGTTCAAGTAGGTGAAATTGAATTTGTGCACATAAATATAAAACGAACGATAATTATTTTTATTAAATTAAAAGCAAAACAAAATTTCGTTGCCATTATTCACTATGTCAAATTGTTAAGTTATCTGAATCATGAATATGAAAAATGCGTGACAACGTGACTATTAGTCTTTTCATATTGTCCCATACGGCATCATATGCAGTCAATCATAAATTAGATTTAAGAGAATATTAAAAATCATAAATATTCTTCTTAGCTAAAGGAAAACAGTATTTAAAAAGGATTCATTTCTAGAGGGTAACAATTGAACTTTCTTAACAAGATTATAATATCCTCAAACACTTTTTCAGTCTGCATAGGAAGCTAAAAAGGTTTCCTGAAATTCATAATTTAGAAAATTTGAACATCTGGTTAAAGACACAAGACCAAAGAAGTACTCCATGAGAATTATTAGAAATTTGAACCGGGACACAGTTATAAAGCAATTATTCAAGTAGGATGTTAATGATTTTATTCCAGAAAAAATGTCAAGGGGATTCAGTTGATATATTTTATTTTAGCCAGCCTAATATGTCTTTGTATGCGACATTAATTACCAGTTTAGTCTTTATGCACCAATTTGCCCAGTCCTTGAAAGTTGCAAAACGATACTCACCAACAACATTTGTTTGCGTCGGATCTATAATGCAAGCGAACCTGACCTTCTAGGAGTATAGTAACGCAATTACATCGAAACCTGAGGTTTACTCCTGGTGGTCACTAGGTGCACAATAATATGATGCTTGCACAAGAAGGAAACCGTTACAAGGTTCACCATTGCTCTTAGTACTGTCCTAGGTAATATAGAAGTTAATGAACTTTCTAAATCCTTCAAATTCAACGAGTTGCCATAAATTCAAGGGGTTAAGGATTTACGCTGAAATAACTTAATAATACATTTGTTCTACAATTCTGCTCCACATAGTTTTCATCCTCAATTGCTAACTAAACATAATCATGACAGCTCCTTGTAGTAATTTCCAGGGGAAATATTCATGCAAAGTGGAAAAGATTAAACTAGAAATGAAAATCTTAGTCACAAGATTTAAAGAACTCAGTATCAAATCCTGCTGTGACCTAAGAATTCAATCCAAATCATAAGATCACCTTTGGTACTACAGTTTACCTATGCACAATGATTCCAGAAAAGAATGATAGTGTGGTTTTCAAAAATGAAAGATATACCCACTTTATTTCGAAGATTCCCCTCAAACTTTGATTTTCATAATGCCTATGAAAGATTTCGATGAATTCTGATAGAATAAACGGGAGGGAATTCATTGTGATAGAGGGATAAGCCTAGTCCTTGCAGAAATGATTAGAATGAGTAGTACATGGAATAGTCAAATTTTAGTACGACTTAAAAAATTAAAAATTCAACCATGTCATTAAGTAAGACATAAGTCACACCAAAGTAGATTTATTATAGTACAAATACGTATTTTTTTGGTTTATGACGGAAAGCAACGGTCAGTTTTTATGTAAAGCTGTTAGTTTCGCAGTGTTTATAAAGGAAGTTCTATTTGAATTGAAATATAATTTTAAGATTATTTATTATCCTCCTCTGATTTGACTGACAATAATATCTTCCTTATCTCTGGTACTTGCATTGAGTCATTTCTGTTGCATGTGTTGGGTGTAGACTCGATGAACCAAGATTTAGTAATCAATCTCTCTCTCCACCTACATAGATTACTGCTTAGAATTTTAATCCTCTCCCACCCTATTATGTGTTAGTGCATGCAGTGCCATTGCTGAGCTTTTTTCTAAATTACTTATCTTCTCGAGGTCAGCCGTTCTTACCTTAGCTAAATTCTTATGTTCCGACAATCTGACTACCCCCGACCTACTAGTTTGACCTATGTAGTTGACTTAACTCATAGTCATTGCAAAGTATTCTGTAAATTATATTATTTTGTTTAATTGGGTTGACCGGGTTCTTTAGCCTACAGAGCTTGTCTCTGAGAGAGTTTGTGGATTTGAATAACACCCTAATTCCTGCTTTATTGAGAATCCTACGTAGGACCTAAGATGTCCCCTCCTTATATGGTATAACTGAAGATCCCTTATATTCCTTCTTATTTAGGTTATCATTATTAGTTTCACCATTATTTTAATTTTTGCATTAACTCTTAAGAAACAAAAGAAAAGTTCTATTTGAGGCCTGAAAAAATCGACTGCGGGTTTAGACGAAGTCGCGAATTTCATCTTTAAGCTTACCCATATCCTATTCTTTTTTAAATCCTCAAAGTGAAAGCAGGTTATACTATACATGCTTCTTCAATATATGTCTACGAAGCACCAATCTGACAAAAAAGCACGTTTACAGAACTTTCTGACGAGTGAAATATCAGTATGACAAATGTAAAACATTGCTCCTGTGACTGTGAATTTCATCTCGAAAATTTCCTGACGGAAATGACCATTAAATCCGGGCTTTGAACAATTGTTTAGTTAAAAATATAAAATTGTATCACGTCAGAATTATGTATACTTCATATAAAAAGTGATGGGAGTTTGAATTTTTGAGAAATTAAATAGATTTAACAGTCCACTGCTAATTTCGAGAATGCTTTCGAAAAAATCTAATATAAAATCAACTATTTCAAATGATATTTTGGAAACGTGAAAGGTTACTACATTAAAACATACAGAAGATCTCTAGGTAAAATACAATATTTACCAAAATTCACATACTCCAGTGTGATTGAAACCATTATGGTTGGGTCTTGAAAACATTGTATGCTGATATGAGCTCCACTGCATCACAACTATTGTTTAACAACAGTAATCAAATTTCACTTAAATCCCAAGCACTTTGAAAACAGTAAGAAGTGTAACATGATTCTATTTGTTCAAGCAGGTCAAACATGTTAGAAAGTGATATAAATACACCAAATATCTGAAGATTTATTTATAAATTGAACTACACTTGATTACTGATGTAATATAAATAAATGTTTAGTACCACAAAACTATATGCCTGATGAAATTTCAAGATCCTCAAAAATGAGTCACATTGGTAAGAAACGAATAAAATTGAAGTCATTGACTATTTCTGTCACCATACTCTGTAAATGTTCATGCTCATAATGAAAGTAATTCTGCCGAATACTAATTTGTTACTTCTGCCCTCTGCATGTAGTTGTCTGGTTTATTGACGTTCGGCCAACGTAGATTACTATTATAAACGAACAATACAGAAATAGACGAAAAACTGCCGATAACTTGAGAGGAACAGAAGTATTCTCCGTCTGGTAAAGATCTTAGCCGCTCTGAATAAAACGGTGAATTTTTATCTTCTATCAGTTGAGTTTCTATGCTTTCAGTTACTTATAAGTTATTTGTTAAATTCCAAGGAAAGCATACACTTGCGTTGAATTTTAATTATACTATGCCTCAAAATGCTAAGTGTGAAACTATTACCATATAGAAAAGCCAAAAGTTTGACATTACTTAAACAATATATATATATATATATATATATATATATATACGGAATTCGTCTGACCTATTTACCTACGGATAGCGTTTTGGTCTACTCCTGACAGAATGATTAAGAAAAAAAGCCAACTACCCTAAAGGTGCAAAGAAAGTCTTCATGGCTCTTCAGTGCGTGAGTCAATGTGTTGTTTACACAGCAGTTTGAAAGGAACACATGCGCCTTATTCTGAAGTTTCCAGTGCTGTCATTCCATTACTTTTGAAGAAAGACGAAAATACTTCAGAGATTATCGAGAAAGAGGAAATGAAGGCATCATCAGCTCAAAAGGCAGATCGTGTAAAGACATGCAACAAATGCTGAACCTTTATGGTCTCAGCCACTGTAGAGTCAAAGTCATTTGATAACACCTTAAAAGCTAAGGGGTAATCCAAGTCATCCAAATGGTGATATACTGATATGAATGCATAGTCGTAGTCTTATAAATAACCAAAGACAGTTACTCAACAAATGGCGGTAACATGGAGACGGCTGAATTTCTTTTCTCCCAGTTTACGTTTCTTACACATTTTACCAACAGTTTTTGAAGTCGCCACTGAATTAGTTGACGATTCTAAAAAAAGGGCTGACAACTACGCAAACCCACATAGACTAAACATATCCACCGGAAGAGTGGTTTCAGTTGTAATGATACTACAGCCATTTCCCATTACTCGACGTGTTATTTTTCTCCTTATTCCTTTTCCCTTTTTTACTACCCCTTTTTAATCTTAACGTCTCTCGTACGAATTTTTGTTTCTCGTTTCTTTCACCCTTTCTGATTACCTCCTTACTCTTCCAGTTTTTTTTTTCGAATAGTCCGTAAGATTTTCTAATGACATGAATACTACCAACCCATACAGCAATACTACCTGGGACAAATCATGGAATTTTCAATAAAATTGACATCCGTTTGCCTACTGCATTCAAGAGAGCTACAACAGTCAAACGGATAGATCCATTGCACTGGAATCCACCAAATATATATAAACATACATCATCACAAATATTTCAGATAGCAGAAGACGAATCATTATATATATATATATATATATATATATATATATATCGACAGTGGTTCCATAGAAAAGCATTAAGCGAGCCGGATATTATTCCCAACATAAATTAACCTAGTCAGAAAAACTTATCTAACTGGAGAAATAATATAAGGAGCTGGATATTAAACGGGATGAAACACAAATTGTACTCATAATTATGAGTTACAAGAAATATTAGAAAGAAATAGAAAACTATTCGCTTAAAAGTTAGAAAACTTATATTTTGCGGCAGTATCTGAGATTTATATGTAAACATTTTTAGAACAAAAGTTGAAAGTAAACTATCCAAAGCAGAGTAGTTTGTTTCTTAGAAGCAAAAAAGAAAGATATTTGAGGTTGCTCTGAGATGTGCCTAAATACTGACACCTCTGAGGGCACAGCTAATCCTTTTTAGTATTATTAAAATTCTCAGGTAAACATTTCGATTGTGAATAGTTTACTGTACTTGAAGACAGACTCAAAAGTTTGAAACTTATAGGGGAATAAATTACAGACGTTCTCATCAGTAAAGTAATGGCACTAAGAGCATAATCCTAACCAAAAGGCCTGCATCATCACAAACCATTTCACAGTAAAAACATACTAATGCTAAATGCAAATGATTCATCAAAACTTCCAAACGCTAATGTTTCTCAGGGATGTAGGTAACAACAGTGTCGTTAACAACTGGGTTTAACCCACTTGTAGAAAAGTGTGTAGTTATATGGTACATTCCTGTTAATCTTCCCGTTAATTGGAACACCTTTGATGGTACGTTGTAAAGAGATGGATAAACCTATCAATCAGCATACACTACGCTGAACTTCAAAAATGAGATTATGCAGAAAATAAGCACAAATCAATGAAGCCTTTCTTTCGAAAGCAAAACCTGCAAAAATCTAAGTAAATATCAATAAACAAAACTTGATATTGCCTAAGCAATATTGGAAAACATGAGACCACTAACTTACAAGAATGTAGACCAAAATACCAATCAGATAAAAAGCACAAACATATACAGAATACATACATAATCACTTCCATTAGATCCTATCAAATAAATAAAATTAAATAGCTTTAAAGTGGCTGTTCTTTTCAAAACTTTAACTTCTGAGTAGAGATCCGTCCATTCTAGACTTGGTGCTAACACACCAGAAGGAGGATGTCGGTGGTATTAGGTGCCTGGCGCCGCTAGGCATTAGTGACCACATAGTTATCACTTTTACGTTTAGGATTCACGCTGTCATACATAGGGCAGCAATTGCTCATCCAAACATTTGGAAAGAGAATATACTTGCAATCCGAAATGCAGCAACCATAGTTGACTGGTCTATTGATACGCATCAGACTGCCGAAGCTTGGATGGAATTTAGGAATACACTAGATTGCGTCACTGCACCTTTTGTACCTTGGTCTTCGCCTCGGAAACTATCGCATAAACCACCTTGGATTAGTAATGAAATAAGGAGGTTATTAAGAAAACGCAAGAACTTATGGGACCGGTTTACTGTGACTGTACTCGTATATCAAACGCAGGACTAGCAGTGGTATACCATCCCTCATTAGCAATACTGGAGAGGCAGTCAAAAGTTCAAAAGCTCTCCGAATACTTTTGTGATGTTTTTCGCCTAATCGTACCACTCAAGGGTGTAGCGAGGTCACTGATGTAGCCAATAAAATGCCCACAATTCTGGTAGAGGATGCAGTGGTTCTCAAACTACTGTCTAGGCTGAAGCCAGGTAAATCACCTAGACCTGATGGACTTCACCTTAGACTGCTAATCTCCTTGGCCGATAAAATATACATTCCACTTACGGAGATTTTTCAAATGTCCCTGACCCAGGCTAGGCTACACAATGACTGGAAAGATGCTCATAAGCCCCCTCTTCTAAGAGGGGACAGGCAGTTAGTATCTAACTACCGACCAGTAAGTCTGAACTGTATTATAGCAAATCATAAGGGATCAGCTATTAGCTCATATGGAGAAACATGCCTTACTGGTGATGGGACAACACGGATTACGACCAGGACGATCCTGCCTGACAAACTTACTGTTAGCTAGAGAAGATTGGGTCAAAGCCGAGGATAAGAACCATTTATTGGATGTTGTTTTTATCGATCTTAGTAAAGCATTCGACAAGGTATCTCATTTACGTCTTCTTCGTAAACTCAAACACTTCGGATTATACCAACACCTATGTGAGTGGTTTAGCGACTATCTGACAGATAGAAAGCAGAAGGTAAGGGTTAATGGTGTACTGTCGGGGTGGAAGGCAGTACTGAGAAGAGTGCGTCAGGGAACTGTACTTGGCCCCCTGCTACTCCTATTATACGTAAATGAACTGCCGAAAATTCTAACCAAGTCCTCCTTTTTGTTTGCGGACGATATTAAGATATGGAAAACTGTAAGTAATAACGACGATAGGTTGGTACTACAAAACGATCTAGATAAATTAGCTGAATGGGCTAACCTCTGGAGTCTGGGAATTAATTCCAAGGAAAGCGCGGTAATGCATATAGGTCAGAAGTCTTACACGTCGTACAGAACTGACAGATGTTAAGGGACAAAAGCATTTAGGAATTATTGTAAGCCATGACTTAGAAACAACCGCAAATTGTAATGCAGCCACGGCCAAGGCTTTTCGAATGCTATGGGCACTTCGAAGAGCTTTCAAACGATTAGATGATGGTATGTTCCAAGTACTCTATGCAACATATGCCAGGCCTCATCTAGAATACTGCATACAAGCGGTGTGTCAATGTTTCAAAAAGGAGGCACATATCCTAGAAACAGTATAAAGGGTAGGAAACAAATTAATTAGTGGTATCTCACATCTTCCTTATGATAAGGGGATGGAGCATTTAAATCTCTTCCCATTATCATAACAAAAGAGGAGAGGCGACTTAATTTTGACATACCGTAAATTAAAGGGTGATTTAGGGATTAACTTTTCAAATCTTTTCTCTCCCTCTAGGATATATATACGAGGTCAACACGAGAAGAGACTCAAACCAAAATCGAATAAAATACGTGTGGAATTTAGATTCTCTCACAAAATGGTCAACGACTGGAACTCCTTACCTGGTTCAGGAGTAACAGATCCATCGGTGAACGCTTTCAAATAGAATTTAGATCTCTGAAGAGGTATTTATCGCAAGGATTAACATAAGCAACAATAGACTTCTATCCTTATAAACTGAATCCAAATCTGAATCAGATACATCTTCAAATTTCCTAAGTAGCACCATGGGACTTATATTACGATGCAGACACTCAATAATTAATGCGACAAAGCGCATAGTCTTATGAGGATAATAGTAACTTAAAAATCAAATAAACTGAAGTAGAACAATAATATTTCCGCAAATGAAAGAGATATATAGAGGAGAAAATGAGTAGTAGCTTGCAGTAACAAAGTTAAGGGATGAAGAAGGAAAAGTTAACGCAGAATGAAGCCAAATATCAGAGGTGGATTACAATTCCTTACAGTACTTAAAACGTCTGATATTAGAGTCGATAGCTAGCTTTATACTTTTTTATTCGTTGGCTTCACTGACTATCTAGGAGCTGAGCACTTAATTCATTGTAACTCGCTGATGAATTCACCTGAATGCTCTCGAGAAAATACTTACCCTTAATTTGCACATGGGAGTGGAATCTCCATATACTGTAGGGCAACAGTAAAGAATAGACACCAAAGTCAAATGACCTTGAATCTAACAAATATATTCTTCCAGGTGAAAAGTTGTATTATCGCTAGAAAGAGACTGTAAAATAATGTGCTTTCAATCACTTGCGAAAACGTAGTTCTCAAACACGACACTCACTGTGAGTTTTAGAATTTGTTTTGGCTGAAGAATTCATCTAAAGTCTAAATCCTGAATCAAATAACAATATGGAGCTGGATATGTTATGCTGCTAGCAATGTAATTGAATAAAATACGAAAACAGAAAGTATCAGCACCCTTGAGTTAAAAAAAGTCACACATATCGGTATTACTCAATGATAAATGTATGTTCACGACTTAAAACCAAATTTTCGTGACAAATTAACCTACATATCGACATTGAATAATAATAAGACATAATCCACTGAATATACGGTAAACTGCGTCCTACAAAATACCTAGGGTGTAGTGTAACTAAACAAAAGGCCAAATATTTTCTTGAAATACTAATTCAATCCAATATCCAATATTCTGATTACGAGCTAGTATAAACCAGTGATTTCTTTGAGCTCGCTTCTTGATTGTAAGGTAGAGGTTCCAGATCTTCGGTGAAATGCGTAGTAAGTCCTGCCACTCGACTGCTTTAGCTCTGGTAGACTCCAAGAGGGGTGGTGCGACGATTGGTCAAGATTGTGGTTTGTTGTGTGCAGTATGTTAGGACTCAGCTTCTGCCGTGAATGGAGTTTGACCTAACACCCGTTGGTCATTCGGTGTAGTCATAAAAGTAGAATAATAATAGTAACAATAGGTTATAGTGTAGATAATATAGGTTGAGATAAGTGAAATAATAAAGGTGACCAGAGAAAAGATAGAGTAGTCGGTACAGTGAGAGAAGACAGAACGGGTCGTGGGGATTTAGCTTGTATGCTTATCCACTGACAGTGCGGTTTTAAATTTTAAGAGGATAAGCCATTGAGACACAAACCATGCATTTCTGCATGATTGTCCAGCTTCCGCTTACAAGTCTCCACAGATGGCGCTGTAGTTACGGCCGCCGGTAAAGCGTTCCATAGACGGAAAACTCGAAGCGAAAAGAAATGTGAACGCACTCGAGTCTTTGGTCTCTGGTGTGCTATCCTTAGCGGGTTACCTCGTGGAAGCCTATAATCACTTAATGGCAGGATGCTTTTATTAGGGTGGGCCTGGTCATTTAAGATCTTATAGACGGTGATGAGGTCTCCCCTGTGACTACGGTAACTAAGTGTGAAAAGACTTAATTTCTTCAGTCTTTCCTCATATGATTTGTTGCGGAGGCCGATCACCCATTTTGTCGCTTGTCCCTGGACACTTTCTAGAATGTTAGCATCCCTTTTGAGTAGTGGAGGAGCAATGATATTATGCACCTCAAGGAGTGGCCCCACGTATGTCGTATACAACCTTAAGAATAGTTCGGGAGTAAGAGCTCCCAGCTGCCTATGCATAAAGTGTAAAGTTGCGTAGGCTTTGACGACGTCCCTCGTGTAATTTCCACTGGTGTCTAGCTTTACTGTTAAAATAAGACCTAGGTCGCGTTCTGATGGCACATAACTCAAGTTCTGGCCACCAAGAGTGTAATTTGCACTCTGTGACCTGCAGGAATGAAGTTGCACTACTTTGCACTTCTTTAGGTTGAAAGGCATTCCGTTAGTCAGAGCCCAGTCTCCCAGAGTTTGTAGGTCAGCCGGTGAGTTTATTGCTCTCCAAATCTTTACGTCGTCGGCGTAAAGAAGCGCAGAGCAGTTCAGTTGACAGGGCAGGTCGTTGATAAAAATCAAAAACATCAACGGCCCTAAGATAGAACCCTGAGGACCCCCTGATGCCAAGGTGTGCCAGGATGATCGGATGCGGTTGACTTTGATGCAGTATTCTCTCTCGCCTAAGTAATATTTCAGCCATGCGAGAAGTCCTCCAGAAACACCCGCCTTGCTTATTTTGTGAAGAAGCAGACCATGGTGAACTGTGTCGAATGCTTTCGCAAAGTCGAGAAAGATCACATGGACTGGTACCTTTACATCCCAGGATAGTGTTCAACCGTTCCAAGCTAGTAGAAGATTCGTCACACAGGATCTTCCCCTCCTGAAACCGTGCTGTGCTTCATGGAGTAGGTTAGTTCCATCGAAGCATTTTCTCATGTGGTCGTCAATGAGACTTTCCAATATTTTCGATATCACTGGGAGTAGCGCAACTGGTCTGTAACTGGTCGCATTCTGCCGGTCACCACCCTTGAAGATAGGGGATAGGATGGCTCGTTTCCATTCACATGGAAGTTTCCCTACATCAAAGGAGTGTTGAAACAGATCACTTAGGGATTGGCAGAGACTTTCTGAATACTGCTTCAGGACGGGTGGTCTTATGTCATCGCAACCTGCAGACTTTCCCGAAGCCAACTTTCCCAATTTTACGAGTACCATAGCCGGGGTAACTTGAAATGTACCCAGCAGGTTTTCGCACGTTGGTCTTGCATTGTAGTATTGGTGTTTTGTGGGGGTAAAATCCTCGTTACTGTTCAGTTGCCCGTGAAAGGCTAGACTGAATGTCTCTGCCATTTCAAGACTAGTAAGAGATTTCCCATCAGAACCCACTAGATTGCCAGCTCCCTGGTTGGTCGGTTTTATTTCAGACATAAACCTGTATAGGCTTTTGGGGTTCACGAGAAGCGTATTGGCGAGGTTTCTCTGAAATGTCCTTCTATCACTCCGGACTCGTATGTTACATCGATTCCTGAGTTCAAGGTACACTTCATGTTTGGGTTGACTCTTCGATAACCGCCACGCAAACCGGGCTTTTCGCTTCGCCTGCAGAAAGCGTTTTGTCCCCCTTATTAGCCATGAAATTTGCTTCCTAGCTTTTGGTGTCACTAAACGAACAGTGTCTGAGACCGCCTGGTGAACGATCTCCTTTACCACTCCCCAGTGTTCTTCTACTGTAAGCTCTGTCCAATATTTCGGCCAATTTGCTTCAGACAAAAGTCTTCGCATTTCGGTGTAATTGGCTTTGTTATAACACAGATAGGGCTGTGTATTGTCCCACAGTAAACGCTCGCGGAGGACTATGTCGAATGTTATGACCGCGTGGTCACTACTACCTATGGGAGTCGTGATCTGAACGTTTTCCACTAGTAGCTGGTCACTAGTGAGCACATAATCCAGTCCAGAAGACTTCCCATCTGGGCCCCATCTAGTATCCATTCTGACATAATGAGTAAATTTGCAAACTTTGACCTACGATACTTGACGGTTCCGCTATTTGTTTACCAATCGTTTTAGTTTACTAGTACTTGATGTCAAGTTGTTTAGCTTTTCTAGCATCTCTCTGACGGGCTTCTAGAAACAATTAATTTCTTAAAGCTGACTTCTAATTTTAGAATATTTCTGGATTTGTTGGATATTCCAGCACTGCAAAGTACATTCTAGTCTGCTGATGCTAGAGTGAACACAATAAAGTATGTAGGACAGTTTATTTTAAAGGGAATGTATAGTATGTATTACAGCAGTGGAGCTACTGTGATTCGCTAACTATGCCTTGCAAACATATGTGAATAATCTCCAAAAGAGCCTCACGAAGACGGCTGAAAGGTAACTGAAACAATGGGTAGGAAAAGGAGTAAATAGTGGGGCGGAAAGGCTGAGGAGAGAACAAAAATTTACTGCTCTGTCATATAGAAAAAAACGATATTGCTAAGACGATAAAAAAATGAACCAAAACAAATAGTAGAGTAGGTAAACTAAGAGCGTGGAGTATATCCAGTTCCAGAAAACGCCTCAATCAACTCCCCTATCAATGTGTGTAGACCTCCTGGTTTTCCATAAAAGTTTAGCTTTCTCTTGGAGCTCTCAACTGTTGGTACGATGACCACCTTGGTTGGCAGTGAACACCATGAAACACAAACCTTGGTGGAAAATATTAGATCCACCTACGCTGCCGATTCTTGATATGTAACTCTATTTCAGTTACAGTGTCGGATGCTGTAGTAAAAAATCTTACTTTGAGTGATTTGTGTTATGCGGTGTTTACTGAGCCATAATCAATTTTCCTTAGTTCTCAGCTAATTGAGAGAATTCTGGCCCAGCTTTCTCATTTGATAGTGATGCAGGTGGCATCACTAGCTTTGTGGCTGTCTTCTTTACTTTCTTGTGTACATCCTTTCGAAATTTAAAGCCTCATAATTAAAGTGGTGGTCAAACAATGTGGATTGTGGGAGAGATTCTTTTCACATAATCACTTATAGATCCTACTGTCTACTGGTGTATGGATTAACACCACCTGATATTTTTTGATACTGAATAGCAACCCATTCTCTGTAGCCTAATTTACCACTTTGGTTAGGTTTTCCAACAACCTTGATAGAGTTTGTATGATGTTTTAGTACCCTCCATAACATTGCGTCATCATATTAGAAAGTGCTAGGAGAACATGAGGTGCTCACTCGACCGCTCAAGAGAAGCGAGATTAATAGTGATCTAGTAGTAGCACCTCGTCAGTTGTTGTTTCACACGTACGATCTACTCAGTCTTTCTTTATACAGAGTTCCCCATTCTGCAAACAGGCTAAAACTCAAGACTGAGAGAAGTTGTCGATTCCCATTTACAGGGTTTTTGAAGTATAATTCCATTATGGGTAAATTTTGTTTTGATATGATATTTTGTCTTGATATGATTATGAGCAGTAAATTGTGCTCAAAACGTCATCAGTAAACATTACTGTGTAACACTGTGAGACTTTATCAAAACAAAATTTACCCATAATGGAATTACACTCTACCACAGTGCTTAAGTTTTATTTTTATATTTCTGAAGTATAATTTCATGAGATACATAGTCGTAAGCTTTCTCTAGTCTAGAAACAGTGTGTGAATAGGAATATTCCGGTCCAGGCATGTTGTCCAATTGGCACAGACTATCAATATTTATGTGCCCTAGGGTCAACCTTTTGAAACTATATTGAGCTGAGCCCTTAAAGTTGCTTTCACTATGATGTTTCTACATGCAATCATCCAGCAAACTTCCATAACTTTTGAAAGTAAACCTGTAGAGGCAGCGAACAGGATTTTTCACCTTTAAAAATAATAAGCGGCAGGTTATCTGTGATATCGATCATCTCTCTAATGGGCGCTCAAAGAATCTCACCTGATGGGACACGTTTCGACAGCGCGGTGTTTCAGAAAATGCGGTCAGGTAATTTACTGACCGGAACGTCTCTATCTTCTCTTCAGAACCATACCTAGAGTCATTTGGGGAGCAGTAACCCACATTATATTAGACTTTACAATGATTTGCCGGGAGAAACGCATGCGGTTGTTTTCCTTTTAGTTCAGAATCTGTCAGATGCGTATCCAAAGGCCTCTGCCAATTAAAGATTACTCAAAAGCGTGATAATCAAGCCTCTGACGACATACATTTCACCTACTACTTGTCTCCTGGGTGGTGAATCAGCACGGATAATTTGCGCCAGTTTCGAGTTTCATTATGAGGTTTACCGAATATATTCTTCTATCCCATCGGATTTTTGTGCAGGAACGAATCCTTGTAGCTAGGTTTTTTGAAGCGTAACTCTCTCCCTGTCCTCTGAAAAAGACATTGTACGCAAGCCTTAAACCACCATGTATTTTTACTTTTGATGATTGTTTGATAACACCCTTCTTTCAATGCTTATTTGACATTAGTCAGCAGTACTCTTTGAATGAGTACGCCACTGTCTGAATAGCTTTTATATGCTTAAGGTTGGTTTTGTCGTGACAAAATCGAGAAGAGTCAGTACTGGTAAACTATCTCTCGGTGGCTACTGAGGAAACATTTCACGCGTGATCTGTATCGCCCTTTAGATGTCCTACTTGTATATCCTCCGTAGACGTGCGGTCACCCATGAGGAAGAAATCCGACCCGCATGATTTGCGTTTGCCCCGCACCACAAATGTGTTTCACCTTTGGTGCTTTGTAGGAACCACCACGTCCAGTTACTCTTTACTGTGAGTTCCTTAAATATGTCTTTTTTCACGATGTAAGATATCAGTGCATTTAATCCATTAGAGGGAATAATCTGGTAGAATTCCGTGTCTATGACCATACAGATTGCTGCAATTACCTGTTGGTTTTGTTTCACACACCAAAGATTGACATGCTCCTCCAACCAGGAGCCTGAAGTTGCTTTCGTTCATGTAGCACCAGAAAAACTCAAAGAGTTTGATCAGTGCTATAACTGAATGGATCTCACCTGTCGCAGTATTTTTCCCACCATACTCCCTCATCTCGCCCCATTGTGTACATTATTACCTCAAATATGAGCACTTCTTTGTTTTCAGTGTCGTATGATGACCGGGGCTCTGTCACAATGGCGGCTAACGGTGTGAGCCCCAAAGACACATACGTGACATCATTTATCTTACTTTGGTAATTTGTTTGGAAATCAAGCATGACACCATTTCCAATTAGAGGCAGAAGCCCAAAGGCTGGCTGGTTTCGGTGGGACTCGGGTCTTGAGGTATTTGGTTAACATTAGGATCAGCCTTTGGCTTCGCTGCAACAATAAATTTTTAGTCACTAAATATCAGTTTTGTCTGCTACTGCTGTAGACACCTGGGTTGACTGTCGCAGCGTCGGGTGTCCATGACCATTTCGCCTTCAACTTTGAGAACATCCAAAGTTTGACACCAAATGCTTTAGTGTAGTGAGAATAGGTATAAGAAGTGGACAAGGCAGACTACTGACCTTAGATACCGTGTCTCTGCTTAGTCCCAATAATGCTGGTATCCTCTGCTGCAAGTGTACATCCCATAAGTAATTCAGACCTGCATCGCCAGTGTCCAGATCTTGGTCATTATGTATGACTGTAGTCCTTGATTTGACCTCGTCTTTTGCTCAGTCTACCTAACACACTGCAATCTATTCAATTTCACTCTTGGACAGACCGATCATTAAATTACCTGCATTCCTGATACCAACAGGACGTTCTCTGACTGAATGGTTGGGTATGAAATGATTCGTAGTGAAGGGAGTTTCCTTAAGGGTGGCATCTTTCTCTTGTAGGGCTAGCAGGCTACCAATCCACGTCTACAACAAAGTAGAATCCCATCGACGTTTATGGTATAAACAGCAGAATGAACATTTTCAACGACTGCCTTCACATGTTTACCCTATATATATTAGGCTTCTCACAGTATCTTTACCGGACGATAAGCTGTTGTAATTGATGAAAGGAATTCGTAAGTCACCCTAAACTTCAGAATATTTGTTTTCAATAATAATTTAGTTTATTTCTACTGACCGTTATGGAAAAGTCAGACTTCGGGCGATCATCCTCGAGGCTTCTAAAGTGTAATTCCTTCATTTTCTAATTAACACAACTTCCAGCAGCTGGAATTGTTACGTTATTACTTCGTTGGCGACTGAAGTTCTGAGCGTAGCCCGACCACTAGGTTCTATTTGACCGGAATATGGAGTCAACCAATTGCGTGGCCACAGTTACGGTCTAGCAGTATAGCTCGAAAAGAACGAAAACAAAGCATCTTGGCCTTAACTCATGAAAGTGCGCTTCTCTGTATAGTTTGCCAAGCACTGATGAGTAACTCACATTTACAAATTACATCTTCACCGTATCAAAATGTGATTTGACGTAATTAAATCTGTGGTGCAATTAAACAGTTTTAAATTATCCGAGAAATACTTCAGGTGACTGAGAAGCCCAAGGCATCCTCTATTACAAATCAAGTACTACAGAAAACAATGAGCCAAACACAAAACCAAAGTGCTTGAGAATCAAAAAGAATATTTTGGACAAAGTGGTATCAAAGTCCCTCCAGCAAGAATCGAACTTGACACGTTTTCAGCAGGCAGTTTGAGGGCTAGTAGAGACTCCACAACACATCCCTTATTTCACTCACAATAGTAAAACAACATGGTACAAAGTAAGAATAAGTCAAAACAATAATAGTAGTCTACTCACGTAGATTAAGCATTCACATAACTAACATGCCGTTTCTGCAGGCATGATCATGTTTTAAATAACTGCACAATAGATTCAGCTATAATAGTTTACACTTATTTTGAAATGCGAAGCATATTTTAAGTTTGAAAAATTTCACGAAAGGGAGCTGGGTTAAATCAGCAAACCCAACATAAGTCGGTGCGCTTGAACCAAAGGGGTTCGATCTTAAGAGTTGTGCAACGATAGTTGTAGGGAACTTTCAGACTTGTTCCTAAGATTCTACTTGTAAATCTCTATTGGACAATTTCAATCATTAGTTCGTCCTTAACGGAGGTGCTGTTCAGGATAAATGGACAGTACTCAGGGAGGGGCCGTATGAGCGTTTTATAAAGTAGCATTTTAGATTCTTGTGTTTGAAAGTTATGAAATATAAATCCAAGTAATCTTCTGCCTTTAGAAACTTGGTTGGTAACATGGAGAGAGAACTTAAAATTATCAGAGTAACGGAGCCCGTGGTCAAGTACAGAAGGAAAGATAGTGGTTGGCTTGTCGTATATAGTTATGTTTGGGGCAATACGATGGCGAGCTGAGCATAACAGACCACACTCCTCCACGTTGATCTGCATCATCCACAACTTACACCAAGTCTCAATATGATCAATGTCCAATTAGGTTTTATGAGGCGGATTTGTCACTTCTTGGGTAGTGCTGTGGTAGACCACCTTCAAGTCATCGGCGTATAAGAAGGGTCTTCCATGCTTTATAACATCACAGATGCCATTTAAGTATATCAGAAAGAAGAGAGGCCCCAGCAAACTACCTTGAATTACGCCACTTGATATAGGAGTGGTACTAGAAAAAGTGTCATTAATCTTAACATATTGGGACCGACCACATATATGTGATTTACACCACTGTAACAGATTGCTAGATATACCGTAAGCCTTAAGTTTTTCAGGAGTAAATTATGACATACTTTATCGAATGCCTTCCTAAGATCAATATACATAACGAGGACGAGTTTTTATCTATAAGTCCAGTTATAAAATCAAGTAGTTCCAAGTGGCAGGTCATACATGACCTGGACTTTATAAAACCATGCTGAGGTGTTACGATGTTTTCAGTTAATAAGAAGTCAGCGACTTTGGTACTGATTATCTTCTCAAGTATCCTTGACAAGACAGACGTTATATTGATCAGCCTGTAATTCTTTACATAATATTTTGAGCCGGACTTAAATCTAGGGATAATATATGGCTGCTTCCATTCGGAAGGATAAACTCCGTTCATAATAATAATAATATATATTTTTCCTATCAATGTAGGATGAGGGAAATGAGTCAGGTCCAGGAGTATTGGAGAATTTCAATGAACGCACTGTACTTTCTATAACATCAACAGTCAAGCATATATTTGAGTCTTTTGCCTGTTACAGAGTCAAATTCGATGCATGCGGAAGTGTAGTGCGTGTACGAGTCAGAAACGTGCTTGCTAAAGAGTTCAGCTATGCCTGCATCATCCTTAACAGCAACAATTTTATGAATAATATAAGAAATTTATTATAAATTTTACGGAGTCTTCTTAGCTTGTTCCTGGTAGCACTCGGTATATAAAGTTGAGTCAAACAGTTGCGTTTGGATGTATACCAAGGGATAGATTCGTTGAAGCAAACTGATATGTTGGAGTAGAAACTGTCAAGAACAGTATCAATGTCTGCCGAGGAGAAAAAGGTATCCCAGTCTTGGCAACGAATAAAGGACAGCGTTGTTTCCCACTTACCCTTTGAAAAGTCTCTGACTTTTACTCTCCGGTGACGGCCTTCGCCTGACCCACTTGCTGCAGGTTAAAGGTGGAAATGACAGTGTTGTGGTCGCTACCAGGGAATAAAGGCCCAACTCGAGTGCTGACGGGGATAATGTTGTGTGTGAAGATTAGATCCAAGATTTTGGATTTACGTGTGGGGTGATTAACATTTTGTGTCCATCCATAGAATTCAACTGAATTTATTAAACAATCAGGGTGTGTAGGAACATTTAAGCCAATCCACTGGATACCAGGCATGTTAAAGTCGCCAGCTGTAATTTCAACAGTCTGTCATTAAAGTCAGATGGTAACCAGGTCTCGGTAACTAACAGTACTGAGGCCATACAAAGTGAAAGTAAGGAGTGAAGGTACAGAATTTCATTGCAGATAGAACGAGCGTTTATAAGGAAAATAGTAAGTAATCTTTGATCAGCGGTAAGGGCTGAGGCAAAGTTAACGAGACGGTGGTGTGATTCAGCTAAGATTAAATGAAAATTAGATGAGAGACTGACCAGTTCATAGAGTGTTTGGTGCGTTAAGCATTTATGGTTTCCGTTAAGGTTCTGCGTAAAAGAAGAGGGTGTGCATGGCTGATCGCTCAGTTCCTGATCGCATGCAGATAGGCATACGGAAACTGGGGTATCCTGGGTGTCTGAAGAGGGCACATTTGAGAGTAAGGAAACAAATCTTTAAATATTCCCATTTATAATATTAGAACAAGACATATAAGCGAACAATTTTGTTTTCAATTAGATCTTCTTCAGGCTTTACTCTAATTTACATAGATTTATATATAAAATTTTAACCAATGACGGTGATTATTATTATTAAGACTATTAAGATTATTATTTGACTCCCAAAATCACCGTCATTGGTTAAAATTTTATATATAAATCTATGTAAATTAGAGTAAAGCCTGAAGAAGATCTAATTGAAAACAATATTGTTCGCTTATATGTCTTGTTCTAGTAAGGAAACAGATTGTTCGACAGTAGGTTGATTGGTGGCATTGCTGTCGGGTGCGGAAAAGAGAAAAAATGGTGAGGGATTGACTAGTTGAACCATTGTGAAGATGGTTTTGGTGTCGTGGGGTGTGTGTTTGGGGGGAGTAGCATTGACTGGGTGGATCTCCGAGCAGACTATACTGAAAGTTTAGGCGACTGAGTCCATGTGGCTGTGCACCAGGAATAGGGGCATAGTTAAAATGGTGGGGATAAGTGACGGAGAAAGGTTGACTAATCTCAGATATATTTGATAATGTAGACGTCCTTTTAGGAGATTTAAGTGCGTGAATAGTAGATGACGCTGAATCAGACTTGACAGAGTGTATGCCAGGCACAGGAATCCTATTCCTTACATTTTTACTCAGAGTCTTAGAGCTAGATGGGAAGGTATTACAAGGGTTTTCGATAATTTTAGCATGGCGAGTGAGAATTTTATTGGTACCTTTTGCAGCAAGTGAGTGCTTTCCAGGTTGTTTAACAACTGGAGAAATACTGCATTTAGTATTGGTAACCGTATCAAACTTAATTTTAATAATAGTAATAATAATTTGTTTGATTCCAAAAACAGTACTAATGATACAGCAAGGAATTTTCAGCATTCAGTACAATATTGCATCTAATTTACTCAAAACGACAAAAAATAAATATTACATAATAATAATGATAATAAAACGTTATAGCAGCTATGTAGCACTTACAGTATGCGATAAGGAGAAAAATACGCATAAAGTATAAAACTGTAGTAATAATAGTAATAACGACTAAAATAAAATAGCTAAGTTATAATTAAACGATAGAAAGGGTGACACCATAAAATTACAGAAAGATGAACGTGAAAGGATCGATTCACTTTGCTAACTACATAGTAGCTTGTGTTTTACGTCTAAAAGTGTCTCCATCACATAAAATACGGGCTAAATCGGGTATTGTAGAATTTTTGTACTTACTGGTGTGAGCGTATAACGTCTTATATTGACTTCTCGTCATACCTTATGAGATGCAAGGGGATAGTTGTGAATAAAGAGGGTGCAGAGGGTCTGACAGTACGGCATTCGCCCATTTTGTACAGTATTTTATGTCTCTCGACTATAATATTGGCGAGCTCACGCAGTGGCATACCACTAGCCCCACTCATAACATTTAATACCCTTCGTAATATGATATTATCTTTTTTGGGAAGCCCGGGAAAGATTAATGCAGAGCAATAGAGTACAATAAGTAAAATACAGGGGTTTACAAACTGCAGAAGTAAAGGTTGGTTGACACCTGATTGTCTTAACTTTTTAATGTAGGTAAGACGAAACATCTTCTTAGAGATTAATAAGATGTAGAATGACCATGAAAGGTTAGAGGAAAGAACTAATCCAAGGTATTTAATGCCTGACTTGGTTTCAATTTCAGTGCCATCTATGCTACATGCATCATGGGAACTAACTAGTTCATGTATGTCACGTCGATGCTTGAAAGTGAAGTTAACTGCATGACATTTGGAAGGATTTAACTTAAGACCATTTGACGTAGACCGCTTGATGATGTCCAACAGAAAACTATTAAGTTTGGAGCAGTCAGACTGGGAAGTGATAGGCAGTGATGCAATCAGATCATCCGCATATCTGAAAGAGTTAGTTTCGTTTAAATGAGGCAGATCATGTAGGAAGAAGGAAAAAAGGAAAGGAGAGAGGACAGCACCTTGAGGAACACCGGCTTTTGCAAGCGAGGCTGAAGAAGATTTGCCATTATATACAGTATACTGCATTCTATCAGAAAAATAAGAATGCAACCAACTCTTAGCCCAGGATCCTGTTTGCATCAACGAAAGCTTATTTAATAAAAGCCTTCCAGGTGCAGAGTCAGAAGCAGATATGTAGTCTGGGGAAGCACAACAAACATACTTGGCACCTTTGTCTAAGTAAGAAACAACATTATGATATAAGACAATCGCGGCATCCAAGGCACATCTGCCGTGTTTATAAGCAAATTGTTTAGGATCAATAAAAGGTTTCAATGAAGGTTCAAGACGAAGTAAAAGTAATTTTTCCATCAATTTTAAAAAAGGAGAAGTAATTGCAATAGACCTAAATTTAATATCAGTACTTGAAGATGGTTTTGGTATGGGGATAATTTTAATGTTTTTTCATGCAAAAGGTAGAACATTACTGGAAAAGGAAGCATTAAAAATGTTAGTAAGAGGGTGACAAAATATCAGCACATTTCCTGAGGACAAGGGCATGTACACCATCAGGACGAAGGCTTTGGGAAGGCTTAGGAGGCCGGAGACATTTAAGCACATCAAGGGTATTAAAACCATTAAAATTGTTGTCTACATGATTTGCAACATTAGGGAGATATCAACTGAAGAGCGTATGAAAGAGTATCAACATTAAGAGGTGGAACAGAAGTACATCGCCTATCGCTAGTGATTTCTTTGAAAAGTTTCCACAAACTAGAAGGGGTTTTACATAACAAGAATCCTTGGTTATATAAAACATTTTGTCTTTGCATTTCGAATATTATCAAAGTATTTAACTTTTTTACACCTGAGTTATCATTTGTTTTGAAAAACAGCTCTTTATCTCTACGTATCTTTTTGAGATGTGGAGAAGAGAAACAGTCAAATCGAGCGAAAAATGTTTCTTTAGGGCAACATATTTCGAAACAGAACTTAAGATAATCTGTAGTGTTTGCGATTGTGTCATCTAAACAAGTCCCAGTTAGTGTCTTTCAACATACATCTGAGCTTGCATAAGTTGTCTTGTGAGTAGCATCTCCGTTGAAATTTAATAAAGAGGTGATAGAAGACACCTTTGTGTGATTTGGGATATATTTTTGGCAATACACGTATGGTGCAGTGTTTGGAGTTAAGTAAAGGAGCACGTTTGCGAGCTTCATAGCAACACCATTAATGAATGCCACATCCAGTGTTTTACTAAGACGAGTAGCAAAGTTAAAAATACTGTCATGACCAAGTGATATAAGGAAGGAGCAGTCACAGGAATTAAAGTCACCAGTCACTATTGATAAAGAGTTCTCGAAGCAAGCTGAAGCAAAAGCAGTGAATGCATCTGTGAACATAGATAGATCTGATATGGTACAACCAGTGGAGACATAAACATTTGAAATATAAATGAATCTGTACTTTGACAAGTGTTTCGGGCGACATCTCACAGTGATGCAATAGATGTAGTCATTCGAGAATTTGAAACAAA
Organism: Trichobilharzia szidati; assembly: GCA_944472155.2. NCBI lineage: Eukaryota > Metazoa > Platyhelminthes > Trematoda > Strigeidida > Schistosomatidae > Trichobilharzia > Trichobilharzia szidati. The sequence continues at coordinate 67,949,216 of OX235274.1, read as the reverse complement.
CTTTATTAGAAATGGACCATTTAGACTGAGTAAAAGTTACAACGCCTCCACCATAATTTTTCTTGGAACGAAAACGGTCTTGTCGGAATACATTAAAATCATTTAAAGACACTATATCGTCATCATATAGGTCATGGAGCCAGGTTTCTATCAGAGTGACAATACCAGTATTGCAATAAATTTCGGACGACAAAAGTGACTGAAAATCTGGAATTTTGTTAGGCAGGGACCAACAGTTGGTACTAATGATAACCAAAACAGTGGTGTGATGTATGGGTATACATTTCAAAACACGTCGCCAACCACCATGGTGCCTTCTCTTGGGTTTATTAGAAATATGAAAGTTTTTGGGTTTTAAACATTTTATGTAATCCCGGGATTGAATAATACGATTAGAAAGCATAATTTGATACGTAAACACCAACAGAATGTAAGTAAATAGATGCAAAATGTACATGGAATATGGTAGCCCAAATTATTGAAACTTGCTGCCAAGGTCATTTTAGGGTAACTAGGTGGAGGGCTTCTTCTAAGGCTAAGGTGAGGTTTTTATTGACGTCAGTGGGGTCGGTAGTATCTTTTCGGTGGCTTATTTCACCTGCTGGGATACTTTGCCTGACACGACGCTGGATCGGTGTTCCGTCGTGAATAATACGTATATTTTTAAAGCTGCTTGCTCTCCTAATGAGGTGTTGGTTGTTTACAAAGCGACTTGCATCCACAATGCCATGAAATTCGGACATTATTGGACAAATGTATTAGCTGAAGATTTACACAATCGTTTGCATTAAACCTTCTACTAGCGCGGGACCAGATGGTCTTGCTTCTATAATTTTCAAAAACAGTGGGTGTGATATGCTCCTATTACTTCTTAAATTCTTCTCAATATCTATGAACACTGGCACTTACCCCAACGAGTGGAAAACTAGCTTCATAATTCCACACCAAAAATCTGGTGATAAGGCAAACGTTCGCAATTACAGACTCATAAATATGACCCCGGTCGTCTCGCGAATCGTGGAGAAAGTTGTCAAAGATCAATTGTCAGACTATCTACTTAGGGGCATTTGACATGGTATCTCACAGTATTCTTTTCGAGAAGCTGTACTCATGTGGAATTCGCAATCCATTACTGAAGTGGTTAAAATCGTTTCTAAGCAACAGGGTACAAATAACCAAAGTTGGATCTGTATTGTCTCATCCTAGGCAGATCTCAAGTGGGGTTGTGCAAGGCAGTGTCGTAGTTTGGCAAAGGACAGACAAAAACAATCCGCTGCTCAATTTTGTCACACTTAATTGATAGTGGTCATGTAATGGAGAAAACGAGAGCCTTCAAAGTAATTCATCGTATCCCGCCGAATCTTTCCAATAGACTTCGTATTCGTTTACTGCACACAGCTGAGGCGATAGGCATTCGAACTATTAAACCTAAACTGTGCATTCAAAAGAAGTTCGTACAGCCATTATCCCTCCCTTGGCCTATTAAGACATGACCAACCAATGACTTCAACACCACCCGTTGTTTATATTTTCAACCCCTTTCTTATCATCCCTTAATCTTATCACATCTTCATTATAAACGTGTTTCATTCACTTTCCTTACAATCTAACATTACTTAAACGGTTCATTTGTTTTCACTAGCCTTTATCGACCACTTCCATCTGAACAGTTGTTTGTTTAATCATGGTGTTTTTCATTATTCGCATTATCACAGATTGCCTCACTTTTCCATCCCTATTATTGATAAGACCATTATTGTTATTATTACTATTATTATCATTACTATTATTATGACTAACTGCACAATTTATATTCACCATCTTATTATCCTATAGAGAAAACACCATGAATGGTTTAAATTTGAATTTTTATTTGCAAAGTTATGCATATTAGAGTTAAGCCTGATGAGATCTAATTGAAAACAGTAGTGTTCGCTTAAATGTGTTGTTCTAAAAATACTCCTGGCAAACCCCAAAAGCTAGTATCGATTAATGTCGGAAAGGAAACCAAACAAGTAGGGTGCGTGCGCCTTGGGAGGTCCAAACGATCAATACCTCGCTAGTCTGGAGATAGTTGAGACATTCAGTTTGGCTCTCGACTAACAGTTAAAAAGTAATGTAGACATTACTGGTGCGGACCAAAATGGTGGCACTACTATTTCACCGGAGGAAAGCCGAGTGGCTACTCTCCAGATAAACCCGGCAATAGTATTAGGGAGGCTACAGAGACTCACATCTGGAAAGACCCCACGTTGTGATGACACCAGGCCGTCTGTTCTGGAACAGTGCGCCGAAACTCTGTAGGTCCAACACTCGATGGATTCGAGGAAACTGTCAAGGAAGTGGAAAAGAGATTTCCTGTCTCCCACCTTCGAGGGTGGGGATAGGCGAAATGCCACTAGTTATAGACCAGTAGCCCGACTCCCATTGGTATCAAAATTTCCGTAAATTATTATTCATGATCACATCAGGGAGCACCTCAATAGGACTAGTAAACCCCATGAAGCCTGAAACTGTTTCAGGAAGGGCAGATCCTGTGTAACAAACTCAATATCAGCTTTGGACGATTGGACATCATGCTGGGATACGAATGCTCCAGTCCATGTGGCCTTCCTAGACTTTGAGAAGGCATTTCTTCTCCTACACAGAATAAGTCAGGCAGTATAGGTAAGTCGCTTTTTTCATGTTTGAAGGACTACCTAGCACTGAGTTCAATCGAGTCCTATCATCTTGGCACAGCTCGCCATCAGGAGTTTAGCAGGGTTCTATCCTAAGAACACTGACTTTGATTTATGTCAATGACTTACCATGCCTTCTAACCTGCCTGACTCTTCTATACACTGATGACGTAAAGATATGGAGGGCAATGAAGTGTCTGGAAGACTAAAACAGGCTGCAGGCAGATCTAAAGGCTTTGGAAGACTGGTCTTTGGCCAACGGTATGACTTTCAACCTGAAGAGTGCAAAGTAGTGAAATTACTCCCCTGTAGGCTGAAAAATGAGAGTTACATTCTGTGCTACGAAAGCCTGTCCTGCACAACGTCGGAGCGTGACTTAAATCTAGTTCTTGTGGACAAAATGGACAAGCGTAAATTACACGTGCGACGTAGCGAGGGCATATGTGGTCATACACTTCACACATAAACAGTTAGGTACACTCACTCCTTAGCTATTTCTAAGGTTATACAAAACATACGTCAGACCACACCTTGAAGTGCATAATATCATTGCAACCCCACCGCTTAGAAGAGGCGCCAACCTCTTGGAAAGAGTCCAGAGACGGTAGACAAAAGTAGTGATCGGTCTCCGAAATAAATAGTATGATGAAGGGCTTAAGAAATTAGGCCTATTCACACTTAGCTACCGTCGGCTTAGGGGGGACTTGATTACTGCCTGTGAGATAAAAACGACCAGAATCACCTTAACAAAGGTGTTCTGCCATTGAGTAGGTATAGGTTTCCTCGTGGAAATCCTCTAAAGATAGCTCACTAGTGGGCAAAGACCCAGGCGTGCTCCCCCTTCTTTTAATTGCGGGTTTGCCGTCCCTGGAACTCCTTATCGGAAGTTATGGCCATGGCACTGTCCTTGAACAGCTTTAAACGAAGGCCGGATAATCACGTAGCGACACAAGGACTGCGCCCAAATGGCCTACCCCCTAACAATCCTATACACCATCCATGGGTAGACATCTAAACTCATCGTTTCGCTTCTTTACATTCACTCCTGTCTTACACTCCTGAGTATTACAACTATTACACTTACACTTATTATTATTATTGATGTTAGATACATGTATATTTATATGTATATCAACTTCAAATTTAATTGGCTGCATTTTCTTACGTTTTCTTTACTTCTTTTTATGTCCTTTCGTCTGAATAACCTACACTAATTATGTTATTATAATTATTATCTCTTTTCTTTTGACGACGATACCAGAAGACTGGTGAAAGGACCAACTCCATTCACAGTAGTAACAAAGTCTTAAGACACCACATACCACAAACAACATAATTTAATCCCATCACCACTCCTTTGGGAGTCAACCGAAGCTATGACAGTCGAGTGGCGGGGCGAACTACGCAAAAGTTTACCGAAGACCAGGAACCTTTACCTCAAAATCAAGAAGCGAGCACAAGCAAATCAAATTGGTTAGTGTTAGCTCGTAAGAACGACATTGGACCTTGTGACAATAAAACCAGTATAATGATTGGAAATCAATTATTGGGAGACCGGTAAAATCGAGCTGTCACGTTACTGGGTTACAAATGACTTGACGTCTTCTCACTAAATTATGTCGATTTCCAGAACAAATGCTCACAATGTGGGCCAAAAATGCCCGGGTGTGTACTCTCAAGATAATAATCCAACTACTCTGATATATGGATTACCTTCACAGTTCACAACTGAGATACTGTATGATGGACCTAGAAGATGCATAGTCAGAACTCGCAGTAATTCTCCTGAACAGAAGTGCGAAAATTCAGGCAATTCTTTTAGTGCTTTTGGAGGATCGAGGGACAGCAATCTAAATGTAACATTAGACGCTAATGACGGTACTGTCGAGAGGAGAGACGTTATAACGTCTCAGTATACTGATTCTCAAAACCCCAAACTGAAGGGATCTTTTGATCCGATATCCTACTTGCCAGATAATGAATTATCAGACGTTCCATTGAATTCCAATGATGACTGTAAAAAAGCATTTGATGTTTCAGATATTTCCAAGCAGTTGGTACTTTTGTCGCCGTTTTCTGGTAAAAAGTTTGCTACTCTTCACTGTGAGAATCTCAGTGGACCGAAAACACCGTTAAGCGTGTTCACAGAGAAAGCCAATGATGTCATTCCATCTGTGATAAGTCAAGCTACACATCCTAGGTGTACATCTGTCTCAATGCCTTCAGTAGAGGATGGTCTTTCAAGTGGGAGTGATTCACTTAGTCCGAGTCATGCTTCAAGACCTCGCATTAAAGAGGCTCCATTCAGCATTCGTCCATTTTCAGGGAGTCCTGATTCAGTAATAGATATTTACTGTGGAAACTGTGCTGGCAATTCCTGTTCAGATAGTCCTACAGGTGGGGCACTGCTTAATCCGTCCCTAGTCCAGGATATCTCCAATGACATTCAGGATATAAAGCGAACTTTAAGTACTGCAGAACATACCAGGGAGGACGTTCAATCCTATGGAAGTACCATCAGTAAGGAAAAACTAGATAAAAAGACAGGTAGAACAAGTGACCAGCATGGCGAAACAAATGGAATGTCTTCAAATTTTGAAGTGTCAACTGTTGAAGCACTTACTACTTTCAGTCGTACATGGAATAAGATTAACAAAAAGTAAGCAAAGTAACTTTTTTTTATTCCTTCACGTTCCCAGTGGAACATGGGGCTTCAAGCTGGAGGCTTGAAGTTTCTGTAGCAGTGTTTATTTTTACAGGATGGGGTTGTCAGCCTCATGCCCAACCTTTCCCCTTTACCAGCATTATTTCTGGTTTAGCGAGGCAAAGGAGAGCGTCAGTAAGTAACTGTAATACCAATAAAAGTAGTGGGACAATTTGTGTCGATGCTGTATACCGTAATATCCTTGTTTTCTCTAGTCTGTTCTGGAACGTGGCAAATTAAATTGATATACTTCTTGATAAGTTGATATTAAATTGATATATATATATATATACCTCAGTTCACACAATTAGCTTGGCTCTAATAATTGCTTATTTTTGCTCTTATTCTGAAATAAAGACTGGTTTTGTGACCTAGTTGTACTTCAGTATGAAACTGCTTGAGTAGCCATTTACCCTAGTTTAAACCCCCGGTGGTATGAAAGAGTAATCACCAAGAAATAACTTTTGTAACCCTACAAAATGAAGGAAATTAAAGTAAAAGAAGTGTCTGGTTTCCAACTCAAGTGAATCTGCCTCTGAGTTTGAGCATAGAACTTTGTACATAGTTGCAGCAGTTCAACCTCCCCACACTCCATAAAGTACACAAAGGTGGAGAAAAATAGATTCGTAAGAAGCATAATGAGCGAAATGTGTGCGAAAATACTAGTGATATGGAGAAACATGAGGACTTTGTGTATCTAGGAGATTACAGGGCAAATACGTTTTGCGCCATTGAGGATGATTTGGAGCTATATCACCAACAGTCCTTGGTCATTAGTTCTTAGCGTGTTGAGGACCCCGACCAAGCAGCGTGCACCTTCTTACATGGCTCAGACTAGCTTTCGAAGATATCATGGACTGATGTCAGGTTCTGATTTAACCACCTTTAACTCCTTTCCAGAAACCATCAAGTGACATCACTAGACAAGCCCTTGAGTGGAACCCGAAAGGGAAGCGGCGAGTTGGTCGTCCAAAGGTGACTTGGAGGAGGTCATGTGAAGAGGAGATGAAAACGTGTGGGCAGACTTGGAGCCAGGTGAAGGCTCTAGCAGAGAACCGAACTCAATGGAGACGCACGGCTGAAGCCCTATGTTCCTGTAGGAATTAAATGATACAATAATAATAATAACTCCTTCCCAACTTAGTTCAATGTTAACTGACATTGCTCGTCGAGGAAAGCGATGGATCATCATGAGTATCATGTTCAAGCCATCTCAATCGATGTGGCTCTATGACTTCACCAATGGACTCATCTCCCCTATCAAGCACTCTAACTTCGACACTACTCACTATATTATACCACTTAAGACGGCAGACAGAACTCAAAGATTTGTTGTCGGAGACAGCAATTCTTTTCATCCACATTCAATAGTCATTTCTCGGCTGTAAAGGAGAACAGTGCAAGCTGCTGCATACAAGTCTGCTCTGTCTCATCTTACGATTGACGTGGCTTCTGAAGGCAGATATCAAAAGATAATAAAATTCTACTTGTATGTATCTTCATATGATTATGTGCGTATAATGCAACTACTTGGTGAGTAATGGCGAAGTGAGATGTAACTAGTTAAGCAGGAAAGACTGATCAATTTATGCAGCTACCGACTGAGGTAGGAGATGAAAAATTATTGGACCGTGGACCCAGCTGAAGAAGACAGCAGAAAATAGAACAAAGTGGGGATGTTGAAGCCCTATGTTCCACTTGGAACCCAAAGGAATAATAATAGTACCGACTGAGGTGGTCAAAATTTGTCTTCCAAAAAGAGCAACATTCTCTGAAATATAGTTAGACTATAAGGGAGTTAGGAGAAGACAAACCTAAACGTGTTACTAATCCATGATATTAAGTGTTTGAATCATACGGGAATTTGTAGGTTGCCTTCAAGATATTCAGAGTTAGTGTTTAGAGACCCAGTTATATCTCTAAGTCATCCACAGTGGTACAGTCTTCACTGTTCATCACCAATCAGGTTCAGAATATTTCTCAGTAACGTTTACAAAATTATTCTCCTCCATACCTGTTTTTCTATTGTAGTAGTGTATTTCCATCATCCCCTGTAATGTAGTGTCTCGGAGTATGGTAATTTGAAATAATGCATTTCTATTCAGAGTTTCAAGTTGACATTTGTTTCATCGTTCACTTCATTTTAACTGCAATCACCGTTTATGTAGATGTAAAATTTGTTTCATATCTAATTTTATAATTTTCTGAGCTCTTCAGCTGGGAACGGCCTATTTTATTTTCAGAGTCTTGTGTTCATTCAGTCACTTTATTTCAGTTGTTTAGTTTTAAAGTCACCGTCAAAAATGTAAACAATATGAACAGCAAAAGATTTGAGTAATATGGTACACAGTATTTGAGTATAAAGGAAAGTAAAGAATAGCAAAACTGGCATCAAAACCAAAGCAATCAAAAAAGACCCACTCAAGTTTACTTTTATGTCGCTTTTTGAAGACACAAAAATATGTAAAACAGCGTACTTGCTACTGCGATTTGGTACTTGGACTTGGATATCACAACAGAGATGTGGTACATCACCCTGAAAACTCAACTTTCAGCGAGTAGATTTCGGGATTGAAACCCTCCCCGTTAACTTCAACTTGAGTGACTGGTCAGCATCATCAGCCTTGACACAATAAGTGTAGTTCATAAACTGCAACATGAGAAATTTGTTTTGGGAAACTGGGATCTAACGCATCCCATGGGTTTTTGATGCTGTGAGCAAGTATTCATTTAGGTTGAGGTGATAGCAGCTAGAATCAAAGAACATAATATCAATGTAAGTTTTATATAACCTCGAGAAGCTATGCTAAAGTAAAATTAGATTGGAAAGGAGTTAGTGCTCGTATTTGGCTGAGTCGCATGGGGAGATATAGATTATCTGACCTGGATCCATGGAATGTTAAGATCCAATGATTGGAGACTTTTTGTGTTATATATATATATATATATATATATATATACAAGTCGTCCATTTCATTTTCCAGATTCTGAAAATGTTGACTAAGCTTCATTCAATTGTTCTTTCTTCCAAACATCATCCATTGTAGTCGCATTACTTAACTTTGATATATGCCTGTTCGAAGGGTGATAGACTGATCTCCTTTTATGCAGGGATGTACGTTAATTCAGCTAATTGGGTTGCCTTCCATTCAGTGACCAAAACCCGTCACCGTAACATTGTCGTTGGAAATTCTGCAGTTAATTTGTACCACTGGTTTGAAATCACAGTTTCCCAGATAGATATTTCGTATGTAGCGATGAAATAACAAGTACCGATAATGTATTAAAGAAAACGATACTAAGCACGCATGAATGTAATTGATTATCTAGACTTCAAGAGTCTTTGCTTGGTTATCCTCAGTAAGTAGTTTAATTGTTTGGTTCTTTAAATAACCAGAGCGGTATTGATATCTTTATTTGAATCATATATTATTTTTGGTTTACTGTAAAAGTTAGTAAATACATTGGTGTAATATTTTCATTTATTTTCTGAATTTAATTAGCAAAGGGAAACAGATTGTCCAAGCTGTTGTTGAGTGTACAGATGAAGACATTCCCAACCAAGTAACTCGTAAGTGAAGTTTCGCGTTTAATAACTTTAATTTATATCATGATGTATGAGTTACGTAAAATACATGCAAAAGACATGTTTAAATGGAAGTTAACAGTGTATGTTAGCAACTAATTTACTACGTATAATTTCGGGTAGGCAATTTATGATTAGTGCAGTTTAGATAACAAAGTAAGAAGAAATAATTATTTGGAAAACACGGAACTATTGTGGTATGTGCAATAATTTAATTAAACATGAGTATGCAGTCACAGAAATGTTTGAAGTGGTTAGAATAAGTGTGATAATGCCCTTTCCAATTAGGTGATTTTAACGTTGCTTGCAGAGTACTTTCATAGTTACATTTGATGATCAATCGATGTTGTTATCAGAAGACAAAGTTTCATTGTTACGATTGTCTGCACATTGTAGTAGCACACCTATACTGTAGTGTATATGGTATATATGTTTCAGTGCTTTTTCAGGAAGTGGGAATCTAGTTAACATATGGCGTTTTACTGGATTAAATTTTTTCTTATTCATGTTTGTTCTATTAGGTTTATAACAACATTTATAGTACTCACTGTTGATAGAACTCGAAAAAAATCGATTGCTAAATATCGCCTTCAGACAATCTTTTTGAATGTCCAATATATTCTGAATTATGTTTTCACAAAAAGCCGTTAATTTACGTAACATTTGGGTTTCATTTCGTTATATTGAATCATTGCATTGTTCATGTAATCAGTATTTTAAAAAGCAATAATAATCAGTTTCCATACGGCACTGTGGGTTAAAATATAAATGTATTATTTGTTTACCTCAGTATGTGGTGAGAGCTGTCTATAAGCCAAAATTTAGACAATAATTTACGTTCCAAATCGGGGTCATGAGAAAAAACAAGAACAAAGTTTAACCCTGATGAATTCACCAACCAGTCACAACAGACTTTAAGCAGGCAGATACTATTCTCAGATATATGACCGGACTGCCTAAGAAACGACCACAAAGAGATGACAGAATAACCTTCAACAAGAAAACAACCAATCAGAAGACGATGCTTCTCTGCTAACAATAACGAATAATAATGTACATAAATATCTATAAATATCTGTTGATTTTCTCAGTAAACGATCTGTTGCATGACCCTTGTCTTCTATCGGTACAAGTATTTCCCCCTAATAAATAGTCTTATACCTCTGCTGCTGCTGCTGCTGGATTCAACATAGAACTTCGCACCGAAGTGCAGCAGTTCGAGTTGCCACGTTCCAAATAGCACACAAAGGTAGACAGGAAAATGAGAGAAGAGAATCAATAGAATTTAGATAAGTATAAGAGTGAAACAGAATGAGTAATGGTAGAAAGGAATATGAAGGGTAAAGAGACTGAATACATCTGCGCCATTTACAACGATTTCGAGCCATGTCACCTAGTGTCTCCAGCCATTGATTCTTAGAGTCCCGAGGGTGGGCCCCAACCCGGAAGTCTGCATCTCCCTACCTGACTCAGTTTAACTGTCAGGGATTTCATGGATTGATGCCATGTTTTTGTTTGGCCACCACTTACTCTTTTCCAACCTGCACCTATATCAGCTAGTAATGCCCGTCGGGGGAGGCGATGGTTAGGCATGCGCAGCACGTGACCTAGCCATCTCAATCTATGTAACTTTATAGCCTCTTCGAGTGATTTTCCCTCTTTGCCCAACATTCTACGCCTAACGTCAACATTACTTACCTTATTATACCACCTAACGTGAGAAAGAGATCGTAAACATCTGTGGTCAAAAACAGACAATCTCTTCATGTCTTCGGCTCTCAATGGCCATGTCTCACCGCCATAGAGAAGGACGGAGCGAACTGCTGAGCAGTATACACGTCCCTTGGTTGACAGCCGGATGTCACGCCTACGCCAGAGACGGTGTAAGTTAGCGAAAGCAGCCCGAGCTTTCTGGATCCGTGCTGTGATTTCGTCACCAATCAATCCGTTGGTGCTGATACAACTTCCCAAATAGGTGAAGTGGTCAACATGTTCTATCACTTCACTCCCTATCACTAAGCTTGGAGTTGACGTAGTCCAGTCCTGTAGCAGCATCTTACATTTCACAGGGGCGAATCGCATGCCAAACATACGAAGATTGCTGCTCAAGGTGTTCAGAAGACTCTGCATTTTGTCAGCGTCCTCCCCTAACAGGACTATGTCGTCTGCGTATTCTAAGTCTATAAGACTATTCCCTGGTAATAAGTCGATTCCTAAGTCATTAAGTTCAGTTAAGGATACTTCCATTAGCATATCTATGATGAAGTTAAACAGAAAAGGGGAAAGTGGACATCCTTGACGGACACCACTGGTTGTTATCAATTCAGATGACAATTCCCCATAAGCCCTTACACAGCTACGTGAGTTTGAGTAGAGTGCCTTGATTAGTGCAATGTACTTTCTTGGCACTCCCTTCATAGTCAAACATTGCCATAGAACCTCTCGATCCACGGAGTCGAAGGCCGCCTTCAAGTCAAGAAATATGGCAATGGTTGGACGCCTAAAAGTGTGTCTATGTTCTAGGATCTGTCGGAGAGTGAAGATATGATCTATGCACCCTCTACCTGGCCTAAAGCCCGCTTGATTTTCCCTCGTTTGTTCCTCCCGAGTTCGGCTTAGTCTGTTCATGATTACTGAGCCTAGGATTTTAGAGACTATGTTCGTCAGGCTGATTCCTCTATGATTATCACATGAGGACTTGTCTCCCTTCTTGAATACTGGTATAATAAGTGACTTACCCCAGTCTGATGGAACCGTCTCTGATTCCCAGACGTTACCTAGTACCTTAGTTAAACTATATACTAGTGTGTCACCCCCATATTTAAACACCTCCGGAATAATTCCGTCGGGTCCTGCCGCTTTGCCTCGTTTCAAATTAAAGATAGCTTTAGTGACCTCACTTACAGACGGCGGGCCAGTGTCTATATCCCATTCGGGTGTGTGCTGGATGGCAGGGAGGCTCAGTGTGGCTGTAGGCAAGTTAAATTGTTCCTCGAAGTGTTCTTTCCAGCGTTCGAGGTGTCTATCCTGAGAGCTAATTAAGGAGCCATTTTTCTCAGAAATAGTCTCACTTATGATTTGCCTTCTCCCACCCGTTTCCCTGATGAGTCTAAAGAGTTGCCTATCGCCGATGCTTTTTCCATCTCTTTCGCCTTTGTCAACCACCACTGTTCACGGTCCTTGCGGAGACTTTTCGTAAGTTTCCTTTTGTGCAGCTTTCGCTCCTCATTGAATTCGGAGCTCGCCGGAATAAGTCTTCTAGCATCTATCAGTTCGGATGAGGCAGTCGAAATCCAATGGTTTTTACTCACCTTTGGATTTACCTTATTCACAGCTTTTACAGCTGTATCTATGGCTGATTGAATATTCTTCCAGGCTTCTTCAGGGTGAGCGCAGCTGTCGAACTCAGATATGTGTTTAGCTAGTTCTTCCTCAAATAGGGACTTAGTTTCCTGATCGAGCTGGGGACGTGATGGGTTTACGGCTAGCTGTTTCCTACGTCCGTTCAGTCGTAAGCACACACGAGCGCGGACCAGTGCGTGATCGGTATCTACACACGTGTTCCAGAAGGAGCAACAATCCCCTACCGACCCACGCCAACGATAGCTTATTGCTATGTGGTCTATTTGTGTCCAGCGTTGGTTTGATGATGGAGGTCGCCAGGTCAAACAGTGTCTCTCCTTGTGTTTGAAGTTAGTGCTTACAAGAAACAAGAACTGTAGGAGACGGTCACCGTTGTCGGTTCGCTGGCACAGAATTCCGTATGTGCCACCGACATTCTTCTCAGATTGACACAATTTCCCCACTTGAGCATTAAAGTCACCAGCTAAAACGACTATATCTGAGCGTTTAGCCTTTCGCAGCAAACTAGACAGCTTTTGGTAGAACTCATCCTTCGTTTCATCCGAACTGCAGTCAGTGGGGGCGTAGGCGGAGATTACGAAAAGGCATCGGCGAGTAGTGCAGTCCTTTCTCCTTTTCACTGATCCGTTCAGACGGACAGCACACATTCGGCTATCTACCGGGATCCAGTCAAGTAATGTCTTTTCTGCCCTAGTACTCAAAGCTATCCCAACACCAGCTAATCCTCGTGAGCTAGCCGTCGCATCTCCTGACACCCTCAAGGTGAATTTTGCAGATTCATCCTGTCTTATACCTCATTTTTTCATAAACCCGGTTAGGTCCCATATTTATCCCATTATTATTAATAACGTTTCTTTGTTTTTTAAGCTTTTCGTTTATCGTATTACTTGCATTTTCAGCATTACTGAAGAATTTATTTATTGTTAAATATTTTATAGATGACAAAGTTGATGTCGTAAGTAATATTTCAGGATCACCTGCTGGCAAATGTGATTCGTGTTCTCAACAACAAGTTCATCAGTGGACATTCCCTGTGCAAGTACATACCGTGCATAGTTCAAGTGAAGATGAAAGTCATCATAAAAATTCAAAATCTGTTCCCATTAAATCCCACTTAAAATCTCGAAATTGCTCAGGGAGAGAACAAAGTGTATTTTCACCATCATCTTCCTTTAACAGTCCACAGCGAGGACAATACCAGCTGTCGACAAAACCAAATGATTCGCATGAATCATCAATGAAGTCGTATTCAAGAAATCCTGATCATGCTAACAATATTGCTACTAATGTCTCTAAATTATCTCAACATCATTCTGACCGTCGAGATGGCGGTAAGCTTTTTGCGGTACTGTAAAAATAGTATTGTAGTGTAAAGTTAGGGTTGGAACTGTGGGTATTGAAGAAATGTCTTTCAAATAACATTTCAGTCTTTATTTTCAGTGAGGTTGAAGTCCCTTATTTATGTCAGCCCGGAAATCATTTCTTTTCGAAATCAACGGTTTGAGCTATAAGTATTTCTCATCTCGTAGTGAAAATACTTATAGTTAGTTTAGTAATGCTAAAACAAGAAACCTATCTCTTAATTATCCTTCCATCAATAAATGATGGTCACATCTGGTGTTTTAGCGTAATCTTAATTTTCGTGGTCCATATTTTAACAAGGTTTTCTTGAGGTGATGCAAATTGGAAAATTCTTGAAAATTTTAACCCTCTCCCACCCTATAAAATTCTAAGAAGTATTATAGGTAGGTGGAGAGAGGTTGATTACTGAATCCTTGTTCATCGAGTCTACACCCAACGCGTCGGTGGCACAGTGGTTAGGACTCTCGCCAACCATGCACATGGTCCGGGGTTCGATCCCCGGCCGGCGCACACCCGATATCTATGGTCGGCCTGCAAAATTGGGCTACCGATATCACATGCTGAAAATTCCATACTTGTACCAAAAATACGGTGTGGAATCAAGCTATAATAAATAAAAAAAAATAATAGGAATGACTCATCATCCATACCGGAAATACGGAAAATACTACTACCAATCAAATCAAGCGGTGAAAAATAATGGAATTATATAAACGAAGTTAGAAAGTTGTGTGAGTACCGTGGTATGATTATGAGCAATAAATTGTTCTCGAAACGTCATCAGTAAATACTACTGTATAACACTGTGTCACTTTATCAAAATAAATTTTACCCACAATAGTTAAGACTGGATGAACATTAGAGGACTGTTGAAGGATAGGAACAGATATGCCGAGTGGAAAGTTTTTTTATCGCCCTGGTTAAACATTTCGATAGAATCTCTGCTGGAGTATCTCCTCCGAATTGTAGACGTAAAATTGAGGGTTTTTCTCCAACGTTGCCAGTTCACGTTTACGAATATTGAAACTTATGTTGGTTTTAATGAACTCCTTTGGATATCCGTTCTCACTTAGAATATCTCGGATGACCTGGAGTTCTTTTTCTACACAGTCTTCGGAGCAAATGGACCTCGCTTTAAATTCTAAACACCTGAATTCCAGGTCATCCGGGATTGACTTTTAAATTGTCTGTGTTAGTTGGTTACACGTCTCATATCCACTGAGTTGTATCATTTAATCAATAACCGTAGTTAGAAAACTTTACCTATCTCTATATCACATAGCTAAGCGAAAATGTTTAAAAGACTTTGTAAATAGTGCTATTTCTTAACATAATTTTACTTAGACTTCATGTTTTTTATCTGCTTTTATAAGAGAAAATGTCAAAAGTTAAGTGGAGCGAAATTCAGTGCATTAACCGCTTTGTGAGTTGTCCTGGTTGACTGTTAGGAATTTAAGTGCTGTTTAAACCCAATAGTGCTATTGTTGTTATTGTCATTATGATTTTTAAATTTATTTATTTCTTCCTTTTGTCGTATTATTAGATTTCGACAGTGATGAAGATACTGCTCAACTTTTGAATAAACAGTATCAAGCTGATAAAGAAGTATACATTCCAGAGCTGAAAGATAAATCTTCTTTACAGGTATGTATCACTTAATTCGTTATGCAATACTTTGATTAAACGGCTTATATACTGTCACATAAATGTGAGAATAAGCAACACTTATGTGTTCAAATTTTATTTCTGAGAGTGGTTGATACCTAAGAGACGGTAAGTATGTCTGCGTTGACTCTTGTTATTCACCATGAATTTATTCTAAGTATATCACAGGGACTCTTAATTTGAGTAAGTAGCCTGACTCGGTTTTATGGACTGTGTAGGGGCTAATCATAAAACATAGTTAACCTTATTAAAGAAGGCAGATCTTCATTTAAACGAGACATTAATCACCTTGACAGTCAGTCGGCTAAGATAATGAACCACAAATTGGAATCTCAAAGTTTCATATCCTGTCAATAGTATAAGTGCATACTGTTTTACATTGGGCTATTAAAACGCTGAAGATTGAGCTCACTAATCACATTTAGTCGCACACGATCGAGTTGCATTCTAGCAACATTTCTACAGGTGTTTTGTTTTATCTGTTCAAATATTTTTCATTAATCTTTAAAAAAAATCTACAATTAACTACTTCCTATTACTTTTCCAACCAACCGTGCATACACACAAGTTCAACATGATTTACAATCGAGGTGGATAATATGTATTCGTAGCCTTCTATTCATTAATTTAAATAATAATTGAAGTGATAATTGATGATTAAACCGAAATGTCCCCGATGTTTTGTTGATTGATACTCATCTGATGAAGTGAGTCTTCATTTCACTTCAATCAGTCTGCCCAGATGATCTCATCATTTCATAGTTGTAATTTAACTGAATGCATTCTTTATTTGAGTGCTCTGACCGTAACGCATACATTCTCTCTCTCTCTCTCTCTCTCTCTCTATATATATATATATATATATATATATATATATATATATATAGTCATATTTTGTGTGGCATATATCATGTCACAAGCTCAGCAATTTTATGCTTCAAATATATGAAGTAAAATGATTACTTCAATGCTGATACTAAGTGTTTGTTTTCAGATAAGACACATGATCGCTAATTAATTCGTTTATATATATATATATATATCTGCTAAGTGAACATAGATAAGACGGAAGTGAAGATACTTGACAGTTAATGAAAAACAAAAAAAGCTGTCAATACGATAAATCTAAAGGAAGCTGTCTCTTCCACCTACCTAGACAACGTCGTTTCAGAGCCAGTCAGGATTGGGAAGATGAGACTGGCGTTCAGTATTCAGTGTGGCCACATACAGCGTTCTTCACAACAAACAATATATGAATTTTCACCACTGGCATGAAGTCAGTGCTCCTACATGGTTCAGAGATTCGATGCATTCATCTTCAGTAAGTGCTTTCGCTCCGTTATGAAAATCAGATGGCTAGCCGAAAAGGATAAGCAACCAACCAACCAAGAACGTATTGCCCAACAAATATTCAGGAGGAGATGAATTGGACTTATTCTGAGGACAACGGTGGGTGACATCACACGCCAGACCTTTGAGTGCAATCCGAATGGGAAGTGACGAGTTGGGCGTACAAGGGTGACACGGAGGAGGTCATGTGATAATGGAATGAAAGTTTATAGGCAGTTTTAGGGCCAGCTGAAATAGATAACATAGAACGTAGCGAAATGGATGTGCTGCTCATTTGGAAGCTATGGAACGGATAAAATTATAATAGCAATACCAGATGTGTCAGCCGATAGGACCTGAATATGAGAGCTATATTTTCTAGGATGACCTTTAAGTTTTCTCATCGTATATTTGAGCTGATTTTGAGCACTGAATATTGATACCCGTACTGTAAGAAATCTGTCGTTCAATATTTTTCGCACTGGTCAATCTACTGACAGTCTATTGGTGTAAAAGCGATGAAGCAGTGATCGTTGTGTTCGTTTCACTCTTTCTAACCAAGTTTATTTAATGATAGCTTTATATAGTTGATGATTTAAGACGTACTGCTGAATCATTCAGATACAGGAGTATGAGCGAATTATAATTTGGATACATTTTGTTCGATATGAATAACCTTATACTATGAGCCTATATAGATATTTAATAACTAAAAAACTGAACTACTCATGTCTATTCTTCATGTATGACATATACTGATATTAATTAAATTAAATGACTATCTTTTTTATTTATTTCATTTCCACACCCGTGCTAGCTTACCAAGCTAAATTTCCATTTCATACACTTGTCATCAGTAGTCAAGTTTCTCTTGATGAAGATTTAAACAGTTAAAGGTATCTACTTATTTGTGAATCAACTGAAGGAGATAATGCTACCTAACTCATACCTTGGTTATTTAAACATATAGGAATAAGTGTTTCTAAATTACTGTGCACTCATAATAGTATAGTAACATATTGGCTAATGTCAACTATTAAAGACGGTATATTCTACTTAAAGAGATGATTCGATTTTTTTTCGTTAGTCTGTGTAAAGGAATCGAATTTCTGTTTTATACAGTAAATTTTAATGTCAGTTATCATGTAAAGTCTCAGGGAAAATATTTACTGAGTGGTTTCAACGTAGAACTTTGCACGGGTCTGCTACACTCCCTGTAGCACACAAACTAAGGGAAAAGAGTAAAGAGAGATTCAAAAGAGTGATAATAAACAGAAGTGTAAGGCAAAAAGAATAGTAATACGGAAGAATAACAGAGTTTTATTGGACATTATAAATCACAAAGAGTGAATGCATCGGCACCATTGAGAACAATTTTGAGCCACATCACAAATTGTCTCCAGCCACTGGTTTTCACTATCCCGAAGGCCCCAGCCAGGAAGTCTACACCTCCCTACGTGGCTGGATTAAACTAACTGTTGTGGATTTCACTGACTGATGAAGCCATATTTTGGTTTCACCACCACTAGCTCTTTTCCAATCTGATTCTATGTCAGCTAACATCACCCGTCGAGGAAGACAATAGCTAGGCGTTCGCAACCTATGTCCTAACCTCGCCGCCTAACCTCAATATTGCTCACCCAATTATGCCACCTAACACAGGAGATAGAACACAGGCACTTATGACCAAAGACAGCTGGTCTTTTCATGTATTCCACTTCCAATGACCCTGTCTAACAGCCAATCGCAGAGGAGGATGGAGCGAACTGCTGAACAGTATACACGCACTTTGGTCGACAACCGGATATCGTGTCTACTCCAGAGATGAAGTAAGTTGGCGTATGCTGAACTAGTCTACTCTATCAATGCTGAGATTTCGTCAGCGACCAACCCGCTGGCGTTGGCTGATACAAGTACCCAAATAAGGGAAGTGGTCAATACACTCTATGTAGTCCAGTCCTGTAGTATCATCTTGCATTTGACGGTAGCGAATCGCATACCAAACATTCTCAGATTGCTGCTCAAGGTGTTTAGAAGACTGCATTTTGGCAACGTCTTCACTTAGAAGTGCTATATCATCTGAATATTCAAAGTCAACGAGATTATTACCTGGTAACAAGTCAATCCCTGAGTCTCTGAAGTCAGCAGTTAGGGTTAATTGCATTAGTACATCTATGATGAAATTGAATAGAAATGGGGTTATTGGGAATCCCTGACAGACACCACTTCAGATGACAACTCTCCATAGGCCGTCACCTGGCTATATGAGTTCTAGTAGGGTGCCTTGATCAGTGCGATGTATTTTCTCGGCATTCCCTTCACAGCTAAACATCGCCATAGTACTTCTCAGTGGAGGGAATCGAATGCCGCTTTCAGGTCAAGAAATATGACGATTAATGGACGCCGGTAAGTATATCTATGTTTCTGAATCTGTAGAAGTGTGAAATATGATCGATACACCTTCCTGGCCTAAAGCCTGCCTGGTTCTCTCGTGTTTGTTTCCTTCGAGCACCACTCAATTTACTCATGATTATTGAGCCTAGAAATCTAGATACCATATTTATCAGGCTAATCCCCCTTTGTGATTGTCACAGGAAGACTTGTCTCTTTTTTAGTATATGGGGGTAATCAATGACTTACAACAGCTCGATGGAACTATCTCTGTTTCCTAGACTCTGTCTAATACCTTAGTTAACGCTGACAGTAAACTGTCTCCACCGTACTTAAACACCTCTGGAGTCATTCCATCAGGTCCCGCTTCTTTGCCTCGTTTCGGACTAGTGACAGTTTTTGTAACCTCAGTTAGAGACGGAGGGATGGAGTTTATATTCCATTCAGGAAGGTGTTGAATGCTGGGTAAGTTGAGCGTGGCTGTACACCTATTAAATTGTTCCTCAAAGTGTTCTTTCCAATGTTCTAGTCGTCTATCCTGAGCGCTAATAATGGTGCCATTTTTCTCAGAAATCGTTCCATTTAGCATTTGCCTTTGCCACCTGTTTCTCTGATAAGTCTGAATAGTTGTCTGGTGTTACCTATCACCTATGTCGTTTCCATCTCTTTCGCTTATTTCGCCCACCACTGTTCACGGTCATTGCGAAGACTTCTTGTTAGTTTGCGTTTGATCAGCATTCGCTCATCATATTCGGAGCTCTCCGGAATCAATCATCTTGCTTTAATCAATTCGGAAGAGATAGTAGAAATCCACTGGCCCTTAATAACTTTCGGGTTTAGGTTACTAACAGCCTTTACAACTGTATCTACAGCTGACTGTATATTGTACCTGGCTTCCTCAGACGGAGTCTTACTGTCTATCTCAGATATGCGTTTCGCTATTTCTTCCTTAAATAGGGACTCAGTGTCTTGGTCAAGTTGGGGGCCTAACTACTTCGTCGCCAACGGTTTTTTATGTGCATTTAATTGTAAGCATAAACGTGCTCGAACCAGGGCTTGATAGGAATTAACGCACGTGCTCCCGAAGGAGCGACAGCGTTCTACTGGCCTTCGCCAACTACAGCCTATGGCTATGTGGTCTATTTAAGTCCAATGTTGATTCGGTGATGGAGGTCACCAGGTTTCGCAATGTCTCTCTTTGTGCCTTAAGTTAGTGCTGACTAAGAACAGATAATTATCTGAAAATAAGTGTTGGAGACAATCACTGCTGTCGGTTCGTCGGTAGAGAACTCCGCACGTACCACCAATATACTTCTCAGTCCCGCATAACTTCCCTACTTGGACATTGAAGTTGCCTCCTAAAACAACTATACCTGAGCGTTTTGCTTTTTGCAGCAAGCTAGAAGGTTCCTGGTTGAAATCATCCATTAATTCATCCAAAATGCAGTCGGTTGGAGGGTTGGTGGAGACTATGAAAAGACATAGATGGGTAACGCCATCTTTCTTTCTTCTAACGGAGCCGTTCAGACTGTAGTAACAGAAGGCAAGACACGGAAGCCAAGGTATGTTTCATTAATCAAACCGCTATTTATACACGTACAGTTTACATTCGTTAACCAATCACTGAGCGTGTGATTTGGTTTACTTTAAACGACATGAAATAGAATGTTCAAATATATATATATATATATATATATATATATATATATATATATAGTATTCTGTTTATAACGCCGTTTTGAACTGTGAGAATATATGAGAATCATATTCCGTTGGCACACATTGTCTGTATCGCACCACCACAATACGACTATCTATCGGGATCTAGTCAAGAAGTGGTTTTGTCCACCCCAGTACTCAATTTTATCCCCACACCTGTGAGACCTCGCGAACTAGCTGAAAAGTCTCCTGACACCCTTAAGGTGAATTTTTCAGATCCACCTTGTTGGCCAGGTAGGTTTAAGTGAATAACCACACTCGGCTCTTGTATGCGTGTCTCCGAAACTAAGCATACATCCTTGGCTCGAGATGCCAGAGTTGCGGCTAGTAATACCTGTTGTCCTGAAGCTAAATGCTCCAGTATGAAGTTGGCTGCGTAGCTTTAAGAGGCTCTCAGGGGGTGTTTTCCTGGCTCTCAACCTTATTCGTGGTCACACAATGAAATGAAGATGACTGACCAGCCTGTTGAATAGTGCTGACAGTATTAGGGAAGCAAGATGATGAGAGTGATAGGTATAAAAGATGATGATGATCAAGAGGGCCTTGTGCGCTTTTGGAGGTGTGTATGCTGTTGTTACTTACCGGCTGCCCACACCGTGGAAGTTGGTCGAGTTGGTGTTGCGTGACTCCAGAGCCCAAGGGACAACTGCTACAAGCTGGTCACTAATGGCATGTTTGTACTGACCTTTTGGGTTGGTTCTGTATAAGTTACTGACTGTCGGTTACGGATCACCGTAGGGTAAGTCAAGAAATATAAATTTTGGGGTTAACCTTTTCTAACCCCTTCTCTCTCCAGAGTCGAAAGACAGCATAGCTGAAGGAAACACCTTACTGCTGTTACATCCCTATTTCCCAGCAGTATGAATTCGCCCACAGACACTCATCATAGTGTAAACAAAAATCTTACACTATGCCGGCGATTGCTTTTAGTCTAATCACCATCCTTACAATTTTCTTGACATGGAAGGGCCTGCAGGAACATTAGTTCCAGCCAGTCAATGGCGCAGATGTATTCAGTCTCTGTAATCTTTCATATTCCTTTCTACCATTACTCATTCTGTTTCACTCTTATACTTGTCAAAACTCAATTGATTCTCTTCACTCATTTTCCTGTCTACCTTCGTGTGCTATTTGGAACGTGGCAACTCGAACTGCTGCACTTCGGTGCCAAGTTCTATGTTGAATCCAGCCAGCCAGTTCCAGCCAGTTTAGCTTGTTAGGGCATTGCGATATGCAAGCCCGACCACTACGTCAAGGCAGTAGCTATAGGTCGGGAAAATATTAATTGTAATAATCATATGGTTTTGATTGATGGATGTACACAGAAAAACAGACGACGTAAATGAGTGTGATGAGTAAGTTTTTTTCATTGTTCTAATTAGATTAGACAAGAATATATTTAAAAAACTATTTAAAGTGTGTTAAAGAAACAAACTAAAAGATGAGTACATTTGGTGGATTAGGTTGAGTAAGTCAGTTCTTTAAACCCAACATATAACAGAGACTTCTTACGATTATTTCCTTTGGTAAACTTGAACAAAGCAAAAACGCATTGAGCGTGATAAAATGATGTCATTATATTTCGTTAGCACCTCAATGTGTTCTTCCTCTTTTGTTCATATATTATAGATAATTACGGGGGTTAGGTATTTTCTATTATTTCGATGTGAGTTATTTTTTTATTTGTCCTTTTTACTTTTACAGGCTGAATGTCAACGTCGAGTTCGTGAAGGCAAGTTTATGTATTGCTGTATTTTTTTTTGTGTCTACATATATACCAAATAATTCATCATTAAGGTATTTATTTAACACTTTTTAGCTTTATAATGACACTTGACTTTTTGAAAGTGTATCTTGTGCTTAGGCATTTTGTCTTTTACAATGAATATTACTCGATTTCACCCTATATAGAAAATAAATTTCATGAAAATTAGCAGTAAACAAAGCGATGTAGAGTAGATTTTGGCTTAAGTTTACCGTCAACGCGATATAGTAAGTGAATCACGTTAATTAGCTAGTAGTAGAAAAGATAATAATGTTAATATCGACTTACTGATGGTTGTAGGCAAGTTGATCGTAAGTATTATTTGGTGGATGGTGACTAGCAGTGGAATCCAGGATGCGCACTTCATTCTTTTTGGGACTTGTCATCTGGATGTGGCTTCAATGCTTAGTGAGTGGTGTTGTTCCAAGTGAGGCTTGGACCCAATAGCCTTCATTTCAAACGCTAAAGCGTTATCCACTAGACCATTTGGGTCACGAGAGCCACCTCTAGTGCAACGGAGATAAGTTATTATTTTGTTTAGGTTAATTTTCGTTTTTTCCCCATTTATTGGTTGAACCACTGCTAGTCACTATCCATCAAATAACATCAATGTTAATTCTCAGACATGTCAACAGGAGCCGAACATTTCAGTCCGATTAGTCAATGGAAACAACAAAAATTGACTTAAACAAAATAATCTGTTATAAGTATATTTACTTACTCTAATGGTTTAACATAGTCTGTGTTAGATGCAGTGGACATCATATTCTAAATAAATGATTGGATGTTGAAATAGCTTTCGTGATATTTGTCAATGTTAAGTGCAATTTTACTTATCGTCATACGTACTGTCAGAATAGAATTTCCAGATTCTTCAATGCCCAGTGGATTCCAGGGTTTCTTCGTGATATGTTTTGGAATGTGTTTGTTATTTCCCTAATTTTGTTCAATATTCCGGAAGTTTTAATAATACTATTATTATGTTTCCAGTTTCTGTTCGACATCCTGAGCATCCAGACGTCCTTATACATGGTTTGTTATTTCGGGCTCAATATATGGGAAGTACTCAGATTATGTGCAATAAACACTCTACACGAATGTCCCGTATGATTCAAGCTCAGGAGGTTGTTAACCGTATTAAGGTTAGGTATTCTTTTTGTTTCCTAAAATTAATTATATATCAGTCAGTATTATTGTCATTTGACATTGATATAGCTTGTATATCAAAAGTAATATGAATAATTATTCTCTTGAAATCAGTCGTATTTGCATTTTGAAATGGAACTTTACTGGCAGTACGTGAAGATCTTCAGAAAAGTTAAGTTCAGATTACACAGGTTTCAGATGTGATAACCAACAATAATCCCAAACTATAATTTCTCCTCAAAAGAAACGTGTCCATTTATTATGATTCGTCGTCACCATCATCGTTTGATTATGATTTTCTCAGTTCAACAAAGAGTACTGTGTATCTGCTGGCTTTATGGTCAAATTTCCTCTTATATCAATGTATCTTATGTAGTAATTTCAAAATGTAGAATCTGAAACTGACATCGTATGACAGACGTTGGTACTAAATTTATCTAAACATATCATTATTTATCTTGTTAGTACGGGCTAGGTATTGTATACGCCACAGGATATGCATAAGAATCTTGTGTCAACGACTTCACATACTGTGAGCAGATGCTGAAGTCATTTCTGACGGGAAAAAAAGTTTTATTAGTCTTGAATTTGGTTGATCTTAGGTCACAATGCTGACCTCTTTAAGTAAATCCATCCACTACTTTAATTCATTTAACACCTGGGAGTATACACTAGGAGCTACAAACTATTTACGTAGATTATTTATGCCAGCTAATTGCGTGTAAAAAATCACAAACAGAAACGATGTACTTCAGATTGTTATATACTGTCATATCACCTACTGAGTCCAGCGGGATTTAGTTATATGACTTAAAACGTGTAGTAAATAATAAGTATGCACCTTGATATAGATGTATTTCACTCCATTCGTTTGTCTAAAATCTGTGGGGGTCATCATAAAAGAATTTCAAATAAGTAAATAGTATTATCAAATACAAATAGAGTTTACAGTCAACTAAATATTGCGATCACTGACACATCAAGCAATATGGAACTAATGGGTCACTTCACCTTTAGGCTCATTTAGATTCATCACAAAATACGAATAGTATACCAATATTATAACCTTGATTTGGTTAGTTGTGGTCTGTGTTGTTTATTAGAGAAAGCCAGGAATTTTGGTGACTTCCTGATAAAAATAATTTACTAGCAACTAACGTAGGGAAAATACTTCACAGAACCAATCCCAAACCGTAGATAGTATGCAGTTTCTCCGAACCAACTGTAATACGCTTGTGTTGCTAAAAAACACACCTAAATAAATCAAAAACGCTTTTCTACACGTTAAACCTCGCCAAGATAACTAGGTTCCTAGTATTCTAGCCGGTCCCAAGGCCGGGTAAGGAGGGAGGGTTGGGCGTGGGGCTAGCAACCCTACACCACTAAGCCTATCAAACCTCTAGAGACTGCAGCGCACACAAAATATATTAAAAATACAAAAACTTCAAATAAATATCTTATTCTTCGCTGGAATCGGAGAGGCGAAATAACGCGGACTGGTGAAAGCCTTCGAGAAGCCAATCAGCCAGCCGTTGTATCTTCTCTCGATGAAAGCAAGAATAAGAATAGGGAAGTGGAATGTCCGTACAATGCACGAGACTGGGAAGGCTGCTCAGGTAGCCAAAGAAATGCGAAGATATGGCTTAGAAGTCCTGGGTGTCTGCGATAGCAGATCGAATGGATGTGGACTGTCAAAATCGTCAACTCTCCTCCGGTATGGTCACCCAGACGACAACCAAGAGCACACTGAGGCAGTGAGTGGCTATCATGATGTCATCAGTGGCAACTAAAGTTCTAATGCAGTGGGAACCAATCTCCTCCAGGATTATGACGTCAAGATTCAACTCAAAAGGAAAGAAGGTCACAATTAACATGCAGTGTTACGCGCCTACAAACAACTCGGAGCAAGAGAAGAAGGACGATTTATACAGACAACTGCAAACGGTAATGGACAACACCCCAAATGGTGACATCAAAAGCCTTATGGGTGATATGAATACAAGACACACTGGGAGCAGATAATACTCAAAGAGAACTTATCATGTGTCGAGAGGCTCTGGGAGAAGTGAATGACAATGGAGAACTCTTTGCAGACATATGCGGTTTCAATGACCTAGTGATCGCAGGCAGCGTGTACAAACACAAGCATATACACAAAGCAACATGGATTTAGCCTAACGGACATACAACAAACCAGATAGATTTCATCTCAATGCTACTCGAGGAAGTGGAGACGCAGCCAGCATGCTGGACACAAGGTCGAGAAGGGGGGCAGGTGTGGGCTCAGACTATCATCTAGTTCAAGGAACCTTCAAGGTGAACCTGAAATCCTTGAAAACAACTGGAGACAGACCACAATTCAAGTTCAACATTCAGAAACTGAAGGACAAAGCCACAAGGGATGCCTTCACTCCAGATCAGATCAGAGCAAAGTCGGAGACACTACGTGTTATGACCGAGGAAACCTGGGTGGAAGAACATTGGAACTCTCTGAAAACGATAGTCAAGGAAACGTGTACAACTGTTCTAGGAAGAAAGAAGAGACAAGACAAGGAATGGTTCCCAACGGATACATGTAAGCTAATCGAGAAGAAGAGGATTTTGAAAGAGATGACTCAATTCAAAAGAGACATGAGGACACTATATCAGATAACCAAGTCTCTATCTGGTGATCAACCCAGATGATGAAACCAATTAAAGATGTTCAAGCGGACCTGAATACCAAGCAGGAGAAACAAATCTAAAGGACTTTTGAATTGAACCCACTGGCACCTTCCCCAGAAATACTACAAACAGCACACACGGAAATGCCAATGGACACCACTCCTCCAACGAAAGCAGAAATCTCAAAAGCGATAAAGCCACTGAAGTCCAGGAAGCCAGCAGGACCGGACCGCATTCCCCCTAAAGCACTGAAGACGGCCCCAGAGATTACGGCAGATGTTCTTACTCCATTACTGCAAAAAGTTTGGAAAGAAGGGAAGGTGCTTACTGATTGGAAGAAGCGCTACCTCATCAAACTGCCGAAGAATGGCGACTAAGGCATCTGTAAGAACTGGCGTGAAATCATGCTCTTGTCCACGCCAAGTAAAATACTAAGTCGCATCATCCTGAAGAGAATAAAGGATGCACTGGATACAAAACTCCACCAACCGGAACAAGCTGAATTCAGAAAAGGCATCTACGCATCGTCATCGAACAAAGCATAGAATGACAGTCAAACCTCTACCTCAACTTCATCGACTTAGAAAAAGTCCTCGGCAGTGCAGCGTTGACCGAGAAGCTATTTGGAAACTGCTTCAACAATATGGCGTGCAGTGCCCAAATCTTTATCAGCCTCATTCAACAGCTGGCTATATGACAATGTCACGTGTCAGGTGAATACAGGAGTAGGACAAGCTGACTGCCTATTGTCACCGATGATATTCTTAATTGTGGTGGACCGGATTATGCGGCTCTCCGTGGAGAGTAAGAAGACAGGAATACGCGGATGACCAATATAAAGATTCTAGAAGATCTGGATTTCGCGGACAATTTGTGTCTACTGCCACACAGACTCGATGAACTGCAGACGGAAAGCAACAAACTGGCCGAAGAGGCTGGCAAGCAGCGAAGACAGGACTGCAGGTGAACATAAACAAGACGGAGGTGGTGAAAATAACCAACGAACTTCGACAACAACAACAACCAGCACCAATCACCATCAGTGGTAGAAATTTGACAGATGTTACATCCTTCACTTATCTGGCCAGGAAGCACGGTTTCAACCACAGGCAGTTGGAACGGACGAAGATGTCAAAGCCAACCAGCCAGAATCGGAGAGGCAAGATACACCTTCATCAACCTGAAACCAGTTTGGAAATCTTCTGCACTCAGCACAAACAATAAAGTTCGGATTTTCAACACAGATGGGAAGTCAGTCAGTTCTTTTATGTGGACCAGAAACATAGCACATCAGGAAGGAGCATTTCCAACAGGCTGTGGACATTTATCAACAGCTGCATTCACTACATATTAAAGTTCAAATGGTCAGAAAGAATTAGCAACAAGAAACTCTGGCAACAAACCAACCAAGAGCCGATCGCTCAACAAATATGTAGGAGAAAGTGGAGATGGATCAGGCATACTTAGGGGGAGGCCTCCGAATGACATCGCGCGCAATGCAAGCCATCGCTCGAGTGGAATACCAATGGGAAGCAAAGAGTGGGTCGTCGGTGTCAGGGTGACATGGAGGAGATCGTGTGAGGAGGAGATGAGAGAGTTTGGTCAATCGTGGACTCAGTTGAAGAGGACAGCAGAAGATAGGAGAAAGTGGATATGTGTTGTTGAAGCCCTATGTTCCACTCGGAACCAAAAAGAAAATTCATAATAATATAAACTGAGACTTTTTAGCAATGTAGACCCACGAAAGTGAGGTAGATTGAGGCAGGCACCAACAGTCCCAAGTCAAATAATTTACTATGGCTCACCCCACCCCGAACTCTACTATAAAAAATATGTGGTGAAACTAACCAATAAAGAATGAGAAATCGAAAGGTTGATTTGAGTAAATAGAGCAATATAGGAGAATGTCAAAAGCGATGGAGAAAAAACGTTAAAACTCCTATTAGATGCATCCAATCCTTGCGATGTTTCCGGAACCTGAAAATATACAATGGTAATTCAGTTCAGTGCAGTTGATGTAAATACAAAACAAGAATATTACTAAAATTTCAGACAATGTGCATCTGAAATTATTAACTCTTATGTGATCATAAGCTCATACTATACGCTTAACACAACTAAATACTGTACAAGTGAATAGATGCAAACAGTTGTGAACAAACGTGTACGTGTCTTCATTTTTATAAGGTAATAATAAGCAATTATTGAGCCAATTCACAAAAATTCCTAAACAGATCAAGTGAGTGCATTTTATTTGCACCTGCTAATTGGATGACTGTATAAGAACATTTTGTTAGATAGAAGTCAGTTATCCGGAAAGGACTTTCCATATACCAGGCTGAGCCATACAATGTGCGTATGTGTGAGGACCGGTGTTACTTCTAAGTTGCCAAAGCTAATATACGTAGAGTGGGACACCAACTCAGGACCGACTGACTAAAAGTCGAGACCTTAACCCCAAGAGTCACATCCTTGCATATAAGAACAAGTGGGAAGCTTTTGAAAATATCATACGTTTGTAAGGGTTCACATCATTCAGCTGTACAGACTGAAATAGTTGGTTTAAGGTATCTGAAGTATTTCATCTTGGTTCAGCAAGCTTAAATACAAGCCACTGATAGATTACCTTCTGGTTATATTAATCATATATGTGTGTATATGCGGAACACTAATCTTTATGCAATCTTTGTTTAACATAAATAATGCATAAATAAATCCTGCTAATCATCAGATGAAAACCGTCTTAACATTATAAATAATCGATAAAACTTGGGCACTGTGGTAGAGCATAACTCCATTATAGATAAGATTTTATTTTGATATGATTATGAGCAATAATTGGTTCTCGAAAGGTGGTCATCAGTTGATATTACTGTAGAACAGTGTGATTTTCAATATTTGGTTTGTAAGTATTTGATTTAATATCTGACCGTGATCAACTCTTGAAAACTGTGTTATTTCTCAAAATAAAATCTTATCCATTATGGAGTTATACTCAACCAGTGTCCATGTTTTTTACTTATATCAACATTATTACTTCATATATTTATTCCCCTTAATGAATTTGAACAAAGCAAGGACTACAGTTTTAGCAGAATAAAATGGTACCATCTTTTATTTCGTTGCCTTCTCGTCAGTTGAAAATTTTGTCGAATTTCACTTTCCTCTAAGCCTTTCACAAATTATTGTTGTTTTAACTGTCTTTAGTGACTGCATTAAATTTCTTAACTTTATCTGATATTCAGCTTCGCATTGTATTTATACAAAATATCACTTACACACGATTTTGAACTGTAATCCGGTAATCTTAACAACTATATATTACTTAAGAGACCATAATGTTGTCAACAAAATTACTTTTTGAATATTACATACATATAATTGTAGAGCTTGATGAGGAAACTATCGAAAATGAATATTCATGGCTCAATGATTTGTCTTCCAAATGTCGAAATAGGAATCTTCACCATAACTTGTTTCAGTCTATGATGATAATTAACAACAACAGATATACAGCGATTCCATCCACAAATTTCGATAACACTTAGGGGGACTACAACATCCGTAATTTCACCTAACTATCGAGATCATTTTCATGACCATTTATAATCACTTGAATAATAACACAATGATAAACTTCACTAAAAGTAGGCATGAATCTATTTTTGGAGTTCTCCACTAAATAGAAATTCGCAATTTAAAAGAAGGATTCATGAATATCCTAAAATAGGGAGAGAGTATGTCGTTGGGATATGCCTCTTGATAGGAAGCCGCCAAATTGAAATCAACATTTTGAGTTAATGGCTTCAGAAGTATTCATTCCCTATGTCTGGATCTGGTTTACGTTGTGGTCATGAAATAACCTCTTGGTAAACCTTGTTTAACTCTGGGCCAACCACCAACCAATCAAAAGAACTTATTGTTCTCTGACCTAGCCGACTTTTATTGTGGTTCAAAATGTATAAATATGGTGTATTTTTTCTTAATTAAAAAGTCCGTTACCAAGTCTCTTATCTTCTGTTGTTAAACTTGTACTGGGGAATGTATTGAGGCTTCCAGTACTTGTATATTATTAATCCAAGCATAACATGATTGGGTGTAGTTTTGTAAATGTCTGAAACTGGTATGTGTTGCATATTTTAGATCCTACTCAGAGGGTTTTGGTGTTCAATTAGAAGCTAAATCAAAACAACGGTACTACTCTTCAGGGTGACAGTTTACAAACTAGTCAGCATTTTCTTTCCTCCCTACTGGGTTGTATTATCCAGGAGAAAATTCTTAGTATAGATCGTGTTGTATCTTTAAGGAGTATCCTTAGAAAGAGAATTATTTCTAAGGGTGAGTTCACTTGTTGGATGACGATTGAATCATCCCCACACATACATTTATTATTATTTTTATTCCTTTGTGTTCCGAATGGAAGTTAGGGAGTGCTTCAAGCTTAAGTTTTAAAGTTTCAGTAGCAGTGGTGTTTATTTTGTACAGGTTGCGTAGCTAGCGTCACACTCAACCCTCCCTTTCTACCAAATATACTGCCAACTGGGCGAGATTTAGGAGGGTACGGTTGGAGATTGAAATCCGGACCGCGTGGTGGTTGACGAGTATCCCACCAATGAGCCACCGATGCACCCAAACATTCACAGAACCACTAAATGCCTTGAATTGTGTCTCTAAGGAAGAAGTGATCATCAAGTGTGAGGTGGTCAGATATTCTAAAATGGTAGATCAAGGTTACTGAAATATCACTGTGAGACGCCCGCATATACTGTATGGTCTCTAACTTTATTATTTATTACTATTGGACAAGGAAAATGCTTCTGACTGCAAACATTTTGGTAGCATAATTGTAAGATTAGTGACTCTGTACATTAATATCAATCCATTATATTTATTCTTTAAATTTGTTTGATATGTTGTTCAATAATTCTTGTTTGTATTTCTGTAGTTTCCTTGTTCCTTATTGAGCATGGTTATTATCACGTCTGTCAGTATCTTTTTTGCTTAGTTATTCAAGTATGGATGGTTTACTTCGTGTGTAAAAACAAATTTCAATGTACACATTAACTTTTCAAACCACTGTTTACAATGGCTTAGTTTGTCGACATATCTCATTTCTCGTATACTTTTCATTATGAAATCCGTAAAATCACTGAAAAATACAGTATATTTTATTTTTAGGCTGAAATTTAGTCATTCGAACAGGGAATCATTGCTATTTTAAGATAGTTGAATACACTATCATTTATCACTTCTGGGATTTGTTAATTTATCTAAAGTCAGATGCTATTCCTGTAGATTGTTATAAATCTAGACTGATTACCCTTGCATGTGTTCGTTGTCCACTTATATGCTTGGTATCTAGTGTTTATGTATGTGTAGGAGGGTAAAGCTTTCAAGAATGCATTGTCATTCAACATGTAATTGTGTGTATCTCTTCTATGCTTCTTTTTAACGACCTGTTTCATTGCTCAGTTTAAACGTGTTTCTTTTTTGGATTTATAGGCTCCAGATGAAGAATCTCAGCCGAGTGTAACAGTTGAATTGTTTGTTTCTACTGAACGCATTATGATATTGAATGCTAATCTTGAAGTGAGTTTATACACAGTGCTAAACTACAATCTTATCTATTCATATTTGAAAATTAAGTGTTATGAGTCAGTTTTGTTGTTATTTAAATCTCATCTTAGTAGCAATTGATGCATTAATAGGTCTACGAACATGTTTATAATTACTGAGTTGTAAAATTTTAGGATAGAAAGAGACATCATAAATCAGTGTTCACGTGAGCTGTACACCAAACAGTTGACCCTAACGTAGATTGAAGGTCACCTTATTGGTTATTTATTGGGGGCGTGTCGTCTAGTCAGAATATAGTATTTTATGTCTTAAACTAGTGATTTATTGGTTGCGTTAAATGATTAAATTCAAATCCAGACAAAGCCCATAATCTGAACTATATAATTAGCTTCAGTTTCTAGTTATCTATTTCCTGGAGCAATAAATCTTTGTCTTCTGTGTTTTCCTTAGTGGCAGTTCAAGTTATCATTCGTGTATTGTTGTCTACTGCAGTAACAGTAAGAATCAATCCAAATCCAATGCTGTTGTCTATCACAGCATATATATATTATTGTTTTACCCTTCCATATTGGCAGAAGTCAAGAAATGTTTGACTAGAGTATGCTTAACTCTTCTCAATTAAGTGATCTTGGCTGAATTATGGTTAGATTCGAAAATGAGTTAGGAGTGCACAGACTGAAACATTACCCAAATCCACGAAGTCATTAACTGTTTGTCTGTGTGGTATGTGCTGCTTTGGATTATGGTAACTTAGACTGATGCCTTTCTGTTTATTTTTCTACTTTTTTCTGTCCATGTCTTTTATACTTAGTGCTACTTTAATTGCAACTATAAGAAATTTATAATTGTTATTGTGTAGTTTTAAGAAACATATAGGTCTTCATAGACTACTAAAACATCTTTCTCATCAGGTTTCTTTAACTCATCTTAATTTGAAACTATTTATCTAGACTTATGCTTATCACATGATAATAGCTTTACTACAAACTACGTTTTTTTAGAATAATAATAATGAAGCTCTATTTCAGGCAATATGGTAAAATAACATCTCTCAATTTCTCTTGTTTAATTTACTTTTGTAGGATATTTTAATCGATCACACCTTACGTACAGTTTCTTACATTGCAGACATTGGTGAATTATTTGTCCTTATGTCACGTCGACCAGAGATAACACCATCCGATATCTCTGAAAGTCCCAGTGATAATAATAATAGTAATAAAGTGGTTAACGATGTCCAAGATGTCAATTATGCCAGTGTTAATGGTGGCAGTATCAATAATAATAATAACGCCTGCGATAGTTCTACTCCTTCTGAGCGTTCCCTTGCTTCAGTGGATTCAAATATTTCAGAGCTGATAAATTCAGCTACGGCAAGATCAACGTTAGATAAGTTGAAAAAGCAAACCAAGATGATTTGTCATGTACTTGAATCACCAGACGTAAGCCTTGTTTGATAATGTATTGAATATAATTATTTTCATGAGTCTAATTCTAGTGATACGCATAATTATTATTATGCAACTGTTGCTGGTAAACATGTTAGCAGCGATTATTTATAATTCCATTATGGATAAGATTTTATTTTGATAAATCACACAGTGTTGTACAGTAATATTAACTGATGACCACCTTTCGAGCACAAATTATTGCTCAAAAAGATTTCAGTTCTAGGTTTTTAGCGTCTTTTGACTATGCGATCTTATATCGAACTGTCGATGGTCTTTACTACACCCACATTTATCGACATTAATTGGTGTCTTGGAGCTCAAAATATTAGGTTTCTAGAGCAACAAACAATATAACTGGCTCTTGAGGATCGGTTAATTGGATAACTAGAAGAAGAAGTGACAAATCGTCGTACCTTGTCTTTCAGAAAGTGCATGTTATTTGAATAATATTTCTTTTCATCTCTCTATCCTGTATATAAGCAGTTAAGTAATGCAAAAGCATGCACATAAATGCTGTAGTAACTTATTGTATACAGTTGTTTATTATGTATTCTTACCAATTAACTTTGTATTTCATATTTTGTTCTTGTTAATCCAGGCTCAGTTAATTGCTCAAACAGTTGGACATGCATTTCAACTTGCATATTTAGATTTTCTTAAAGAAAATGGAATTGAAGATATAGGCATTATAAAGCAGTTAGATTATGATAATGTCTTAAAACAACAAGAAATATTTTGTGATGAACTTTCATTATTTTGTAATAAAGATAATCATAAAGAGGTAGGTTAATGATGCTTTTCTACCTTTTTAATTCAACAAACTGCACGTTACTTTAAAATTGTACAGTATACTTTCGACGCATATCATTTGTTAAATTTGTGTCGTTATGTTTCTCTCTTTCGTGTTTATCGAACTGTCGAAATTTCATTGATATAGCCCAAAATATTTAAAGTTGGATTATTATTATTCCCTTTGGCCCCAAGTGGAACATGGGCCTCAGCAGCACATCTCCATCTTGTCCTGCTCTCTGAAGTCCTCTTCATTTGGTTTCACGGTCGCCCATAAGCTCTAATCTCCCCCTAACACAACCCTCCCCCATGTCGACCTCGACACCCAACTCGCCATTCCCCACTCGGGTTCCACTTGGTGCCTTGCGTGGTGCATGATTTCAACCAACGGTCTTTTCAGAGTATGCCCAACCAATCTCTATTTCCTTCGGCATATTTGTTGGGTAATAGGTTCTTCATTGGTTCGTTCCCAGAGTTCCTTGTTGTTATACTCTCCTGGCCATCTGATCTTCAGTACCGAAGGAAGGCAGCTGTTGATGAAAGTCTGCAATAACATGTTGGAAATAGTTTTGGTGACTCGCCAAGTCTCGGACCCACATAGAAGCACTAACTGACTGGACATAGCTGGTGAAAATCCGATTCTTGTTCTTCATTTTGGATGCAGCAGATTTCCACACTGGATTTCAGAGTAATCAATGTCTGTCTTGCTTTTCCGATCCTGGTTTTGTCATCTTCATCCGTATCGCTTACAGTTAAAACGATGCTATCTAGATAAGTGGAAGAAGTGACCTCGTTCAAATTTTTCCTGTTGATAGTGATTGGTGCCTGTTATTGTTAGTTAGACATCTGTTTTATCTGTGTTCGCCTGAAGTCCTGTTTTCACTGATTCTGCTGCCAACTTATTGGTTTTCGCCTGTAGGTCTTCGAGTTTATCTGACACTTGACATAAATCATTGGATGTGAGAGATCAAGTATCTGATTAATAGAATTTAGCTCAACTGGATAGTCTGTCACTGTGAGCGGTTATGTGGCCAAGTAATCACTGCCTGAAACAAGTCAACACTCCTTACTAGACTCGATATCAGAAGACAATACAACTATTTATTTGTTTACTGTATACGTTATCATTTATAAATAAAAATTTGATACGACTTCAGCAGAGTAACCTGATGTATGTGTACACGGTGATCAAGCGTATATTATTGGGTGGAGAAACAGTTGGTTAATAAGTAAGATAGAGTATTTTCAGAACATTTTAGCAGAATTGTTTTTTTTTTGTGGGAAATAAAAATATAAAGTGAAGGCTAAATACAGAAACATTACATTGAAGTTTCCATGTGCACAAGTTATACATCTTGCCTTCATACTTTTTGTGCTGTTACACAAGGATCTTTCATTGCTCCTCTTGTGAATCTAATCCGTCACCTCATTATTCGAAATTTTTGCAGAAGACACCACACACAGTAAACTACTTATAAATTCTCATCAGTAATACGCCACTCCATCTCAGCACTTATTTTTAAGTTCCATGTGCATATGGGATTGCAAATACCTTCAATTATATGAGCTTTGCAATACACGAAATCAATCAGCTTCTATCATAGTGTCTTAGTGATTTGAATAAAATTGACATTTCACTCAGTATATAAAAATGTGACGTCTGATTTCCACTTTTTCTATTTATCAAGTTTTTCTAATGTTTCTTAAAGTTATGAAAAAAGTTAGTCTATTTAACAGGATAACTTAACGAAGTCTGTACAGTAATAGACACGTATATATATATATATATACATAAGCTTTTGAGTTTATGTAAACTTCGAATCTCTCATTTCCTAGTCTTGCACTGTATTCACCCATATTATATCACTAAGGAGATGAGAGGTGGCAAAAAAATCTCTTGCTCTCTTAATACATTCAATACATTATCTGGCAGGCATCGGAGGTGCAAACATAACAGCACACAATTTGGTCACAGATTTTTAAACGCAGTGAAGCTCACAAAAAGACGTAGTGATATCCTGTCGATCAACTGTTAACATTTGATATCATATTAAGCAAAACAAGTAGACCTTAATTATTCATTCCATTTTTACAATCATCTGTGCGATAATGTTAACACTTCAGTTACCTCTTTCAAAGATGTAGGTTGTCTTATTATTATTATTATTGGATTGAGCAATTGACTGACTAACTGAGTTTCAACATCGAACTTTACACAGAGCCGCACCAGTTCAACTTACTACATTTCACGTAGAGCACAAGGGTAAGAAAATAGAGAAAAAAGGAAATTCAGAGGAACAATAATAAGCAGAAATATATGGGGAAAGAATAGTAACATGGGGAACTATGAGGGTTTAATGAATATGCAAGTTCACAAGCGGTGAATTGGTCAGCATGCTAAATCACTTCACGCCTTATCTTGAAGCTAGGAGTTGGTGTAGTCCAGTCCTTTAGCATCTGGCTCTCATGCTAAACGTTTGAAAATGTTTGCTCAAACTGATCAGAAGAATATCCATGTTGTCATTGTGCTCACCTAGTATGACAATGTTATTCGTATGCTCTAAGTCGACGAGACTGTGCTGTGGTAACAAGTGAATCCCTTAGTGGCTGAAGTCAACTAGACTCAATCCCACCAATACACGTATGGTAAAATTAACAAAAATGAGGATAGTGTGCATCCCCGACAGACGAGCAGCACTGGTTGTCATTATTTAAATGAACTGAGCAATTACCAATATTGTTATTAAGCATTGAATTTTTAAGACATAAAGTGAGTACGTTGGTTAAAACAGTCGAATATTTGTCATCTCAGTATACTTAGTCTAAACACAAATTTTTCGCATACATTCATCACTGAAAGTATTTAACAAGTGAAATGTGTTGTAATTTAGTTAAATAGTCGTAATATAGTTTAACACAATTGACAGTTGGAACAAATACTATCCAATCACTGCATATATAGTTAATTAAGACAACAAAATCGAATTTTTATTCTCTCAAAGATAATGTGGTTTTAGAAAACCTAGATATTTTTCAGGGCTACATCTATATCTACATTAAGAATGCATAATAGAAAATACACAAGTAAAGCAATCGGTGAGTCACATGGCCAATCCCAAATAATATGCAGTGCAGCAGCCATTACCAGTATAATAAGACATCTATTAATTCAGTTATTCTTGCCAGATGTGTTTCTACTATCTTTCATCTTCCAAAAAATGTATTTTATATGTAGCCCTTGGTAATTCCATCTTATAATGTAGTAACTAAATTTTTCTAACAATCAAAGAAACTTTTTCACCTCTTACCACTTTATTTGTACACAGCCTGAATTAAGACCTGTGTCGATTCACTCAAAAAAGTGATACAAACTTTTCCTTAAAGTGGTATTTCAGGTTGATTTCTGTCATAAATTCATCATTTCTACAAATCTCTATGAAAATATGACTTCAGGTTCATTTCAACTAGGCATGAACACTTTGATAGCATTGAAAAATCTGTTTTGGAAGAGCAGCTTAAAAATGATTATCTTTTTATTTATTTAGTGTATTTCGATTACATAGGAAGTTATCTCTTCCTACAATTAGTCGTTATTGTAACCATTATATTATGATCATTATCATTACTATTAAAGAATACCATACCCTTTTAAAATGATTGGGATATAACATTTATAAGTATATTTACCATTGAGTAGGTTTTTCGCATAACATTTCTTTCTAGGTAACTATACCTAAACAAAAAGGTGAAGCATTAGGCGTTGTTATTGTTGAATCGGGTTGGGGTAGTTTACTACCAACTGCTTTATTAGCAAATATGCATCCAACTGGTCCAGCTGCCCGATGTGGTCAACTTAATATTGGCAATCAAATTGTAGCCATAAATGGACAAAGTTTGGTTGGACTACCACTTTTAACATGTCAACAAATAATAAAGGTTAGTTGTATTTTATCATATATGGTTGCTGTATGTTTTAATTTTAGTGTAACTGACTAAAGGCATTGCTTGGAGTTTCGGTGTGAAGTGACCAGTCGGTTTCCACCAGATCGGATGTGAAGACTAATACCGATGATGTTGGTTGGCAGTCGCGCTATATATCGCCGGTTTGCAGAAGATGGAATTCATGACCCATCGGTTGAATGATCAACAAGTTCTGCTCGTAACCTCGAGGTCCTAGATTAGATCCCCATCAACGTCTTGGATGTGAAATGATGAAGAGTCCCGGACTATAAAGAAACGGCTGTCTATTACTCCGCAGTCTTCGATGGTTCTCAAGCTGATATCAATTTGTGATCAAACTTGGAGATATCATTATATTTTATCAACTAATACAGAACTGTCAAAGTAAAATCACTGCTGATTAGGATCTATAAATTGCCATGCTTCTTGTCTTCACAATAAGCAGAGGGAAACGGTATGAGAAAAAACAAAATACTGAAATGCTATGATCGAAAGTTTTATAAAAAAAACCCTATCAGACTTAATAATAAACTTTGAATAAATAAATTAGTGTGATACTGTGACCAAGATAAAGTAAAGTATTGCTACATCTGTGCTGTTGTGGTCAATTCTAAATTATTTCTCCTAAATAAAATACCTGTTCCCTCTGTCAAAAATTTGCATATCTTTATAGGAATCTACATAGTCTGGTTCTCTCCACTATTGCTACTGATGTTTAAAGTAACTTTCAAAGTTAATATCAGTAAAAAGTTTGAGCATTGTTGATTAGATCAAATGAAGTATAATTATATTTCAATAGTTTACATTGTGTGTAAACTATTGAAATATAATTATACTTAACTTTCAAAGGTTTACAATTAAAAATAGTCAAGCAGTTCCCATCCTTACTTTGGTTTATCCAAGTGATTATTGATAAGTCAGTTAACTGCATGCACGAATGCTATCTATACGCATAATTGTAGTATTCAAGATCATTAAACTTTCACCCACTTACGAATTAGTTATAATGAGTGAAAAAGGTTAAATTTAAACTATTCATCTTTTTTCATTGATTCATTGGAACTGCTTACAAACTAAGCAGTTACCCAGAAAAATGCATCGATAAGAATATGATTCAAAAGTTGAGCCAGGCCAAAGTACCAACAGCTCCGAAAAAGGCCTTGTTCTTACAAGTTCAGTTCCTCTGTCATAACACCAGTGAAATTATAACACAACGCTTGAGGAATGCGGTAAAAAGAGCACTCAATGCCACTGTCTCTTAAAAACCACTCCTGTTTTGCGTTTGGCAGTTAAAGATAAGCTACCTGAATTTGCCTCCTCTATGAGTATCCATTAATTTTACTGCTCCTGTAGAGTCAGTTACACAGGACGTACTATCAGACATGTTTGTCGACAGATTTCCGAACACAGTCCTGCCGTGTGAAGGACGAAAAAGTCCATTCATAGTTCTACTCTATCTCATCTTGTGGATACAGAACACAAGATTGATGTTAACAAGGCTTTCAGTGTCATTTCGCCGTATACCGACGTCGAGTTCGTGTGTTACACATTACTGAGGCTGTCGGAATCCACATTAAAAAGCCTTACCTATGTACTGAAAAGAATTTGGTCCAGACACTTAGCTTACCTTTTCCATCAAGGTTCTGATAATCCCAATTTGTTCTTTAGACTCGCTCAATTTTATTTGATATTCTAATTACTATTACATTTTTATGCTTATAACTTCTGCGTTTTTCTTGAACTGCAATTTCATTGGTCTTAACAAATCGATATTATGTTAGAAAAATGTCAATACTGTTAATGACGACTATTCTAGAATATTCTACGTATATAAATCCATGTATAATTGTAGAGCCAGAAGAGGAATTCATCGAAAAGGATATTGTTTGCTAAACTTTTCTTTTGTCTTCTAAATGTCTGAATGGCTATTTTCGCTATAGCTGGATAGTGTTAAATAAAAACAGTTGTTTAGAAAATTAGATGAATTTACGTTCAAAATAAAAAAATATGAAGAATTTTCGTTACTTTTTTGCCTTTAGTGTATAGCTTTATTTTTTTAATAATCGGTCATTAAGGCAATGGACTCTGATAATTATGTCCTTTTCAATACTTGGCTTTCTAGATTGTTTTTTTTTAATAATAATACACTGAAGCTTTTCTCTCTAGTGATTGCTCTGAATGATAATTTATAAGGCTGTTAGATGAGGCGCAATTGCATCTTTTTGTGTATACAGACCATATAGTCGTAAATTTTCAGGGATTCGTTCTTCAAACGGATGTATTTGAACACTTACAACAGTCTATTTTATCAAAGATGTTTCAGTATGCTATTTTAGGTTGATTAGTGCTTGTTCAGCGTGTTACATTTCTCCGATATCATCTTCCTGTTGTGAATTATTACCGTACAACTGAACTAATTTGTTGACAAGTTTTCCGTTGGTCAGTTTATGTGCTAGATGTATTACTTACTGTCTGTGGTGATGTACGAGGCCCTGTAAATGTTTGGCATAGATAGATAAGTCGATTTGATATATATTTCTAGTTTTATCATATTTTTTAAAACTATACGTGTAGTTCTATTGTGTTGTATTACATAACTTAGTCATCAGTATACGTATCTGTCTTGTATTCTTTCACTTTATATTTATTTCCCAAGAATTGTATATTCAGTAATTATTTTTATTTATTGTTAATTATAATTCACAGAATTGTCGAAGTTGTACAACTGTTAAATTAATGGTTATCAATTGCCCACCTGTTGTTGAAGTACTTATTCGTCGTCCAAGTTTAAATTTCCAACTGGGATTTAGCGTTCAAGATGGTGTAATTTGCAGTCTTCTACGTGGTGGTATTGCGGAACGAGGCGGAATACGTGTAGATCATAGAATTATTGAAATTAACGGTGAAAGCGTAGTCGCGGTATCTCATGAAAAGATTGTACAACTTCTAGCTACTTCAGTCGGAGAAGTAAGTAGTCAGTCACGAAACAGATGACGATTGAACCTAAATTCAGGGAAATTTGTTTGTTTTGGAATTTCATTGGCTAAATGTCTCTTTCACCTCTACTAAAAAGCAGTTCTGATCCGTAAACTGTATTATCATTATTATTATTCCATTTGCCCCCAAGTGGAAAATAGGGCCTCGGCAGCACCTGTTCATCTCGCCCTGCTTTCTACAGTCCTCCTTAGCTAGCTCCACGATCGTCCATAAGCTCTCATCTGCTGATGACGCGATCTCCCCTACGTCGTCGTAGGATGCCCAATCCGTCGCTTCCCGTACAGATCCCACTCAACGGCCTTGCTTGCGATGTCTCCTGTCTTTCTCTAAATCTTCGCAAAAAATTATTTACCCTAGTGCTTGTGCCCAATCCATCTCCGTTTCTTTCCGCATATTTGTTGGGCAGCAGGTTCTTGGTTGGTTCATTCTCAGAGTTCCTTGTTGCTTAACTTTTCCCGTCATCTGATCTTCAGTATGTAGCGAAATCTGCTATCGATAAAAGTCTATAATAGCCTGTTGGTTTTAGTAACGCGCTAGGTCTCTGAAACCAATAAACAGTGATTATATTTACTTAAATATCAGTTATTCATTCT
The DNA here is from genome assembly GCA_944472155.2 of Trichobilharzia szidati. Classification (NCBI taxonomy): domain Eukaryota; kingdom Metazoa; phylum Platyhelminthes; class Trematoda; order Strigeidida; family Schistosomatidae; genus Trichobilharzia; species Trichobilharzia szidati. Next base: position 67,907,477 of record OX235274.1, on the reverse strand, counting down.
ACGAGTTGATCACGGACTGATATCAGTTAGAGAACCATTGAAAACCAGGGAGTACTGGACAGCTGCTGTTTCATCCTAGTTTGGAAATCATCGGCAGTACGGACCCACTGGGATTCGAACCCAGGACCTTCCGGTTACAAGGCAAGCTCGTATACCATTCAGCCACTGGGACCCGATTCAATGGCTCATGAATTCTAACTTGCCTTGTAACCGGAAGGTCCTGGGTTCGAATCCCAGTTGGTCCGTACTGCCGATGATTCCCAAACTAGGATGAAACAGCAGCTGTCCAGTACTCCCTGGTTTTCAATGGTCCTCTAACTGATATCAGTCCGTGATCAACTCGTAAAACATAACTAATCCTTACAAACCATTCGTCTAGAACACAATAATAAAGACCTACTCACGTGAAATGTTTTTTTCTGTCTCGAGTATTTTGTTGCTAAGTTTAGTTCTGTATGAATTTAATCTGAAGATTTTGTATCGTAATACGTGTTTGAATTTATTTGGTTGATATTTTTTCATACTAAATATTGTGTATGTCCATTAGATATGTGGTCTACAGACTTGTAGATTAACTTTTATGATGTCACTAACATATTGCATTTCGACATTAAGTGTGTTTCGCTTACGATCAATTCACACCATATTGGTGTGAATTGCTTAGTTGCATACACTGAATATTGGTAGTATGAGTTCAACATTGCATTTCTTTAATTCATGTACTACTAGTAGTTAACGCGTATTAAAAGCCTACCCTCTATAAATTCAATGTTGTATTTTAACAGTTGATAAATATTCGTTATCTAATCGTGTAGTATAAGGTGTAGCGTATGCATATATGTATATAGTGCGTATTTGGATAAATTATGAAGGGTTAAATGAAGTCTTTTTGATAATGATGCTCAAACTGACGTAAAATATTTGTAGGTGTGAAACCTTAAAGTGTTGTAAAAACCGCTGTATCGTATTCTACTATTCACGGCCAGCATAACTTAATTCACCTTGTTAGTGTTTATTTCCAAAAAATTCTTTGCTATGTTTTGAAGCTGGCATTCTATTCTTTTCACTTAATGTTTATTCTATTACTATTATTCGTTCCTTCCATCAGCACCGTATTGTTTTCGTTGCTATCATTTTCATCTGGTCCCACGACTTTCCTTTCAGCATGCCTCCCTCCATGTCCAACCCATCGCTTCCCATTCGAGTTCCATTCTGGAACATGGCATGTGTTATCATTCTAAGGTCTACTCAATCCATCTCCTTTTGCATATTTGTTGGTTCGTCGCCGAACTTCCTTGTTGCTTATATCCCGACCCATCATGAGAATTGTGCGAATTTCAGGTCTTCACGAAAGTATTCATTAACGTGTTAGAAATGCCTTTCGTAACGACTGCACTAAGTCTCTGAACCACACAGAAAAAATCACTGATTTGAGATTACTGTTAAAACTTCGGATCTTTTTCCTTATTGTGGGTGTTGTAGATACCCACACTTATTTCAGAGTTATGAAAGCCAGTCTTACCTTTCCGATTCTCGCTGGATTTGATATCCACAACCGTGCCTAATCTTCGCTGTCTCCTCTGCTAACTTCTCGATTCCTGCTTGTGAATCAAATTAGTGAGACATCAATCATCTATGAGATCCAGACATTCTAGGATATGTCCGTATTACCACTTCCCACAGTAAGGCGCATAGTTTATTCCACTAAAATCAAGAATATCATTGGTGATAAGTGTCTCTTTTGTACAATGGAATAATTGCATAAGTTGTTCTGGATTTTTTAAAATACGTTAACAGGAATAATCATTTCCCAGGTGCATATATTGATTTCTATAACAAATATTCTACAAATATTTATAAGAATTTGGCTTCTTTCAAATAACTTATACATACTTTTTTTTCTTTTGCCGTTTTATTTTTTAAAAAAACAACGCAGATACACATCAGAACAATGCCTACCTCAGTATTCCGTTTGTTGACAGGACAAATTATTCCTCGCTATATATGAATTTACTCTACTAACTACTAGTCTCTCCATTGTCTATAGCATTTATTCACGTGGTATATATATATATATATATACGTGGAGCTGATTACCCATGATTGATCTGACTAACAGTACATATTTCTGCAGGTATGCTGATATATATATATATATATATATATATATTATAACTTCGGATCCTGTTCCTTATTGTGGGTGTTGTAGGTATTCACACTTACTTCAGAGTTATGTCCAACTCTATCGCTTTTTATACGCTTTTCTATTGTTTTAAGAACATTTTTAACTTACGTATGATTTATGGTGCATACATTTGTAATTTTTTCTTTCCTGTTCTCTCTTTTACTTTCTATTTCAATTCATATTTTGCTTATTTTCTCACAACTGAAGGTGCTGTGCTGTAATTGTTTCCTATTTCAATGATGAATACTTTTGCTTTCTTTGTTGTTCATATCTTTATATATTTAACATAATAATGACAGTATCTATTCTTTCACATTTTGTAATCTACTACTTTAAAAACTTTAAGAGAAAACATAACAGATTATACGTTATATATATATATATTCTCATTTTCTATTTGCATGCTTGCCTATCGTATATGCACATGTACCTATTGTAATGTGTTTCTTCTCAACATTTTACATTTTAATTATTTCGTTTTTGTTGTCCAATTATTTACTTTATTCGGTGAATCTCTCTCCCTGTATCTCTTATTCTTCCATCCTATATATACCATCCTGGTATTTGTCCATTACTCTTAGATCAAATTTAACAGCTTTTTGGTCTATGCTTATTATAAATGTTCTATATCGTCACTACGTTAGCACATTATTATCCTTATTTTAAATTCTGTTATTGACTGGAAGTTACTTCCTTTTAAAAAATAATAAAACTGATTATTTTGAAGACAATAGTTTTAGCCACTGTCGTTGTAAATTCTTTTGAAAAGACCTGCTTAATGTTTCACACACACCTCAGGACTATTTAGGCCTTTAGGACAAGTTATAACAAAAATCAGGTCAAGCAATAAAAAAAGAATTGTTGATTAAAAATCACTGCCTAACAGAAACGATATCACAAAACTTTGATACAGCGACGGATCGCTTTTTAGGTTAATGAGTGGCTCGTTAAGCTTTCAGGAGAAATTAATGAATAAGACTTTGAACATTATTCAAATTTCAGTGGAATGATTTTCAAAGAATGTCGATTGCCAGCGACATCATACATAGATTGATTAATCAAGCACATGGTCCAGGGTTCAGTCCCCACCTGACGCACTCCTAACCGGCAGCAAAGCCGATAAAGGGAGGAAGGTTGTGAGACACCAGTCTCTGAATTCCATCCAACATGAATCATGCTATGGGAAGTATTCATCATTGTTGACCAGTTATTACATGGTTTCTCTTGCTAGCTTTTGTCAAATAAAATGCTGCGAAGTCATCTTGTTGAATTTCTTTTTCTCCAGAAAGTGAGTTAGCGATTTAATGTAGTGATCATTGGATTTTTTAGTTTTCCTTAGAAATCTTTAAATAAATCGAATCGAGTTCCTGGGATAGAAACAATTGTTCATAGAGTAACATTTCGTTTCTGCTTCTTGGGGTTACTATAAAATCTAAGTCCATTACATTTCATTTGCGACTGATCTTGATTTTCATAAAGGGAAAGACTTATGAGTATGACGATAACATACACATAATTAACATAAATTTGATATAATCTTTTTACTTTGATAACTGTTTGATACATTCCCAGCTTTAGTATTTATCTGTGCAAACAATATCAGTACTGATTACTTTCTTAGTCGAAGTAACCGATTCTACAACAGTTACCACATAAATAGAATAAGAAGAACAAATTGAACAGTATAAAATGATGTCATGTTTCATTGGTTCTTTACTGATAAAAAATGATGACATCATCTTACCCTGTACATCTCTTGGCTATTCTCAAGTTTAACAAGGGAAATAACTCAATGAAGTAACCGCTTAGCTGAGTGTATGCAAATAGCCTTAGAGAGCGCTGAAGAAATAAATCTCCGTCTAGTGATCTCACTAACTTTTTTGAAAAAATCATTGATGTAATATACGAATTATTGAAAAAGATTTGACCTTCACAAATGTGTACTCTTGCTAATACAACAGAGACCGTATGAAATGCAGAAAATTTACATAGTCGACATTATTGAAATTTAGACTTTTCCGAAGAACTCATACCAAAAAACCCACACTAGATCTGACCGCCATGAAACTATTTACATCATACAGAAACACAAAAAAGAACAATAATTTGGATCACTCTGTCAACTTAAACAGTAAAACTATTTCACAATGAGGAAGAAATTACTCCAGAAGATAGGGTAGATAAAATAAAAGACGAACAAGTTACTTGCAAAGCGACGAAATATTAAATAAGATGTACTGTGATTGAACACTCAGTAGTAGCTAATGCAATGCGTTTAATCCTGCATTTGGTGCAGACTGAATTCCATCAGTCAAGTTTACTAACAAGCACGAAACCTATGTTAAACGCTTTTTACCGATTACCTCCAACTATCTAACAATTACATAAGAAGCGCAACTGAAATCACGCAGTGCTGAGTTATGATCCACTCGAAATCCAGTAGGTGGTCGTCCCAAAAAACAATCTATGTTCAAAGACTGTCAGTCACACGAAACACGCATCATAGTAACGAAGGTGTAATTGTTACACAAATTTTCAGTAGCAAAAGTTACTTTGTATGTATCAATTATATATATATATATATATATATGTACATGATTACAAAACTAATATCCCGGTGGTAGAGCCGGACCTTCAGGTTCATCATTAGATAAAGAATTACCATAGTTGCTTTTTATATCATTTGATAGATTATTTGGATAATTGTCCTGCCACTTATCAAAGGAATGCCACACGGATTCGAATGCGACGACTTTTTCACGTAAGTGTTCAAAACTTTCAGGTTTCGGTTTTCGCCAAAGAAGTGGTTCCTTATTTAGAGCACCGGCTACAATCTCCTAGTTTAGAAAAAAGGGAGATGGATGAGAATTTTCGAGCGTTTCATAATGACATATTAAAAACAATAATTCGCAGTTGTCACTCCAGCACTTACTGACACTACTTTTGCCAACTTACTTTTAAAAATATTTCTTTCGTTCCCAATGGAACATAGGGCTTCAAGCTAGGGGCTTGAAGTTCCGGTGGCAGTGTTTATTTCACAGAATGGGGTTGCTAGCCTCATGCCTAACCTCTCCTCTTTACCAGTCTTATTACTGGTTTGGCGAGGTAAAGGAGTGCGTCGGACGGAGATCAAACTCCGGACCACATGTATAGTTAGCGAGCACTCTACCGCTGTGCCACCGACGCGTGTTGTCAACTTAGCCCGTTGAATTAATTGTTAGCATTCTGAATGTTACAGCACAAATAAATATGAACCCTAAGTATAAAAAGTTGGGCAATGCCACTAACCCTGTCACATAGAACAAGTTTTTTTTCACATAAATTTATTGAGCGGCAAAATTGCTTGACAGTAGGGAATCTGTTGTCTGGATTTAGCGCCACAGTAAAAAAATTTAAGTACTTTTCATATAGTTACACATCTTTTAACAAACAATTCACTGACTGACTGAGTTTCAATACAGAACCATACACAGAAGTTCAGTTGCCACGCTCCATACAGTACAAAAAAGAAGAAAAAGAGGAAATATAAGAGGATGAAATGTATGGAAAAAAGAATAATTACACGGAGAATAATGAAAACTTTAATTGATATCGAAAAGCACAAAGATTGTATGTATCTGTGCCACTGTTGTGACTGTAGCGGAATTAGATGGGGACGTTGTCGCCTTGTTCTGTCTGCGCCTGACTAATATGCCTATCTGCTTCTGGTACCTTCCGATTCAGCGAACCACGCAAATATCAAAAGACAAAAGCTGGTCTGTGACTGTGTATTGTAGTACAACAACTACGACTACGACGACTAAACTTATTTAGGAAATGGTATTTATACAATTTTACAACCAATAGAGACAGCTAACAGTATTTGAAATAATTGGTCGTAATCGTCAATAACAAAATGCGTGGGAATGATGATATACCACTTATGCGAGATTAACAGTCGTTAAGATAATTGAACAATAACAAAGTGTGTGGGATCCTATCAGCCACTGAGAACAATTTTGAGCGACATCACCAAGTCTCCAGTTACTGGTTCATAAAATGTCGGCGCCCCCAACCAGGTAGTCTACACATCCCTACGTAGCTCAAACCAACTGTCAAAGATTTCATGCATTTATGCCACGCTTAGCTTTGACTACTTCTTCGTCTTTCCCAACCTATTCCTATGTTGAATAACATTGCTCAACGAGGAAAGTTTTGCCTCGCAACACATGTCCTAGTCATATCAATCAACGCAGCTTTGTAACTTCCCTCTGGCCCAAGTGAAACATGGGGCCTCAGCAGCACATCTCCATCTTGTCCTGCTCTCTGAAGTCCTCTTCATTTGGTTTCACGGTCGCCCATAAGCTCTAATCTCCCCCTAACACAACCCTCCCCCATGTCGACCTCGACACCCAACTCGCCATTCCCCACTCGGGTTCCACTTGGTGCCTTGCGTGGTGCATGATTTCAACCAACGGTCTTTTCAGAGTATGCCCAACCAATCTCTATTTCCTTCGGCATATTTGTTGGGTAATAGGTTCTTCATTGGTTCGTTCCCAGAGTTCCTTGTTGTTATACTCTCCTGGCCATCTGATCTTCAGTACCGAAGGAAGGCAGCTGTTGATGAAAGTCTGCAATAACATGTTGGAAATAGTTTTGGTGACTCGCCAAGTCTCGGACCCACATAGAAGCACTAACTGACTGGACATAGCTGGTGAAAATCCGATTCTTGTTCTTCATTTTGGATGCAGCAGATTTCCACACTGGATTTCAGAATAATCACTATATCTTTTGCTTTTCTGTTCCTCCTTCGCATTCTTTACTAGTTTCACCAGTATGCTAGCCGGCATTAAGCCATGAAAAATGGTAAAATTGCGCCAGAGAATCAACTCAATTCCTACAGAAACCCCAAAGCATAACAATGTATGATAGCCATAATCAAACAGAGAAAAACATAATAAGCAACTTCAGATTCAAAAGCAAAATACAGTGAAGAATCTCATGAATGGAAAAGACAGTTGTACTAACAGTTGACAAAATGAAAACAACAGTATTCATGTACACCGAGGAATACATGAAGACAGCAGATAATGGTGTATATCAACAATTGACGAAAAACCCTATTCAAAAACTAGGTAACAATCAAGATAACATTAAATAAACTAACAAAATGAAGACAAATTACAACAGGAGGCCAGTGTCGAATGAAATCTAACGAACCAGTTTTATCTCGAATTTACGGTAGATCGAAAATACACAAACCAAACATTCCCTTACGACCAATCATTTCGCTGCCAGAAACACCGACATATAATCTATCTAAAGAACTATTCAGAAAATTTAAATACCTAACAGTATCATGCGACCATTTTATAAATCCGCCATTTCAATTTGTAGAGAAAATCGAAACATTCAAGTGGATGACAATGAAATAATGGTGTCTTTTGATGTCACAGCATTATATACTTCAATTGGTCCAAAAGAAATTATGCAACAACTACTCTGTAGCGATGAAAATATGAAATGACAAAGTTCAACCTGAATGGAACTCAAAGTACTATGTCTTACAAGATATTTGCAATTCAACAATGAGATTTATGAACAGATAAAATGAACACCAATGGGATCTCCCAAATCCGGATTAATAGCTGATGTCGTTATGCAAAGATTAGATTTAATAGTCCTACCCATGATTAAACTAAAAATTTGGGTAAGTAATAATTAAAAAATAATTTAGAATACACCCACAAATTAATAAACAACATATTTTTTTCCTTCACGTTCCCAGTGGAACATAGGGCTTCAAGCTAGTGGTTTGAAGTTTCGGTGGCAGTGTTTATTTCACAGGATGGGGTTGCTAGCCCCATGCCCAACCTTTCCTCTTCACCAGCATTATTTCTGGCTTAGCGAGGTAAAGGAGTGCGTCGGCCGGGTATCGAACCCCGGACCATATGCATGGTCGGCGAGCGTCCTAACCGTTATGCCACCGACATATTTGGAGACATTAAATTCACAAGAGAAGAATTAAACAAAATTCCATTCTCAGATGTCTTACTTAATCAAGGGAACTAACACAGGAAATTTAGAAACACAAGTATACACAGATCTAATATTCAACTACAATAGTAATAGCCCAGTTACTCACAAATGGAACTGTGCGTGTGCATTGTTTAAAAGAGTCCAGACACAATGTAGCACTCCTGAGGCGAAAATAATGGAAGAGAAATATCTACTAACTGTCTTCAAAAAGCATTAAGAGCCATCGGATTTCATCAAAACGTGTTTATACTCAAGTCACAAAACCAACAAAAAACCATCATCAAAGACCACAAGAAAGTTCGCTCTGTCATATATAAGAAACATCTCTGAAATAACGGCTAGAATACTAAGACCGTTTGAAATAAACATGGCACACAAGCCGACACAATCACTGTATTCGATATTATGCAAACCTAAAGATACAACAGGAAAAGAAGATAAGGTCGACACCACTTACAAAATAAACTGTATGAACTGCAATAAACATTACGTCAGTCAAAGTGGGCGTCCCATTCGTGTCCGAATCCAGGAACGTAAATTAGCTGTGAAAAGGCACGATATGTATTCCTTCGTATCGATGCATGTAGATAACTACGGACACCAATTTGATTGGCATAATGTAGAAATCTTGAAGAAACGAAATACCAAGAATGCCAGGGAATTTCTAGAAGCCTGATTTTCAGATGAATCAGTAATTAACAAAGACATTACTATCGCTCAGATTTGCCAACTAATAAAAAATAAATCACATGACAAGGAAGTTCAAATACGAAGTCGCTAAAAGTGATCAATAGAAAAGTAAATTAACAACCAGTCACGACGGCGGTTGTCAGGACAAACAAATAAACAACAAAAGTTAGTAAGGCAGGATTTAATGAATTCATCAAATTTTGGGAGGAGTCTTCAGCGAGATATTCCGTATACAGGGATATGTAAATATACATCACTAGAATTGCATTGGGACAAATAAGACTGATAAGATATTAAGAATTTCCAACTAAATAATATTGATGTTAATAGTAATGCTAATAATAGTAACGATAACATTAATAATAATGTTGAAAAGAGTTAAGATAATGGTATTGATAAAAGATAATTTTCTCAACTTTTGTTGCTTGTTTCAAATTCACATCGGGAAATAAATGTTACAAAACGAAATACCATTCACGTAGAATTCGATTAAATTCACTTCATAATAAGGCCTGCGCTGAAGATGTGTCTGAAAGCACAACAAAAGCTTAGCAATTATTTTCATTGGACACTAGTAACTAGTGTGATGTGTCTAGTTCTTTGTTTAGTGCAGACTGAATTCTATCAATCAGGTTTGCAATTAAATCAACCAGCTTAGAGAACACGATTAAATTAAAGTCATCTAACTGAGCTACAAATCTTCTCCATTATGTATAGACATAATAATAATAGCTTCACTCTGCACAATAATTTTACACAACAAGCACAATTGTCAGCTTAGAATGTTGCATACTATTATCTCTTCATCCAGGAGTTTCAAGTAAAACAGCTATCTGCAGAACCTCATATGACGCGATGCTGTTCGATCTGAAGAATAAAATATTCTTTTATGGTAAATTTCTTCGGTCCTGTAGAAATGAGCAGCGTTAAGTTGCGAACCAATTAAAAATGTGCATGAGTACATTTGGTAACCTAGAGATGCAACTGAATGACTATAACAACAACGATAAAAAAGTAAGATGCATTATCTCGGATGGAAGTTCAGGTAGGCCAGTGATTCAAGAAGGCCATCTAGTTTGAACTGGCAAAAATACACGACACATCACACGTACACATGGTTCACAATGACCTAACTAGGAAGCACTACGACCAGATGTGAATGGTAACTGACTACACACAATAATCAGTAAAATACACACTGATGGCGTGTTGCTTGTTTTTTTGTCATATATAGTGTCAAGAAGGTCACATATTGTACATTGAATATTTTTGGTTTCCAAACAAAACTGCCCTGAGTCTCCTCCACGAACCATGTACTTTGAAAATAACGAATTTAAATATATTATGGGGTATCTGCCGAAACAAAATGGAATAACTCATTTACACCGAAGGAAACAACTATCGAAGAAGAATGTGACTGTTAATTCATGAACTTTATCAGGTATACACTGATGATTTGAAATAAAACTATAACGAGTTAGATTCTGTTGGCCTATTAGCCTCCTGGAAGATAATGCATAGATATTCCTTCTACCGGAATCAATCATACGTTCACTGCTCTTTCCAGATTATTAGATGGATAAGCATTATGAAATCTTTCAACATCAATCGGTATTAATTTCTCTAAACCTTGAATTTCAAATTTACACTACAAAAATACCAGGTAATATACTTTATTCACTGTATGCTAACTGATGGAGTTTTAACACAGACGTTTGCACAGTAGTGCTCAAGTTCAACTTGTCACACTCCTTATATCATACAGAGGTACAGAGAAGAGAGAAAAAAGATTCAGAACAACTAGAATGAGCAGAAATGTGCAAGAGAAGGAATGGTAACATGAAAAATCATGAGTTTAATGGATATGGGAGATAATAGAGAGTGAATGCATTTGAACCACTGAAAACCAGTTTGAGCCATATTACCAAAAGTCTCCAGCCCGTTTGATTCTTAGAATCTTGTATGATGCTTAATATTGGCTATCATCTAATAGCCCAAAAATGTTTATTTGCGAACAATTTTTCTCAATTTAATATATATATATATATATATATAATATATATATATATATATATAATACTTTAAAACATAAATTGTTGTCTGAATTCCTGTCTTTTTTAAAAACATTCATCACTTGAATCGCTTCGCTCAACAATATTGCTTTGGAAAATGCAACTGTACGGTGACCAGCATCAACGTTAACAAGGTATTTGATGAAAAGTACACTATAGTTTATTAGTGATATAGTGTGAATTACGGTATCGATCAAAACATTATTAACAGTTGATTAATATAAAATAGGAAAAACTTATTTCTAGAATTTAAGAAGCTAACACTACTGTAAGTAATATTATTATTATTCCCTTGGGTTCTGGGTGGAACATAGGGCTTCAACAACACATATCCACTTTCTTCTATTTTCTGCCGTCCTCTTCAACTGTATATGTATATTAGTCATTTACATACATACTCTTGTGAAAATACAATTTAATAATAATAATAATTTGCTTTATTCCAGAAACAGTACTAGTGGTACAGTGTGGAATTTTTTGCACATATCTACAATATTTGGGCCTTGATGCGCTTTTCGATTGATGCGTTACATTTACATAGTTACCTAAAACTCTTATTTTTGTGGAATATCTTGCCAAAAAGTTGCAAAAAACTATTGCAATTATTTGCCTTTGAAACACTGAATCTTTGGATATAATATTGTATATTGATAATACCTATAACTATCTATTTGCCACTCTGTGCTTGTTTAACACTAACTAATATCTATAATTGTATATATTGATGGATTTACATGTTCAAGTTGGCTCAAGTCAGTGAGTCTATGATTTTGGTATCATTTTGGTTAACTGTACTTGACTGTGATATTATTATTGTTGTTGTCGCTTGTTACCCTTCTTGTTGTGAATTATTTTCCTGTGCTGGTGTTGTTCTGATTGTTTTATTCCTTGTTTTCCTGGTTTTAAGGGGAGCAACCCACAAGGTCGCTTCTCTCTAAACTATAATTTAATGTAACAATCCCCTTCTCAGGCGTGAGGCTAGCAACCCCACCCTGTAAACAAAGCTGCTACAGAAACTTCAGCACGATGAATCTCCTTGAGCCAAAAGAAAAAGTCTGTGTGGGGACATGGAATGTCCGCACCATGTACGAGATTGGCAAAGCTGCCCAGATCGCAAACGAAATGAAAAGATACAGAATTCAAGTACTGGGGATATGTGAAAGCAGATGGAACGGGAATGGACTCACCAAATTGTCAACGGGTGAGTCAGTGATCTACTCCGGTCACCCAGAGGATAACCACATGCACACCGAGGGCGTGGCTATCATGATGTCACCAACGGCAACGAAGGCCCTGATGCAATGGGAGGCGATCTCGCCCAGGATAATGACCGCCAGATTCAACTCCAAAGGAAGGAAAGTGTCAGTTATACAATGCTATGCACCGACAAACAACGCAGACCTCGAAACGAAAGAAGAATTCTACAGACAACTACAGGCAACAATGGACAATACTCCAGTCGGCGACATTAAAATACTAATGGGAGACATGAACGCCAAACTGGGACCAGACAACACAGGAAGGGAACTCATCATGGGTAGAGAAGCTCTCGGAGAAATGAATGAAAACGGAGAACTCTTCGCCGACTTCTGCGCCTTCAATGAACTAGTGATTGGTGGCAGCGTATACAAACACAAGGATATCCACAAGGCTACATGGGTGTCACCAGATGGGCGAACCAAAAACCAAATTGACTTCATCTCAATCTCAAGGAAGTGGAGGCGCAGCCTACTGGACACGAAAGTAAGAAGAGGAGCAGACGTTGGCTCAGACCACTACCTCGTACAAGGAACAATCCAAATCAAATTAAAAGCTTTCAGAGAAACAGGAGCTGCAGATAGACCACAAGCCAAGTTCAACACTCAAAAACTGAAGGACCAGGACACAAAGGACATCTTCACTGCAAGCATAAAGGACAAAGCCGAGACACAAATCAACACTGGCGAAGAGGTCAGCGTCGAAAAGCACTGGAACAACTTGAAAACAGTGTGGAGTCAAACCTGCATGGAAGTTCTAGGCAGAAAGAAGAGACAGGACAAACAGTGGCTCACTACGGACACTTGGAGACTCATAGAAGAGAGAGGGATGGTGAAACAAAAGATTCTCCAGTGCACCGACGAGCAACAAAAACAGGATTTGAATGCAAACTACAAGACACTGAACAAAAGAGTAAAGAAGAGTGCCAGAGAAGACAAAAGAAAGTATTATGAAGCCATGGCAAGTGAAGCAGAACAAGCTGCAGGCAAAGGAGACCTCGCAACACTCTACCAAACAACTAGGTACCTATCGGGCAAACGTTTGACACAAATTAAGCCGGTGAAGGATGACAATGGAAAGTCACTCACCAAAGAAGTGGAGCAAAGGAAACACTGGGCTGAACACTTCAAAAGACTCCTAAATCGACCATCACCTACAACGCGCCCAACAATACCAACAACGGAGACAGAGCTACCAGTGAACACCAACCCCCCGACGAAATCAGAAGTCCTGAAGGCAATCAAGATGCTAAAAGCTGGAAAAGCAGCAGGACCAGATGGAATCCCAGCAGAAGCATTGAAAATGGACCCAGAGACAACAGCGGACTTGATGACGCCACTACTGGAGAAGGTGTGGAAAGAAGGCAAAGTACCCGAGGATTGAAAGAAAGGATACTTATTCAAACTACCAAAGAAAGTAGACTTAAGTCAATGCAAGAACTGGCGCGGAATTATGCTCCTGTCCATCCCAAGCAAAATACTAAGTCACATCATCCTGGAGAGAATCAAACATGCCCTGGATGAAAAACTTCGACCGGAACAGGCTGGATTCAGGAGAAACAAGTCATGCATTGATCAGATCGCCACATTACGGATCATCATTGAACAAAGCTTGGAGTGGCAGTCACCTCTCTATCTCAACTTCATCGACTTTGAAAAGGCCTTCGACAGCGTCGATCGAGAGGTGATTTGGAAACTACTTCGCTACTACCGGGTGCCACCGACAATTATACATCTCATCCAACAGCTGTACGACAATGCTGCGTGTCAAGTAATCCACAACAGGAAACTTACGGAATCCTTCGAAGTGAGGACAGGAGTAAGACAAGGCTGCCTACTATCACCAATGATTTTCCTGATTGCAGTAGACTGGATAATGCGACAAACAGTGGGCAATGAGGAAACAGGCATAAAATGGACTCACACAAAAAACTTGGAGGATCTGGACTTCGCCGATGATATATGTCTGATTTCCCACAAACTGGAAGATATGCAAGCGAAAAGCAACAAGTTGGTAGAAGAAGCATCAAAGATAGGACTTCAGGTGAACATAGAGAAGACAGAGGTGATGAAGGTTCCCGGGCAACACCACCAACAGCAACATCAACAGACAACGATCAGCATAAATGCGAGGAAACTGAAAGAAATAACCTCTATTACTTACCTGGGAAGCATCGTTTCAACTACAGGCGGAATAGACGAGGATATCAAAGCAAGAGTCGGAAAAGCAAGACAAGCTTTCACTACTCTCAAGTCGGTGTGAAGGTCAACAGCACTCAGCATCAAAAATAACATCCGGATTTTCAACTCCAATGTGAAGTCATTCAGTGATACTAGACGGATCGGAGACTTGGCACGTCAAGAAGAGCACCACAAACAAACTACGGACCTTCATTAACAGTTCTTTTCGCTCAATACTCAAGATTAGATGGCCAGAAAAGATCAGCAACAGAGGTCTCTGGGAGCGAAACAACCAGGAACTCATTGTGAAACAAATAGTCAGGAAGAAATGGAGATGGACTGGCCATACTCTGAGGAAACCATCAAGTGACATCACTAGACAAGCCATTGCTCGAGTGGAACCCGAAAGGGAAGCGGCGAGTTGGTCGTCCAAAGGTGACTTAGGGGAGGTCAGGTGAAGAGCAGATGAAAACGTGTGGGAAGACATGGAGCCAGGTGAAGATTCCAGCAGAGAACGGAAGGCAATGGAGAAGGTCATGTGTAGATAAAACCTGCGGACAGTCGAATAAAAGTAGTAGAAAATGGTGTCGGAGAATTTAATGGAACAGAGATGTACTCCTGGAAGCCCTGTGTTTCATTAGGAACGCAAGGAATGAATAACATGTGACAATATAAATCATAATCGATATGTCAAAATCACAATAACTAACTTTAATGTTATTTGTTGTAAACAATAAAAATAGTTCATCACATGATCAAAGTAAATAATTACGTGAAAACGTTTGCCAACATTTACATTATTTGGTTAAAAAACAATTGTTTGCATTTAGAACAAGAAATATGCGGTTGATATTATGGGAAAGTTATGGTTATGTAATCACCAGTACTTATACAGTCGAAGTAATTGAGCTATATGAGTGTATTTTGTTCATCACTAACTAGTGCATACTCTAATGCAAAATGACTGCCTATGGAGAGAGTTGAATATAATTACATTTAAAAGTGCCCTCATTATATCAATATCTTCGGTAAATTATCTACACATAGAATTGAAAGCTAAGATAAAATGTTTGGCAACCCAAGTTATTACATTTTTCAGCACACAGTGGAAGAAAATCAACAAAACACAAAATAAATAGTTTGGATTTTACTGGTGGTATTTATAGAATTGTAAAGAAAGGAAGAGAAAGAAGCTATCATAACATTTAGCCCTAGTTGTCAAAGACTTAGTTCCTCAAAAAACCAGTATAAAATATGAAGGTAGATTTCATCACTTATTTACATCACTTAAAGGAAGATTGAAAACCATGGCGTAGTAGATAGCTGTCCTGTCGCTGTTTGTAACTCTCCAACAGTACACACACATGGCCCTACAACGGATCATTTCTGTAACCGTTCAGTTACAAACTAAGCACATTTATGTACTTCTTATTATTATTCCCTTGGGTTCCGAGTGGAACATAGGGCTTCAACAACACATATCCACTTTCTCCTATCTTCTGCTGTCCTCTTCAACTGAGTCCACGATTGACCAAACTCTCTCATCTCCTCCTCACACGATCTCCTCCATGTCACCCTGACACCGACGACCCACTCTTTGCTTCCCATTGGTATTCCACTCGAGCGATGGCTTGCATTGCGCGCGATGTCATTCGGAGGCCTCCCCCTAAGTATGCCTGATCCATCTCCACTTTCTCCTACATATTTGTTGAGCGATCGGCTCTTGGTTGGTTTGTTGCCAGAGTTTCTTGTTGCTAATTCTTTCTGACCATTTGAACTTTAATATGTAGTGAATGCAGCTGTTGATAAATGTCCACAGCCTGTTGGAAATGCTCCTTCCTGATGTGCTATGTTTCTGGTCCACATAAAAGAACTGACTGACTTCCCATCTGTGTTGAAAATCCGAACTTTATTGTTTGTGCTGAGTGCAGAAGATTTCCAAACTGGTTTCAGGTTGATGAAGGTGTATCTTGCCTCTCCGATTCTGGCTGGTTGGCTTTGACATCTTCGTCCGTTCCAACTGCCTGTGGTTGAAACCGTGCTTCCTGGCCAGATAAGTGAAGGAAGTAATCTCTGTCAAATTTTTCCCGTCTACATAATGAAGGACTGGTATTATTCATCTGTTCAGAGTTGAATGTTTTTAAAGAAACTCATTTTTACCTATTTGCTAAATAATAAATGAAGCGTTATAACAATCTTTAACACACCAACAAATATTAGGCAGAAAACTAAAACTGTGTATTTTCAAAACACTTACGCGACCAGTATATGCAGATATCTCATGCTCTTCATCCAGGATGCGTGCAAAGCCACCATCAACAGTCCCAAATTCTACAGCTAAGTAAGCAAACTTCGGTGGAATCACACCGTATGCTCCAGATCCGCCTGGTTTAATTGTTATCAAACGACGGTTTTGATCCCATTCAGAACCTATTTCGCTGAGGGCTTTCTAAACAGTTTAAAAAAAATAATAAGTGGTTATACTGAATAATATTGCTAGAAGTGAAGACAAACAGAACACAAAATATTAAAATCTGATTTGGTGGCATATATAAGGAAATAGAAAAGAAACAGGAATGTAGATAGGTTGCAAGATGTTCACCACCGCATATAAGATAGACACTATACAATCGTGTTTCTGATTCTGAAAATCAAACCTACAGTATTTTATTATGAATCAATATCACAGAGAGAACCGAAATAAACTGAGAAAAGCTGGTAAATACTTCCTAAGGAAGTTTCAATTCCACGACCCATCGAATTCCAAATCACTTTATAGAGGGTAAATGCGCTTAAACATCGCCAAGTTAACAAGCACGCTAGTTTTCTAGCCGGTCCCAAGGCCGGGTAAAGAGGGAGGGTTGGGCGTGGGACTAGCAACCCTACACCACTAGGCCTATCAAACCTCTAGAGACTGCAGCGCACACAAAATATATTAAAAATACAAAAACTTCAAATAAATATCTTATTCTTCGCTGGAATCGGAGAGGCGAAATAACGCGGACTGGTGAAAGCCTTCGAGAAGCCAATCAGCCAGCCGTTGTATCTTCTCTCGATGAAAGCAAGAATAAGAATAGGGAAGTGGAATGTCCGTACAATGCACGAGACTGGGAAGGCTGCTCAGGTAGCCAAAGAAATGCGAAGATATGGCTTAGAAGTCCTGGGTGTCTGCGATAGCAGATCGAATGGATGTGGACTGTCAAAATCGTCAACTCTCCTCCGGTATGGTCACCCAGACGACAACCAAGAGCACACTGAGGCAGTGAGTGGCTATCATGATGTCATCAGTGGCAACTAAAGTTCTAATGCAGTGGGAACCAATCTCCTCCAGGATTATGACGTCAAGATTCAACTCAAAAGGAAAGAAGGTCACAATTAACATGCAGTGTTACGCGCCTACAAACAACTCGGAGCAAGAGAAGAAGGACGATTTATACAGACAACTGCAAACGGTAATGGACAACACCCCAAATGGTGACATCAAAAGCCTTATGGGTGATATGAATACAAGACACACTGGGAGCAGATAATACTCAAAGAGAACTTATCATGTGTCGAGAGGCTCTGGGAGAAGTGAATGACAATGGAGAACTCTTTGCAGACATATGCGGTTTCAATGACCTAGTGATCGCAGGCAGCGTGTACAAACACAAGCATATACACAAAGCAACATGGATTTAGCCTAACGGACATACAACAAACCAGATAGATTTCATCTCAATGCTACTCGAGGAAGTGGAGACACAGCCAGCATGCTGGACACAAGGTCGAGAAGGGGGGCAGGTGTGGGCTCAGACTATCATCTAGTTCAAGGAACCTTCAAGGTGAACCTGAAATCCTTGAAAACAACTGGAGACAGACCACAATTCAAGTTCAACATTCAGAAACTGAAGGACAAAGCCACAAGGGATGCCTTCACTCCAGATCAGATCAGAGCAAAGTCGGAGACACTACGTGTTATGACCGAGGAAACCTGGGTGGAAGAACATTGGAACTCTCTGAAAACGATAGTCAAGGAAACGTGTACAACTGTTCTAGGAAGAAAGAAGAGACAAGACAAGGAATGGTTCCCAACGGATACATGTAAGCTAATCGAGAAGAAGAGGATTTTGAAAGAGATGACTCAATTCAAAAGAGACATGAGGACACTATATCAGATAACCAAGTCTCTATCTGGTGATCAACCCAGATGATGAAACCAATTAAAGATGTTCAAGCGGACCTGAATACCAAGCAGGAGAAACAAATCTAAAGGACTTTTGAATTGAACCCACTGGCACCTTCCCCAGAAATACTACAAACAGCACACACGGAAATGCCAATGGACACCACTCCTCCAACGAAAGCAGAAATCTCAAAAGCGATAAAGCCACTGAAGTCCAGGAAGCCAGCAGGACCGGACC
The DNA here is from genome assembly GCA_944472155.2 of Trichobilharzia szidati. Classification (NCBI taxonomy): domain Eukaryota; kingdom Metazoa; phylum Platyhelminthes; class Trematoda; order Strigeidida; family Schistosomatidae; genus Trichobilharzia; species Trichobilharzia szidati. The sequence continues at coordinate 67,888,672 of OX235274.1, read as the reverse complement.
GCATTCCCCCTAAAGCACTGAAGACGGCCCCAGAGATTACGGCAGATGTTCTTACTCCATTACTGCAAAAAGTTTGGAAAGAAGGGAAGGTGCTTACTGATTGGAAGAAGCGCTACCTCATCAAACTGCCGAAGAATGGCGACTAAGGCATCTGTAAGAACTGGCGTGAAATCATGCTCTTGTCCACGCCAAGTAAAATACTAAGTCGCATCATCCTGAAGAGAATAAAGGATGCACTGGATACAAAACTCCACCAACCGGAACAAGCTGAATTCAGAAAAGGCATCTACGCATCGTCATCGAACAAAGCATAGAATGACAGTCAAACCTCTACCTCAACTTCATCGACTTAGAAAAAGTCCTCGGCAGTGCAGCGTTGACCGAGAAGCTATTTGGAAACTGCTTCAACAATATGGCGTGCAGTGCCCAAATCTTTATCAGCCTCATTCAACAGCTGGCTATATGACAATGTCACGTGTCAGGTGAATACAGGAGTAGGACAAGCTGACTGCCTATTGTCACCGATGATATTCTTAATTGTGGTGGACCGGATTATGCGGCTCTCCGTGGAGAGTAAGAAGACAGGAATACGCGGATGACCAATATAAAGATTCTAGAAGATCTGGATTTCGCGGACAATTTGTGTCTACTGCCACACAGACTCGATGAACTGCAGACGGAAAGCAACAAACTGGCCGAAGAGGCTGGCAAGCAGCGAAGACAGGACTGCAGGTGAACATAAACAAGACGGAGGTGGTGAAAATAACCAACGAACTTCGACAACAACAACAACCAGCACCAATCACCATCAGTGGTAGAAATTTGACAGATGTTACATCCTTCACTTATCTGGCCAGGAAGCACGGTTTCAACCACAGGCAGTTGGAACGGACGAAGATGTCAAAGCCAACCAGCCAGAATCGGAGAGGCAAGATACACCTTCATCAACCTGAAACCAGTTTGGAAATCTTCTGCACTCAGCACAAACAATAAAGTTCGGATTTTCAACACAGATGGGAAGTCAGTCAGTTCTTTTATGTGGACCAGAAACATAGCACATCAGGAAGGAGCATTTCCAACAGGCTGTGGACATTTATCAACAGCTGCATTCACTACATATTAAAGTTCAAATGGTCAGAAAGAATTAGCAACAAGAAACTCTGGCAACAAACCAACCAAGAGCCGATCGCTCAACAAATATGTAGGAGAAAGTGGAGATGGATCAGGCATACTTAGGGGGAGGCCTCCGAATGACATCGCGCGCAATGCAAGCCATCGCTCGAGTGGAATACCAATGGGAAGCAAAGAGTGGGTCGTCGGTGTCAGGGTGACATGGAGGAGATCGTGTGAGGAGGAGATGAGAGAGTTTGGTCAATCGTGGACTCAGTTGAAGAGGACAGCAGAAGATAGGAGAAAGTGGATATGTGTTGTTGAAGCCCTATGTTCCACTCGGAACCCAAGGGAATAATAATAAGAAGTACATAAATGTGCTTAGTTTGTAACTGAACGGTTACAGAAATGATCCGTTGTAGGGCCATGTGTGTGTACTGTTGGAGAGTTACAAACAGCGACAGGACAGCTATCTACTACGCCATGGTTTTCAATCTTCCTTTAAGTGATGTAAATAAGTGATGAAATCTACCTTCATATTTTATACTGGTTTTTTGAGGAACTAAGTCTTTGACAACTAGGGCTAAATGTTATGATAGCTTCTTTCTCTTCCTTTCTTTACAATTCTATAAATACCACCAGTAAAATCCAAACTATTTATTTTGTGTTTTGTTGATTTTCTTCCACTGTGTGCTGAAAAATGTAATAACTTGGGTTGCCAAACATTTTATCTTAGCTTTCAATTCTATGTGTAGATAATTTACCGAAGATATTGATATAATGAGGGCACTTTTAAATGTAATTATATTCAACTCTCTCCATAGGCAGTCATTTTGCATTAGAGTATGCACTAGTTAGTGATGAACAAAATACACTCATATAGCTCAATTACTTCGACTGTATAAGTACTGGTGATTACATAACCATAACTTTCCCATAATATCAACCGCATATTTCTTGTTCTAAATGCAAACAATTGTTTTTTAACCAAATAATGTAAATGTTGGCAAACGTTTTCACGTAATTATTTACTTTGATCATGTGATGAACTATTTTTATTGTTTACAACAAATAACATTAAAGTTAGTTATTGTGATTTTGACATATCGATTATGATTTATATTGTCACATGTTATTCATTCCTTGCGTTCCTAATGAAACACAGGGCTTCCAGGAGTACATCTCTGTTCCATTAAATTCTCCGACACCATTTTCTACTACTTTTATTCGACTGTCCGCAGGTTTTATCTACACATGACCTTCTCCATTTCACCCTCAGACGCTGAAACTATCGCTTCCCGTTAGGCCTGATTTTTGGTGTGTGCATTATTCATTGACGCAAGTTGTTTAAAACGACCGAAAAGCTTCTTTTTCTTTAAATAAATTTCAAATATTTATTTTTTGATGGTGGTTAGCAATGGATCGATTACATTGCATACAATACCGAGAAGCTTAAGAACAATGAATCTATAAATCAAATGAAAGGATGCAATTCTGGTGTGTGAATGGACAAAGAAAAACAATGAGAATCCTATTTAACTATATGTGGTTCCGTTGTAACTTCGAAGACGATTTTATAAGGTTGTGTTATGTGAGGCTATGAATGCCGACGTTGAGTCCTTGTGAGTAGAAGACTAACATGCACTGATGTGCCGATATATCCACTTGATGTTAGTTATGTATTTCACTTTCGATAGAACTAGATAGCCAGTAAAGAAGTGAAAATGCTGAACTTTCGCTATGTATGTAATATTTAAAAATCTTTTTTCTTCTTGATTTTACTGGGCTGCAGACAAATTGAGTGATTGAAATTGCAGATCATTTATTTCTGAATTAGATGGGCATAAAGGTAAATATTGACCGAAGTTTGAAAAGTAAAACAATTAAATAAACTTTCAACTTGGTTACTATCTCCATAGTGAAAAAGACCATAATTGTCAAATGACTAATAGACACGAAGTTCATCTGTGCATAGATGGATAGAAATTATTTTGGCACAATAGTGAAAGATATGAAGCTAATTAAAAAGAAGGTTAAATTGACTGCAGTAATTGCTTCTGTCATGTCAACAAGGTAATAATAAAAGAAAAGCAACTAGTGTCGAGTGTAAATAAACTATGTTTTGATGAAGAGCTCAGAGTGAGGTTTCACCTGAGAGTTGGTTATTAAAGTGTCTTCCACGTAATTAAGTCTATAAGATAATAATAATAACTTATATATATATATATCTTACCTTAAAGTAGGCAGGTAGTGAACGATATAGATTTCTTGGAACAGGAATACACTCTACTTGTGTATGATAACGAAACCCATCTGACTTAGTGGCAGTTTCGATAAAAACACAGCCTGATTCATTGTAATGCTTATCAAACATAGCAGTTAGTTGACATTTAAAATTCCGAATCTCTTTTACAGCATCTTCATCTAATCGAGTAATTGATCCGATATGTTCATATGGGGTGATCAGGCAATAACCACTCACCATACTTATATACGATGGCAAAGACAAGAATACCTACAATATATAAAAATAACAGCTTTAATATAAATATACAGTAATCCAATAATCATCTATGGAAATCATGTAATTGATAACTAAGCTATATTTAGATTTGATGTGACAGTTTAAATCACTGTTAAATATAATCTCTCAATTTCCAGTAAAACAAAACTTAGGTGACACCTAATATTCACTACACCAAGCAATCGCCTACAAATGTATTATTAATCAAGGCGAATAAACTCCAAAAGTAACTCTTCAATAAATAAAATAACCTTTGTTCGAAGATGATAATCGAAGTTGATGAGAAAAAAAAAGTAACGAATAGGGTTAAACCGACAGTAAGACGTTCAACACAAAAGAACTACACATTACTATCTCATAAAACACACAGAACTACTGTCTGCCACGACTGATGATCTCAGCCGACATAGGAATACGTCGGAAAAGAGTTAGAGGCCGTCAAACCAAAATCTGACATCATTCCATGGAGTCTTTGACAGTTGGTTTGAGCCAATTAGGAAGGTGTAGACTGCCTGGTTGGAGTCCTCAGAACTCTAAGATCCAATAACTGGAGACTACTGGTAATGTCGCTCAAAATCGTTCTGAATGGCACAGATGCATTCACTGCCTGCGAAGTTCCATATCTATTAGACCCTCATATTTTTCCATGTTACTATTCTTTCTCCCATACATTTCTGCTTATTATAGTGCCTTTGGATTTCCGTTTTTCTCTATTTTCTGTACTTTGTGTGCTACATGGAACGCGGCGACCTGAAGTGCGGCAGTTCTGTGCAAAGTTCTATGTTGACACTCAGTTGATCAGTCAAGAACAATAATTAATGAAGTAAAAATAACAATAATAGTGATACATTACTAGAAAGAGAAACAGTAAGCAAACCAATACATATATTAAAATACAAAATACCTTTTCTCCAAGACTAACAATTAAATACTTAGGAACACGTTCTAAACACGTAGAACACCTCGATTCAGCGAACATTCTTCTTTTATAGGCTACACACATGTTAAACAAAGGTAAAACAAAATGTAAAGGTGTTTTAAATAGCAGTGTTGAAGATGTCTAGCAGCATAATTCAAGCCGAATTAGCTGAAAATCTTTTTCGCTTGGTAGTGATTAATATTAAAAGTGTTAAGGATTAACTTTGCGCATAATCGTCATTAACAATATCGAACCTCGGACCACATGCGAGGTCGGTGAGCATTCTACCGCTGTGTCACGGACGCTAGGTTTTCTACATATACTTCTTATTGTATCATCCTCGTGTCGAGTTATACGGACGTTTAGGAATGAAGTACTGGCGTTTCTTTCTTTCCTGATGGCAAAATTTACTAAAGGATGTATATCGTTAAATTTGGCAAGGATGTTCTTTGCTTCATTCTAATTTTTCATGCTCAGAAATATGTCATCCATGTAACGATAATAGAATTAGGTTCACCAATTACATCTTTCAAAGTTCCATTAGCTAATTTTGCCAGGAAAATGTCAGCTAGTGATGACCCCATAACCACGCCACCAATTTGTCTACGGAATTGCTTATTAAATAAAAAATGAACATTCATTGTGCATCTTAAAAGAAGCTGCTTCGTAGAAGATATAAGAATGCCAACATCGAACTATCCTTTGTCTTCTAAATGTAAGCCTCACCAATGTATAAAAGTGATACGTTTAGTCACTATTGTAACTATATTCTTTAACCCAAAATCTTTCCTCTTATTTACTATTTGTCACAGGATCACACACATATTCTTTTGTTCTGCATACTTTAACACTGTCAGTTATGCATAAAACGTGAATACCTTTGCAACGGGAGATAAAAACTATCTATTAACTACTTTACAAAATTAAATGATTTTTTAATAGATCATAAGATGGAGGAAAAACCACCTGAAAGCGAACAAAACATGAGCAAGTTGTGTAAACTTACATGATACAGCATCTTGTTTACATTTTATTGCTTCCCTTTCAGAATGTACACGTTTTTTGACAAAAGCATCTCCATATTCATCTTCTACATTCTGAAATAAGAGAGTAAGCGGAATAAAACGAAAGACAAGAACATTAATTAAAGCTAAGTAGTGAAAGAGAAAAAATTGTTTCTTTACAGGAACAAGAAGAAAAAGTCTCTCTGTACTGATTGTTTATTCGTCAACGCATGATTTCAGAGAAGTCAAAGAATCAGTTACTGACATCTCAAGAAAGCCTCTACAATTCTTTAAACCATTCAGACTGAATTTCATTAACAACTCGAAATATACACTAAGGGGAAGAAAATGGTCGTAATAATAATAATAATAAACTGCTGAGTTTCAGCATAGAACTTTGCACAGAACTGCCGCACTTCAGGTCGCCGCGTTCCATGTAGCACACAAAGTACAGAAAATAGAGAAAAACGGAAATCCAAAGGCACTATAATAAGCAGAAATGTATGGGAGAAAGAATAGTAACATGGAAAAATATGAGGGTCTAATAGATATGGAACTTCGCAGGCAGTGAATGCATCTGTGCCATTCAGAACGATTTTGAGCGACATTACCAGTAGTCTCCAGTTATTGGATCTTAGAGTTCTGAGGACTCCAACCAGGCAGTCTACACCTTCCTAATTGGCTCAAACCAACTGTCAAAGACTCCATGGAATGATGTCAGATTTTGGTTTGACGGCCTCTAACTCTTTTCCGACGTATTCCTATGTCGGCTAACATCGCCTATCGATGAAGAAGATGGTTCGGCATGCACAACGCCTATCGTAGTCATCTTAACCCACTCACTTTCACAGTCTCATCGACTGACCTGGGTTGTGAAGGTGAATCGAAGCAGATGACAGTGTGCAGAAATACATCGCACATGCTGTTTGCCCATTCTACACCTTAGTGACAGATTTACTTCTCTTACAATACTACATTATATATGATCACAAAAATGATTCTTATTGATATTAATACGGACAAACGACGTTTCACATAATCTGTAATGATAATTGATTGGAACAGTGTACCTATTGGAAAAGACTCACCAAAGGAACGTGGGCATGACTGTTCATGTGTGCCTAAACAGTTTTATTAGCGTCAGAATCAGTATAGCTAATAAGAACTCAAATAAACTTTCAATATTTCTGCTAAGATGGACACTGTGTTACACTATGAAGGTGTTAGCAGAAGTTAACAACACGTAACACTAAATCCAAAATCACTCCTGAATTATTACATGTTCACCACAAGGATTTGATCGCATGCTTGATCCCAAATGGGGTAATAAGTGAGCACCACTAACAGAAGGAAACTGCCCTCCAATAATACGTGATTGATTTCTGGTGATTCTCTAGAAATCTAACCACTTACTGACATCATCACTTAAGCCATCCAAAAATAAAATATGATGTCATTTTTGCAATACTAACTTATTCTGGAGGTGCGTTTCACATGCTGTTCATAGCGAATTCTACACTGAAAAAGTTAATCGACTCGCGGGTCTAAGATTTTACCAGATCATGATATGATTCACTTGTCTCTCCCTTCTTGGTTATTAAATATAACGCAAATAATAACAGCTACCCCAGTGAACTGTCTTGAAAGGGTTTTCCTGATTGACTGGTTGGAACGTACAACTTTGCACCGATGTGCAGCAGTTCAAGTCGCCAAACTTCACATAGCACACAAAGCAGAAAAGAAAGTAAAGATAAAAGCAAAACAGAGACAGTAAACAGAGATATGAGGCAAAGAGAATAGTAATATCGAGGATCCAAATATTTGTATTGGATATTATAAGTCACAAAGAGTGGATGCATCTGCACCATTGAGAACAATTTTGAGCCATATCAACGATTGTCTCCAGCCATTGGTTTTTACCATCCCGAGGACGCCAACCAGGAAGTCTACACCTCCCTACGTGGCTGGTTTAAACTAACTGTTGTGGATTTCATTGACTGGTGAAGCCATGTTTTGGTTTCACCACCACTGGCTCTTTTCCAATCTGATCCTGTCAACCAGCATTGCCCGTCAAGGAAAGCGATGGCTAGGCATACGTAACACATGCCCTAGCCATCTCAATCGGTGTAGCTTCACAGCCTTGTCGATTGATTTCCCCTCCTTGCCTAGCACTCGACCAACCCCTTAACTCAATATTGCTCACCTTATTATACCACTTCACACGGGAGAAAAAACGCAGGCACCTATGATCAAAGACAGCTAGCCTGTTCACGTCTTCCACTTTCAATGGCCAGGTCTCACAGTCATAAAAGAGGATGGAGCGGGAAAGGGCTTTCCGAATTATTTTACTGTTATTGTCTCATTTTAACTTGACTTAAGAACTTTTTTCCTCTACTATTTATTAGTTGTGCAGTTTTTCCTGCGAAGGATTTCAGTGTTTTACCGTTCTTCATACTGCTAAATTAACTCGAAGTTTCTCGACTGACTATCGCCTCCTCTTTTCCTGGAGTAGCTCAAGTTGGAAACACCTGAGGAGAGAATTGTCTGTCGTTTGCAGTCATCAGTAGCCCACATTTTATCACATTAGATTGTTCACTGATAAACATTATCAGAAAGTTATATCACTTGTTTATTGAGAGCACCTTAGTAGTAATAATAAGTCATATACAAAAAAGACAACAGGATACAATTAAAATAAAAGTTACAGGGAAAATCGATCCTACAGTTAACAACAATTCATACATCCTAAATCAGTTACCTGAATCGCTTTACTCTCTTCTCTTGCTTTGTGCTACATGGAGTGTGGCAACTCGAACTGCTGCATGTGTGCAAAGATCTACGTTGAAACCAGTCAGTCAGTGAATGTAAGGGTCAAAAAATCAATTTTACTAAGCACATAAAGATAATTTACCTTGTCAGCAAGTTTTGAAAATTCAACATCCATGTCACCGGCTGACCGCAGACGTTCTTCGCGAATCATATCAGTAACGTCTTGATTTTTATTATCTTCAAGGAAGAAAGCTGTTCTACGTCCAGATGAATCATGCGTTTTAAATCGTTTTAGTCTAAAAGGTTAAAATAACTTATTAAAAATACTTCAGTAGTGCACTCAGCAGATGCGACACTCGTATATCCCTGAAATATTAGCTTTAGGTATTTTGACATAACTAACTTAACTAGTTTCCTCAACGTTTTTAATCATACATAAAATAGATAGGATATGATCAGTAAGAAATAGTCGAAGGTACATTCGCTAAACCCTTGTTCTGAGATCCAACAATGTCACATCTAGGAAAGAAAACACAACGTACATGTTGCCACCTAAAAAACAAAAAAATAATGTAAAACTGCAATATATGTGATTGTCAAACCTCAGTCCCTCGTGGATCAACATCTGTTCAAACATAGTTGAAAAACAGACTTAGCTGGTTTAAGTCACTTAAGAAAAAGTAGATCTCATCATTGATATCCTCAAATTGAAATGAAACCAGACTTTAGTCAAATAATAGGAGTGGAAATTAATCTCGTCGATGCACATTGTTTTGTTTCTTAAACAATTTTTGAACCTATTTATTTTCTGTTTGTTTATTTGATTTGTTTCAAAAGTAACAAGTTGAACTCGCTCACTATTCACTTATATGATAAGCTGGTGTGATACAGCAAAAGTTAGTTTGGTTTTATTTCTTCTCCAGTCCAGATGCTGCTTCGACGTATATGGTGATGATATCAAAATTAAAATCCCCAATCAGTTTTAAGACTGTTACGTCATTCTTCCATCTTGTTTACGTCGATTTGCATTATAGATGAATAAAGCCTTGAAAGCACTAACGAAAATATGTCCGTAATACAATCACATCTTCCAATTCAAAGGAAAATTACTCGCCATTTGATTACTTTAGTGAAAACTAATTGATCGTATCAGTGCTGAGTGACGAGTTTATGAACAGAACAACAAACTGATATCGACCAATAACCACCTACTAGCTACTTGTTGACCATTATGTTATCTTCGATAAAATACTCATTTCAAGACGGATTTCATCAGAACTGATATCAGTTAGAAAATTATTGAAAACCAAGGACCACCCGAGAGCTGTTTTGTTGTAGTTTGATCAGTAATGATTTGATTAACTTCACTATACGCTACATTGTGGATAACCGATGTCAGCGAAAGGGAAAATTAGTAAAACATTACACCGAATGGTAACTTAGTTCATAATTCCTTACTGCTGATTTCAGCTTACAATGGTGTGTGAATTTCTCCTTAAAGTCTTAAATACAAGTTACTTATAAGTTTCTAAAAGCAAAGAAGAAAAATCAAGAAAAGAATTCTCTAGGACGAAATCTAATAACCTTAAAAATACGCTTTTGTGTATGATTTATATTGATGAAGTCCTACTTATTAACTCGTTTTATATCACAATTATGTAGACTATTTCCTACTGTTATACATACAAACTTATGTAAACATTACATCACTCCATTAATCAGACAGCAACCAACATGTTCACAAAAAGTCTTATTATTTCTTTCCTAGAATCATATTTAATTTATTCAGGGAAAACCAAAAGCTGAAGTAAATTACCTTTTATCATTACCAGATACTGGAGCTCCGGGTAGATTTTGTATATGTACTGGCATTTCAACACCTTGGTCATTTAAACGAGTTAATTCAATCACTCGAGATTGATTATCGTCTACTGAATTGTTAGTTGCCTTCTTCTGTACTGTATGAAGTCGTACTTTCAATCCACGACGCATAGCTTCACGTAATTTGTCTAGATTTGCCTTTAATTTTGCCACTTTAGTCTTTCATAAATCAGTTTTTTAGTGTTACAGAAGAGAAGAAACCCTTTTAATCATTGCATCCAAAATAGTGAAAACAATATCCATTAGTACATCAATTGATTACAGTACGATGAATCATGCAGCATTGAAGGTTTTAGTGGTGATCAAAGTTTATGTATCACGTTCCCGCTTTAACCAATAACTTAAGTGACTCGGCACTACAGTAAACTGTATCTTAGTATTGGAGACAGTAAACCGTGAATCTAGTCTCCCAGCCAGGTCTCACAGCCATAAAGGAGGACGTAGCGGACTGCTGAGCAGTACACACGCTCTTTGGTCGATAGTCGGATATCTCAAGCTCCTGCCAATCTTGCAACAATACTCTGCACTCACTCAGACGCCTTAAAGTACATGCCATACTTACAGACACTGGTCACCAACTGCAATCCATCGGTGCACAGGCAGAGATGATATATAAGCACCACTTTTATGGTCGGCTGTTTCTTACTCTGGTTTAATATTTCAATCTCACAGAACATGAATGGCTGTTAAGAAGGATCCAGTCAATAAATGCGGATCCGGCTCTAGCACTTAGGTAGACGCGACAGGGTTCCCACAAGACCGCAAGTGGCACACGCCATCTGATCCTACAAAGCTTTTCAAGGTACTGACCAGACTCGACTGTTATTTCACTTAGATCAGTGTGTAAACAATGTAGGTAGCAAGCCTGAATGCAACACGTGGTTTTAGAATAACTGACATTGTGAAGGCACCAAACTAACAGCTCACAACGGCACGAATAAGCTGAGATTCCAAACAGCAGCGAAAAGCTGAAGATAGTGGAAATCATAAATGTGATAAAAACGAAAGATGGCTTACATATAAAAATAAGATGAAAATGGATTAGGTTGCTAACAGTGTGATTGGATAAGTAGTCTGTAATAAGAGACAAACGAGTATAATTTTTCATTAGTTGTTGTCCCGTGATCGGTGAGAGAGCTAAGATACCGCCCAAATGCCCTCACCTAAACAGAACCGGAAACTTTGAGTTGAAGTATGATCACATGGTCACCAGTGGCCAAAACGGGTTTAAGTCCCATTCCATCCTTTTGGACTGTAGGTCTTATGTATACCATAGGTTTGGAATCGGTGCCCTCTATGTGGACATCCATGCTCACCAGTTCGGTTATAAACGCCGAAAACTACCATTCGTCCTTTCACTCTTTTGAGAAAACTCCCCAGCCGCGTGAAGGTATAGAATGGGTCTTAACTGACAGACGTTATGAACTCATGGCCAAATGAGAGCACTTTGAGTGGAAGACAGGAGTCTATCCACATTTGTTACGCCCTATCAGTGTAGGAGGAGGTCAGTTATGAGTACGAATAGCTCAGTCGTGACGTCTCTGGTTGAGTGATTTTGATTATAAAGCCACTACCGGCCTAACTACAAAATGTTCACCACTACATCCACATTAAATTTAGTTATAAATAACGCACAGTAAGTGTACACAGATATATGAGGAAACTTGCAACAACCAAGGTACACAACTGAGCAAATTTAGTTTCAAAACGATGCATAGAAGCAGAACTATTCACTAGGTTGTACAAAATAATCAGTGCATGGGGATGAGACAGATTCACTGATAAGTCAAAAAACGGGTAAGCTGAAGGTGTTTTGAATTCATTATGCAATGGTCATTAGAGATCTGCAAATACTAAGAACTATATATATATATATATATATATATATATATATATATATTATATATATTAAAACATCTTTTAATAAATCATACTATCACGGATTATCTTGGTCTAAGAAACAGAGCTCATCACTCTTCATCTCAGGCTAAGTGAAGTTGAGTTGAGTGCAATATCAAGTGAGTAATTGGATGAAACTATTGGTGATCTAAACTAAATTAAAACTCAGCTAGTTAGCTAGCTTGATCAGAAGTGTACGTAAAACTAACCTGACGGCTGTTAAACAGAAAACAGCTAAAATGCAGGGTCTTTAATGAAGATTCAGCCAACAACATTTAATAAAAATAAATCTTAATTCCTAACTTATCATACCGGATTTGACTCCAATTCTGCACGCATCACCTTTGCAGCCATTGAATTTATGTCATCATTTGTGACTAAACGTTCTTCAAAAGTTTTATGTTGATCATCGACAGAGTTTACTGGAGATCTTTCATCTTTTTTCGACAATGGTTCTGAAAACATACAATATTAGATTGCACATAACTAGTTAGTATAAAATTATTTCACCAATATAATTACGCATGAAAGGCAGTTTAAGAGAACACATGTAGAAAAATACGCAGCTAAAGGTAGGCAGTAAAGTCAATTGAATTTTGGGATACGGCGTTAAGAAACCCATATAACTTTAGGAACTAAGAGATATTCACTACCACAAAGTCTATTTTAGATAAGAGTAATAAATGAAGTTTCTGATATCCCACGCTGTAGACATATACTCATTATGGCAACAAACAAACTTATTTTATTCTAAGAACTTATATGTATTCAAATTTACTAATGTAACCCAATGTCAGCTCATGATGAAATCCTGTAACTAATCAATCAAATCCCTACAAACACTTGAATTACTAATGTAAAGTTAGACATTAGCCTCATTTGCAAGCTGAAATAGGTGGAACGGTTGAAGATAATTTAGCGCTCACAAACGATATCACCACTATAATATTAAATGTGAGAAGTACAGACTCACAGTTACAAATATATATAACACCGTTTGGATAGGCAATCGTTCTATATAACTGGCATAATAGCTATAGAATATTTAAAGACCCATCGGATATTCCTTATCTACTAAACAATAGTCTGCTAAAATATGTGTAGTCATATAGACAAATAAAATGTCATCGAATAGTATTATTTTTATAAACTCGTTAATTTATTATTAGGACTCCACTGTAATGTAGCTCAACAACTAAAGGTATCATGACACACCGGGTAAAAAGCAAATTCAACATGTTACAATTTATGGTATCAACTTATGTATAAGAAATTTACATACCAATACGTTCTGATGAGTGATCTTTTGAACAGGAAGAAGGAGGGAGTGATGAAGACGGTAATGAATTGAAAGATTGAGATTTTCGCCAGCGTGGTTTAGCACCTGATGCACTAGAAACAAGTTGTTTTAAAATTAAATAAATGACTAAATTAGAATCTGAAATTATAACGAATTGATACAAAACATGGGAAAACGGTCATTTTTAAAAATAAGTCAGTGAAACATTTTAGCTCAGTGATAAACCAGATTAAATTTTCTTACAATCATCTCTTTGAAGACGAACTATTAGGTAAGAACCTGCAAACACCACAGACTTTAAATGAGTTTGGGATTTACAACTTAAAATTTCAGTTTACATTTATCGAAATGTTATGTAACGTAGTCACTGAGTTATCGAACATAATAGTGGTGTGAGCATTTTTAATTTTAGCTCTAAAGAGTCATTCGACAGGTTTCTTATCGACTGACTTATTACACTTAGGAGAAGTTTACTTGTCAATAGAATTATAATAACATCTTTCTAAGATTCAATTCCTTTACAAAACAGATATTTCTCAACCTTCAGCAGAAAATCCGCTTATTATGTATTTAGACGTAAAAAGTTAAATGTGTTACAGCTAACGGTCACAAAGTAAGTGATTGTATTGTGCCCCATTTATTATTAGCATGGGCCATTATTCTCAGGTGGATGAAAAACAAGATTAATATCAATAATACATGACCTAGTTTGATATGCCTTGGAATCAACACCATGTGAGAGCTAGTGGAGTGCTGTGTTGTTCTTCAGAGATGTCTAATCAATGTATTCATAAACGACTTTAGCTGGCTTCAGTATCTCAGGTATAAACTTGTTAAAACGGTAGGGTCATGTTTACTGGACTCGTCTAAAGTCTCCCAGTTTAAAGATAAAGGGAAGAAAGAATTAAAGGAGTAGACCACTTGACGTATTTGGGAAGTTGCATTAGCCCTATATACATATCTGATGTTGAAGACTTAACAAAATGGAAGTTGTAAGACTTTTAGTGAGGCACCTGAAATCTAACTTTTAATTGAGAAATTATCCATATCTCAGACAATATTCGTACTCTTTTATACAGCTCAAACCAGCAAGCACTTCATTAGCTGATAATTTAACACGACTGCACATCTACTTCTGTCGATCTGAAGGAAGGGCAAATCTGTTTAAAAAAATCGTAATGTTACCAGTTGAACCACATTGTTCTATGTCTAAGTGACTGACTGGTTTCCCCTATGTCTAAGTTCAACACTGCTTACCAGATGAAGTCATTTCACAGAAGCAAACTTTTACGAGATAAGTGATCGCATACTCGCAAATGAAGGATCTAATCCGCTCATAGTCAATGTTTTACACATTTCAAAAAAAGGCACATGGCTGCGCATCAAACTTCATTTCCAAGATGTATTTAGATACCTCACTTGAACAGGAAATACGACCTCTTAGTCAGGCAAATGAACTAGATTTCACCGAAGTCTACCAATTGCATTCAAGTATGTCACAAAGTTGGACAGGTCCCTGGAAAACGACTCGCATTTCAGTGAGAAAATTATTCAAATAGGCTTGAATTATCACCAAATGAATTGCATTTAGACTGAACAATGAAGTCCCAGCCTAAATGTCCCTTTGAAAGTTACCTTATCACAATTATTTCCACTCAGATGTGACTATGGGCATATCTTTAGAGATGACAGTGTCACTTACTATAGATAATGCAAAGCTACTTTTCCTCACAGGTTTAAAGTGATTTAATGCCGTCTATTGTAACCGGCTTATTTCTCTTCTGTTACTAACTGCCATAAGTAGGATTAAAAAAGGAAATTCACTACAGTCCCATGTTTAATTTTGACTAGTGTTAATGAGTGGCATTTTCTAACTTCTAAGATAATCAACGTTGTAGAATAACATGAAGCACATCTAAAAAGTGTAGCTTTGGTTACAAAATAAAACTGTATCTTTTAGTCTGAGTATTCTATATTTGTTCAGTGAAGTTGGGACATTGAACCAAGACGTATGAGTTTACGAAGTAGCAGGAGAAAATAAAGTGTAGTTGGACTTATTTAACATTAAGTAACTTGTCCTGGTATCCTAGATACAAATCCACAAGTTGCACTACTGAATGTTTCATAATATGCAGTTGGAAGTTATATCCATAATGTCAACTACCTGAGCTTTGATTCGCAATATTTGTATCGTGAGATTACGAAAAATAGTATCAGGAAATTTAGACGGTAATGCGGATTACTAGGCACAGTACAAACGGTTCACTATACCTATCTCCGAATGTCCTAAGCATATCATCTACGGTATTTGCATCCCAACGCTGAAGCAGTATATCTCTCAAATTAACACCAGTCTCTTTTGATGTTTCGACACAACGATTGAATGACTTGTGTAACCATGAGTGATTTTCCTTTGATAGTATAGATTTAGAAGCACGTTCATTAGTAGGTAAACCACTCCCACCATCTTTAAAATATGGATTGAGCTCATTTGCTTTGGAAGTCTCTTGGATAACATTTTTCGTTTTATTCCTGCCTGATTTTGAGGTAAATGTATCAAAGAAACTATCCATAGATCCAACATCAGTAATCCAACCACGCTCCTATGAGAGAAGTGAGTGAGCAACGACAATGTCTTGAAGTACCTCTAATGCACCTTCCTTTTTCAATTGCTCTTGTGTATTTCTATCGGGCTGTTTCCAATCGTATTCACTCTCTGATGACTAAACAACCGATAACATACATGAAAGCTTACAGAATTGTTGCTACTTGATTCTTGATATTTTCCTTTTAGTTTTTTAGTTTTATGCGGCATTGGGAGTGGAAGTCGTTTGCAATTCCTAAACACAGGATTTTTTTATGAAATGTGGTAAGTTGTAACTGTCAACTCTCAAAAATTGGGCGTTGATATGGCATATCCCCTGTTTGAAGTGGCGCCTCCAGCTTTACCTTGAGGACATTTGCGCGGTCTAGTTGATTTCAGTTTGGCTGATTTGTTTCGTTTGATCTAGGTAGCTGCATTTAACGTGATTCTGGTTTTCATTTGGCTGGAACTGTGTTGATTTCGTTAAGAATAGTCTTCAAAAGCTGTCTCTAAGCCTGAAGGCATTTAACGTGCAGGAGGATGCTTGAGAATGTGTTTCATGTGAAAATTATAGGGTGCACCTAAAATCCGTGGTGTTAACTATTGTTTGTGGCGTCTCAATGATCTCTGCAGGGCTTCGTTCTATCATTTCTGTCCATATTTGTCATTTACGAGTGTTTCAGTAAATGTCTGTGGCTATAATCAGGAACTTCCCAAAACGGTAATTGTGGTAAGGAATTCCGCTACAGTTTCCAAGTCAATGTCACTTTCAAGCTGCTTATTGTATTTTGTTGGCGATTCGTGAATTTTTAATTTAAAAGCTTGTGTTTTCATTTACAGTGATACCCAATGAACGCATTGGCACTTGGTGACAGTCAACCAACCTGCCCTTCCTATATTAGTGGACATCAAAATATCTTTTGACGGATTTATGTTTAGTCACTGGTATACCAGTTAGGTTGAAGTAGAAGGTGCCCTAAGTCAGCTTGAATCAGCAATATATATGGCAGAGTATTTCCAGGCAACTCATACACATTATGTAATGAAGAAGTGCATACGGAACCATGAATCTCGGCAGTTGAAGTGAAAATTAATAGTCTTTCGTTGTACACATGGCATGAAGCCAAAAACTAGAGGTTCAGGCTTACGCGTCAAATCGTAAGAATTCTATTATTTATCTCTGCAGGGCAAAATACACCGGTTACCAATCTGGCTTTCGTACACGCCACAGGGAGGACGAGTTTATCATTTGTACCGCGAAAAAAGTTCACTATCGCAGATGTGAACAAAGTCTTATGATAGATGATCCTTATTTTGGGCGCCTGTCCGGGGATGAAAAGGAGAATATTGCACCGGTTGTGAAGACTACATCTGAGGTTGGTGATGTTTTGGAATATGCTGAAGAGAATTTTAATAAAATTTTGACGAACACATGTGTATAATTGACGTAAGGACGTGAGACCAGGTAATTGAAGTAGTTTAAAGTTAATTTTGGAAGCCATGCCTTTGAGATCAGATGTTATGCGCATAATAAGGCAAAGCGGTCAGGTGGTTGAATACGTGGATTCGAATACAGGGATAACCAGCAGAATTTGCTTCGCCCTGGAATCACAGGTTCAGTTATGTCGGAAATATGGAGAGGTGGTGTGTATTGACTCAACATACAATACCAATGAGGACGGGTAGGTTATACGTTAGACGGTTGACAAATCTTAATCAGATATTCTCTGTTTCAGTTGGTGGTAACAGACAATATGGGTCATGGGAGGCCTGTTTTTTGGCATGGACAAGACGAGAAAGGGCATGTGATGTAGTTTGGATCTCGGAAGAATTAAAAATATATGCAGGATACGTCCATTACAGAAACTGTCATAATGGATTCGGCCAACTGTGAGATATCCACCGTGCGTTATAGACACATTCAGGCGTAAATCGTCATCTGTGCATTTCACGTATATCGGGCTCTCAGCAATAGGTTAGGTGAAGTCAATTAGTACTTGATACATTTAGACTCGAAATCCCTTTGTACACAGGTTTTTTATATCGTCTTGTTAAAGCTGCGACACCTGAAAGGAAATGCATTGATTACTAACCATTTAGATTTCATCACTACCTTAGTGTCATTAGGACGGTTGATCGCAGTATATGGAATTATGTCAGGCATTACTGGGTGCCTAAGAAGGAGACTTGGGTTGCGGGAAATATGCCGAATACTCTGTTGCTGTTTAATACTACCAACAATAGAGTTGAAAGCTCTCACAGTCACCTGAAACGATATCTCCACAGAAGAGATCCTCTACACGTATATATGTACAAGAGGTATAAGCGGTGTGTACACGCAGAGAAGCGTCGGAGTGTTGAAGCCATCGTCGAAAATTGTTGGATTCATAGGTACCACGCACCAGAACCAGTTATGCCGATATTGCGAAACTCCACTCCTTATGCCGCTAAGTTAATTGCCAAGGACTATAGCCGCAATCGTAGAATGAGCATAGAGTTGTATACTGATGATATGGCTATCACTACTGTCGACACCTGCCTGCACCAAGTGGATTATACCAATTAAACTTTTACCTGCAGAATTTTTAGGTCACAAAGAATACCTTGCCTGCATACGCTGCTGTGTCACACTCAAATTCCTCAGTTTACAGGTAAGTCAAACTCTTACTAATATTTAAATTAATACTTTTAGTTGACGAAGCACTTCGACTGTGTCGCAGATGGTTTTGGTGGGATCCGTCACTACCAAGTAGTGTGCCGTGTGAAAGCTCAGTAAAGAAACCCTGCAGGGAGATACTGCAACTTCTCCGGTAATTGAACAGAAGCTTCGCAGTTATGCAGGATAATTATAGTAATGAATATACCATTAGTGCACTGCGCGCAACGCTGAATTATTTTGAGAATTTTCTTGTTTGAAAATGGAAGATGTACATATATTTTGTGTCAATAACTGCAAGTATACCCTAACTTCTAAACTGTATAAGCCTTCTGTTTACCGTTTCATATGACAAAAGCTTAAGAGTCGTTTGCGAATGTAGTAGAAAGTATTTTATAGAGCGCAAGTAAAAGTGAGTACTAGGCGGAATTTTTAATCCTTAGCATGAGAAGGAATACAATAAGGTGAACTTTTTTTCTTATAAGTACGCGATGAAAAGATAATGACGAGTTTTTGTAATTAGCATTGTATTTACTATGTAGGTACTGTTATATATATATATTTCCTATCTATGTAGGACACACCAGTTGTACAGGCATGGATAAGTATTATTAAAATTACATGAATTTGATTTGTAGTGAAATTACATGGTTGCTGTCCTCTCTGAAATCAGTTAGTGAGTACATTCTGATAGTTAGTCGTTCAATGGAGCACATAAAGAAATATAGAAATATTGTCTTCGCATTAACAAAAAAACCCAAGTATGTGTCGGATAAATTACAAATATTTGGGAAAAAAATAAAGCTTGAAGTCAATTCCTCCATATAACTTTGTTGTGTGCGGCATCGCAACTTGTTCTTGTTTTATGTTCAAATTGGGTATTAAATTAAAATGAAGGATTTGTTTTTATGATTTTGACATCACTTTTATTGCAAGTAATACCAGATGTGAATTCAACTGAATGCAGATTAATATTGTTATTGTCAAGCAGATTTGTTTTACTGCACCCAAGTCGCCCATAGCCGGGCCATTTGTCACTGCATGGTTATTCCGTACGAGTAAGTTGATAAACGCGTAGAAAGCTACACAAAAGCCATTTTAGATCGTTGACAGTGCTTGTATAATAATAATTTATATTTTCATATAAACATAAATTTACATGAAAATGCATGCCACTTTTACAGGCACGATCAAGTAGGATATAATGTCAAATAGTAGATTGTCTACAGGCTAATGTTTGAACAGCCACATATTTGATATATATATATAAATACACTCTTTGTCTGACCCATGTCGTATCATTATTGAATTAAACAGCAGTCCTCCAGGTTGCGCAGGAAAATCCACTTCGTTTCGTCTTCAACCCGTAGTTGCAGCCATACGATAACCAACCAATATTGAGGTAAGTACAACGTTTACAATGGATAGTAAGCTGTTTTAGAAAAGTAAAGGTGCTAAGGTGAATCATTAAAGTGCAATGAAATAGGTAAATGCGATTTATCATTAATAAATGCATTCATAAAGGAAATGAAGTGGGAGACTAAAATCCCTAGGCTGACAAAGTTCATTTGCAATGTACAATGCTACCCATATAGGTCTTAATGTCATGATGTCCACTTTTGGTTTAATACAATTATCCACAAGCCGGTTGTTTTAATTTCATACCTTTTTGTGTATTTGGTGCACAACCGTACCCTATAGAGAATAGGAATAAAATAAGTCGAATCAAATTCATAAAGAGCTATAAAATGTTAGGTTTAGTGGAATATAATGAGCAAGTGAAGACGTTATTAGAAAATGAATAAGATGAGACATTGTGAAGTGGTATTCAAAGATTCCACAAAGGAAAGCATGTTAATTTATAAGATGCCCCATAAATCTGTGCAGAGCCCACGTGGTCACATCTCAGCAATAAGCTGAGCGAATGGTATATGTTTAAAGGTAGAAGCATGATCTGTCCAGGCGATCATTGTTATCTTTTTCAAGATAAAGATTCAAACACTCATAGAAATCTCGAGCCGTCAAATTGCATATTGCTGTTCCTGTAGAATGGGGCGATTCACCTTAGTGTCCACCACCATATCTACTGATCAGCATGCACCACCCTCCCTCCTTTTATGATGTTAGGCTCTGATTGTTATGGCTACAGCAAATATAATGCTTGGTTCCAGACACGTTCGTACCTCACATTCCATTTCCCTAGCTTTCTTAGTGAGTGCTTCCAATAGATCTCCACATACAGATTTGTGAACATATTATATATGTGTGCATGCGTCCTAATGAACAGATTAGTTTATAAGACGTTAAACCCATAAAGAGTAAAAAGAATAGGTTTTGTGAATAGTGGAGCAAGGTTCATCAGAACACTATAGTTAGAGTTCAATGTAGGTAGTATGAACTGAAGGAAGGTCGGTTGGCAGGACTTATTGTACTAAATTATCATGACAGTCTTTTATATAGTAAACATTTGACATTGCAAAGCAACCAGTCTACACATATTATAAAAAGATATTAACACAGAAACAACAAAATTTTAACATTTGGTTAACAATACTGCAGTGTGTGTATACTGAAGAAGCGTAGTTAGTCTTACAGGGAGCCGTAAAGTAAATCAAGCTATATATGATAAGAGTGTAATCAACATTATAATTCGTATTATCAAAGAATACATTAAGCTCAATAACTGAGTGTTATAAGGGAAACAAGCGTGGAAAAGCAAGAGGACATTTGCTGCATAAATATTTTAATCATTCTTAGTATTGTAATAACAATCAAATGTCAAGAATTGATTGTGCATAATTACTAAGTATTACTATATTAGTATTGGGACTAGTGTGCTTTCAGTAGTTAAATATTGAAATGTCATTGTCTCCTCACTCTACTAGCAGTTGTGATCTTTTAGACGGGCTAGGGTGGACATGTCAATATGTTTTTCTAGGCTCCTTTTAAAACTGTCAGGCTTTTCACAGGATCTAATTTCAGAGGGTAGCTGGTTCCAAAGTTTGCAATATTTAATGGTGAAAAAGTTAGCTCTAGTGGTGAGTTTATGAGTGTTAATCTTGAGAAGGTAGTCATGATTGCGTAGAACTTACGATTTAAGATTAGACCACCTCATGGATGAGCTTCTGCTACAGTGCTTTCTTATAACTTTGAATAAGAGAGATAAGTTGCACTTCACTCTCTTTAACCATAGGGGTTCGAAGTCCAGTTGAATACATCTGTCAAGGTATTCTATTTGCTGATCATAGCCTAATATGCGTTTCGTCAGGAATCTTTGGACACTTTCAACTTTTTTCCTGTCTGCTGATTTAAAGCTACTGTATAAGTGGGCACAGTATTCAAGTTTGGGGTGAATGCATATCTTATATATAGCCAATCCGGCTTCTGGAGTGTAAACGTTGCGTAGAACAAAGCCGGTTAGACGTTTACAATCAGATACCACCTTATTTGCATGTTCAGTAAAGGCAAGATCTGAGTATGTTACACCGAGATCTGTGACGGTGTTCGTGTGTGAAACAAGGTCATCGTACATGTATAGACACATGTTAGGTTTCCAACGTCCGAAGTATGTTATCCCAGACTTAGCTGGATTGAACGTTAACTGCCACTTTTCACTCCAGTTACATAGACTATTTAGGTCTTGTAAGATTTTACTAGCAATATTTATATCATTATAGTCGAAATCATATACAACTTTGAGGTCATCTGCAAAAAGGTACGACTTGCCGTACTTGATCACAGATGCTGTACAGCGTCTTGTTATGGTGACAGTGGATTTCATCAAGGATGCTGAGCCATTACTAGCCAAGCCTTGAGGGATGATATATGAGTAAGTGACTTCAATTGTTTCTCAGCTTCAGTCGGAATGTAGATCAATGCAACTTGTACTACAAAGCAAATACGACAGAAATGTACCAGAAGGCAGAGAAAAAGTATGTGGAGTGGGACATATATGTTTATATTCGTCGTACACTGTAATTTGATGAACAAATGTTTATTTCTACTAAGTCTTTTTATGCATTTATGCTACTAGTTTATTTATAGTCTTTAGAGTAATAAAGGTATTTAAGCGCGTTTAGGTACTGTAGTAGACTAATAGTTGATTCGTTCTAGGAATAAATAGTTTATTTATATAATCAGGAGAGTGAAACAGTCTGTACAGAGAGCTTTTGAAACTTATAGCCGTATGGCGGTTCCTGACTTCTAGGGGCAAGTTGTTCCATATTTTAGAATACATGGCTGTGAAGAATTTTTCGCGGAGTGTTGACTTAAAGGCTTTTATTGTCACTGTGCAAGTTTGGTTACGCAGATCGTGAGAGCCTTCTTGTGCGATTTGTATGTCCTTACTGTCTGAGAATGATATTTTGTGTAGGACCTTATAGAAGAATACAAGGTTTATAATTAGTCATCTTGTCCAGAGTGTGTCAAGTTGTGGAATCATGCACCGTGAGATGTAGTCTTTCTTACATTCGTAGCCAAGTAGTTTTGAGGTAAAATATCGTTGGATACTTTCTATTCTTAGCTTTTCACGTGTGTGAGTGCTGCTAATAATAAATGGACAGTATTCTAGTAGTGGCCTCACACAGGTTTTTTACAGGATTAGCTTTGCTTCATTATCGTGAAAGTTCCTGAGTAGGCATCCTAAGAGCATCCTCGACTTTTGAGTCTGTGATGCCACTTGCTCAGAAAATGTTAGGTTACTCGTGTACCGCAGACCTAGGTCAACGACACTTTGGAGTCTGGTTAGGTTAGCCGATTGAGGAGTTAATTTCATATCGATTGAGGGTGCACCGAGGCAGATCCAGCCACATTACAACCATACGTCACTATAACGTGTCAAGTCTTGTTTACCACTCTATCGGTAACATAAACACCAAATGTAGCGTTATCCAGTCAGTAAAATTTCGACATTTCGTACGACAAACTTTGCGGAAGGTAGATAAAATTAAAGGCTGCTTCCAGATGATGCGTACAACGGCACCTTAGGCAATGTCTACGATGATAAAAATAAGATAATTAGAAGACACGTTAAAACGCCTAGGTTAATACGTCAAGTACTGTTTTGGAACAAAGGAGATTACTAGTATTAAGTAGCGGTACGTCCAACGTTTGCGTTACATTTTTGCGTGATTCGTTACATAAAATTTATCTTGTTGTAATACTCGCACAAGTACTCTACTACCTCCATACCTTTAACTATTAACTCTCATATCGAATAGTTATGGTTAACCTAAGTAAAAAGCAACGAACTCAATCCCCCGTAAATCTGATGACTAATTTTAAGTCGCTGATTGCTACATCAAGCAACACACTCCCTACAAATGGTTATAGTGAGCCACATAACCCACTTGTATGTCGTAAGCGTCGAGCTGGAACTGAGGATAAAACTGTACTGACAGCTACTATTAGCACTACTCCCGAAAATTCAGTACCCTCTGCTCATACAGAAACCCTCCCTACACCTTATGTACTTATCGAGAAGCTCCAGACTTCAAGCTCTGTTTCAGAACTATCTTCTGAAATAGAACTTCTAAAGTAGTCTATAGGAGAACTTAAGGCCGAGTTAAGGGACTTAAAAAACAATAAGTCAGTAGATCCTGGAATTTCCGATACCAATACCAAAATCTCCAATTTATCAGGTCAGATCAGTGATATCAGACTGCAGGTCTGTGAACTGACACCTTTAACTATTCTCATGAAAACTGTAGACCTTAACAAACTTGACAGTGAATCGGTATCTAAGGTGGATAACCTAATTAACTTTGTTACTACAGAAGTAACAAAACGACTAGATGCTAAATTAAATGCTATTGTCTACAACGTTCCGGATAATGAGGCACTAAAAAAGGTACAGCGCATCCTACTTAGTGAGGCGAAAATGCCCAACTCTAAGACTAAGTGCTACAGGCTGAAGAAGAGTCAACATGACAAGTGTTGTCCTATTCGTTTTCAGTTCGAAACACCGGCTGAGGCCAGAAAATTTACCCACTCCCAACACACCCTATCGCAAGCCAGAAATTACAAACTAATAAAGGTTGCGGTGGACAAGACCGTCATAGAAAGGCGCGTATATAATTATCACACTGAGTCTAATTCTGGAATAAACAATAGGACATTGCAAGCAGCAATTATACCCAACCCTTTGAGAGACACCGTAGAATCCACCGCACCACCCCTCTCTAACCACACAGAATTATCTTCTCAGAGAGCGACACCAACCGAAAGGCCGCTAAGTTGTAATCAAATAGCCAATAAAACTATACCACCTACCACCGTAGATTTAGACATGTCACTAAATAATCCAAGAAAAGAAGTCAAAATCCGCCGAAAGTTGACACTTTCCTCTCCTAGCCATAAGTCCATTGTTAAAAAAGAGAAGAATATGACCCCAAATCATGCCAACAACAACAATGGCAGTATAATTAAGCCCACATTCCCCACGGTCAATAGTATTGGCACCCACAACGTGCGAAATAGCACCATGGCCCACACTGATAACCAACGCCACAACAATGCCACCCTCAAGAGTACAAGTGACAATAGTCACAACTCGACCACCAACAACTCAGGGCACTCACAGTATGGCACGCTAATAAATTTTGATCGGATATACGGTACAAGTCTGCTGGGAACTAACCCACAAAGCAGTACATTCGAAACCCTTACAGGGACACCACTAGTACCTAACAATAGGTGGAATAATAAACCATGGTCTTCACAAGGTCCCAATCATTTTTTATCCCCTGCGTCCCTGTCAGCGTTGAAAAAACAGCTGGTAGGGATGCTAACACTCCTAAACCGCTAGTGCTGGCTCCCCATTTGCATGAATGTAGGAACAGTCTAGTTCGCCCGCATCCACTAAGCACACTTGGTACATGCACAAGTTTAGGTCAAATAAAGATCCCTACCCCCGTTTCTAGCTTAACTAAAAATAAAAATGCCTTAGCCTATAGCACATCCAGTACTCCAACGCTCAATTCTTCACCGAAAACAGCACACACCAACTCGATAGACATAGTTGAACATGATGCTGAAACTCCTCTTAACATAGGGTCGTCATGTCAAACAGTACTACTGGGCGCTGAACCACATTCGGGGCTGATTAACGAACTTAAGTACTTCAAATGCTATTTCAAATCTCATCTTTACCTAATCCTCATAAATGCTAGATCCGTTCTAAATAAACTACCGATGCTCAGAGCACTCACAGTAATATACAAACCCCCTATAATTGTCATCACTGAATCCTGGTGTAACTCGAACATACTGGATGAAGAGATAAGCTTAGATAACTATACACACTTTCGGTGTGACAGGGAAGGTGGTAAGGGAGGGGGTTGTCTCATGTACTTTCTGAATACACTTACTGTATCACAGCTAGAAAGTAGTACACTTAACATGCCTGAGACTTTATGGGTTAACTTACACTTAAATAACGCAATGGTATTAATTGGATGCACCTACAGAGCACCTGGCACCTTTAGTAATTACGAGACCCAACTTATTAATACTCTAGAACAATTATCCACCCTACACTACGATCATAAGATCCTATGTGGAGACTTTAACTTACCAGAAATCAACTGGGAAATACCCACAGGTCCAACTAAACTTGATAAGTTCTTAGGCACACTGGATATACTTGGCTGGAAGCAGACTGTCACAACCCCTACAAGAGGTAATAACGTACTAGACTTAATCTTCTGCCACAATATAAGTCCCCTTTCTACCCTAGTAGGTTCTGAGTTTTCAGGGAGTGACCACAAAACAGTGCTGTGTGCACTGCCACTTCCGTCAAGTAGCAATGCAACCCATACCCGTACTTCACAACAAATAACTTACAGGAACTACAGTAAGGCAGACTGGACTCTAGTAAAGTCAATGCTAAGATCCTCAGAATGGAGTGAGTACTTCTATACTGATAGCCTCTCGAAAGCTCTAGACATCTTTTACTATAACTCCAACACATGCTTAGATGCTGTCATCCCACTTCAAACACTAAAGTTTTCTCCACACAGAAAGTCATTCATAAAGCCAAAGGATCGTAGGAAACTGAAGAGACTGTCAACAAGTTACTTCAGACGACACGACTTTAGTACACTAGGGTCAATACTTAGTACTCTTGGCTCCATCTCACAAGCTCATAACTTGCGTATGAGAAATGAAGAATGCACCACACTAGCCAGCACCACCAGAGTAGGTGCTCTCACAGCAATCCTAAAGAAACGAATGAATCGCCAAAGTCATAAAATTTCTCTCCTTATAAGCAAGGGTAAACTGTACAGCAACCATGCAGACATGTGTGAATTGTTTAACGAGACTTTTGCAGCTAACTACCTTAAGCCCACAAGTCCACTTCTCGGTTTACAATCTAAAATAGAACTCCCTTCTTCTTCAACGCTGAAACAAATTACTACAGTTCATTTCACTTATTCTAATATTAACCAAGCCATTAAAACTCTTAAAAGCTCTAGTAGTGCTGGTTTTGACGGTATACCATCGTATCTTTATAAACACGGTGGTTCTGACATTTCCGTTTTATTACTTAAGATTTTTACAATGTCCCTAGAAAGCCAAACCTATCCAGATAAATGGAAAACGACATTTATAGTACCTAAACACAAATCCGGATCAAAAACTGAAGTCAACAACTATAGGCCAACCAATATTACACCCATAGTATCTAGAATCATTGAACGAATAGTTAAAGATGATATCCTCAAACATATGCTCAGCTGCAATATTCTAAGTCCCAACCAACATGGATTCCTAAAATCCAGATCATGCATGACATGTCACCTTGACTTCTTTAACTATATAACTAGCAGCCGAGACAAACAACAACTAGTACTAGTCATCTACTTCGACATATCCAAAGCCTTTGACCGCGTTGACCATTTGCTTCTAATAAATAAGCTGAACTCTTTAGGAATAAGTAACCTATTATTAGGATGGATTGAATCATTCCTTAACAATAGGTCCCAAGTAGTTAGACTGGGTTCTGTAAATTCTAAACCTAGTCCAGTCACTTCTGGAGTAGTTCAAGGTAGCGTCTTAGGCCCCCTCCTATTCACTCTATATGTCAACGACATATGCAGCTGTTTCTCACTTGGCAAACCATTCATCTTTGCAGATGATCTTAAAGTAGCTTACACATTCCACTGTGATGACTTAGGATACTTTCAGAAAGCTGTTCAGGAAGAACTAGATCGAGTAACTGCATGGTCCTCCACATGGAACCTAAAATTCAACCTTAAAAAATGTGGTTGGATCTGTTTCGGTGCACCCTCAATAAATATCAAACTGGTACTTGAATCTATCGACTTGCCTAAACTCCAAAGTGTTGTTGACCTAGGACTCAGGTACTCTAGTGACTTGACATTTTCTGAGCAAGTGGCGACACAGACGCGTAAATCGAGGATGCTCCTAGGATGCATACTCAGGAATTTCCACAACTACGAGGCGAAGCTATTATTATATAAAACTTGTGTCAGACCACTACTTGAATATTGTCCATTTATTGTCAGCAGCACTCGCGTAAGTGACAAACTTAAAATAGAAAGTGTCCAACGATACTTCACGTCTAAACTACTAGGATTTGACTGGGAAAAGGACTACACATCAAGGTGTATAACTCTAGGTATCGACCCACTCTGGATGAGACGACTGAGCATTAACCTAACATTCTTCTTTAAAGTCTGGCATAAAATATCATTCTCAGACAGCAAGGAGATACAGTTCTCACCGGAAAGCTCTTACAACCTTCGTAACCAAACGTGCACAGTATCTAGGAAAAACTGTAAAAAAGCACTCCGTGCAAACTTCTTCATAGTCATGTACTCTAAGATCTGGAACAGTTTACCCCTAGAAATAAGGACCTGTCACTCTATTATAACCTTCAAACGCTTGCTATATAAACTGCTTCATCCAAATGACTATGCCAATCACACCGCACCACTTATTTCCAAAACGCATGAGCTATTAGAACACTATAACGCCTAGACTCATTACTAAATATTACGACACTAAATTAACTCTAAGACTTCGCAAAATTACATGAAAAACAACTAGATTATGGGTAGTGTTTACTATACAATGATATACATTTATATATACATAAAATATTAATGTTTTCTTCATTTTTACATACTTTATCTCCCTGCTGAGCTTAATCTTCTATATACCTCCTGGTCGAGGTCGAACAACCCAACATCTAAACTGAAATGACCATTTATGTAAATTCAAACTCAAATTCCATGAACGATCCGATGCTACCATTTGAAAACGCTGGCCAACATTCTGTACAAGGAGTATTCTTGATCTGATATAAAGAAACAACTGGTTTTCAAACAGTTTTCAATGTATTACTCAACTTACATGTACAGTCTGCCATGCTGACGCAAATGGCGCCAATGGATAGTTCTAGAATCGACCTCGGCCCCATTCCATGCAGTAAAACAATCTAACATGACCTTATCTAGTTTTCGTATCAAAGATCAAATTTCTTTCCTATTATAAATCCTCGATAAGACTGCTGACAAAATGGAATAAATACATCACTGACTCAAAATAATACATCAATTAACTTTAACTCAAGGATGCTGTTCACAACAAAGTCTTATAGGAGAATTGACTTCAAGCTTTATTTTTCCCAGATATTTGTATCACATTCATCTGAAGTCTGGGTTTTTTGTTAATGCGAAGACAATATTTCTATATCTCTTTATGTGTTACACAGACAGACTATTTTGCAGACTGTTCTGACTGACTCTAATGTTAGATTGAACAAACAAACTGTAATTTATATAATATTTTATCCATGCCTGTACAATTGGTATGTTCCTGCATAAACAGGAATAAATATATATATATATATACAAAGTCTTCCACTCATTTCATTTTTTTTGACTCCTACCATTTCTTGCGTCAGGGTTACTGGCTTATAGTTCATTGTTACTTCTTCGTTGCACCCTATTTACACAATGCAAGAAATTGAGAAAATGAGTGCAATACTTAGGATAAGCAGATTAACACCGCAGCAAGGTGCAATAGTAATAATAATTTGCTTTGTTCCAAAACAGTATTAATGTTACAGCTTTGAATTTGCAGGATCCCGTACATTATTGCATCTAATTTTATGAAGTAATTTTCAAAACAGTTGTAAAGATTACATTAGAGGATTTTTAAGGACACTTCATATTTGGTATCAGTAGTGACAGTGAAATCACATATGTATATTTGTATGTATTTATTTACCAGAAAAATTGTAAATAGTAGGGTTGGTAACTAAAATTGTCAGTTAATTGAGGTAGTGTGACCGCAGATTAAATGTAGATAATAAAAGGGCCAATTATTCGCCAAACAACACAGTAATTCATTAGTCTGACGGTTTACGTTGCCTCTGCCACATAGAACACTGATTGTCTACATGTGGTGTCGCTGAGTTCCCACGCTTGGCTGAACGATCATATAATCTTTTATACTGACTTCTGGTTCCATCAGATGAAATTAAAGGGAAGAGCTGAGAATAGAGGGGATGTTGAGGGTTAGACAGTAGAGATTTAGACCATTTCTCATCGATTTAGACGTCTTTCAACTAATGCATTAACGAGTTGACTAAATGGCACACCACTTGCCCTCGTGATAATCTTAATACCCTGCACAATATGACATATCCACTTTTGAGCAATTCAGGAAAGAATAAGGAGGAGCAGTAAAGACCAATGCAAAAGTTAACAAATTGTAAAAATAGAGGTTCAATGATTCCTGATTGTCTTGACTACATAATGTGGTAAGCTGCAATAAAGGTTTTCCTAGAAATCGACAAGATATAGAGTGACCAAGAAAGACCAGAGGATAGAACTACTCCAAGGTATTTTATGCTAGACTTAGTTTCTGTTTCAGTGCCCTCTTTGATACAAGCATCTTGTGACTGACACAGTTCTCGTAGTTCACGCTTAAGAGTGAAAGGAAAAATAACTGCCTGACATTTAGAGGGATTTAACGTAAGACCATGTACCTTAGACTACCGATAGGAAGCAGTTAAGTTTGCCACAGTCACATTGTAACATGGCAGGAAGTGAGACGGTCAGGTCAGCAGCGTATTTGAAGAAGTTGCTCTCATTAGAAAGAGGAAATTCATGTAAGAAAAGAGAGAAAAAAGGAAAGGAGAGATAACAATACCCTGAGGAACACCGGCTTCAGCAAGCGAGGCCGAAGATTTGCCCTAATATACAGTATGCTGCATTCCATTTGAGAAATTATAACGCAACCATTCAACTGCTCAGGACTCGTGTTTGCACGACCGAAACCTTACTCAAGTAATGTCATCTAGGTCCTGAGTCAACAACAACGGCATATGCTGAATGACTGAAAGCTTAGCACAAAAGTGACAAAGCACAAAATCACTTGCAAATAAGGAGACGAGTCCCGGGTGTAAGAAGAGATTACTGAAAGGTATCTATTTATCATTTGGCAAACAACAAGATTAAGAACTAAACATTCTGGAGGTCGTTATTCAGTGTTTCGCATTTAGTTATGCCTAGACCGTGTCATTCTGCCTGGCTTTCAGAATGAATTCGCAAAGAAGTCCAACTGTTTAGTTTACCACATTCCATGCACCACGCAAAGGTTGAGACATAAAACTAAATGGAAGTTTAAACAGCGAAAATTTGAGGGAGAATAAATAGTGACAAGGAAAACCATGAGTTGTATAGATACGTGAGATTACACAGAGTGAATGCGTCTGTGCCACTGACAAAGATTTGCAGTCATATATCTAGTAGTTTTTCTAGCTGACTGTCAACGATTTTATGAACCAATACCAGTTTTTCATTTGACCGACCCAAACACTTTTTGAACCTTAACATGTGCTGGCTAACATTATCCCTCGAGGATAGCTTGGTATGCCGTCACGTGTTCTAGTCATCTCAACCTATTCAGCTTCCCTACCTTGAAGACTAACTTACCCTCTTCACCTAAAAATTTATGCGTAACCTCAACATCACTCGCCATATTATACTGCTTTACTCATGAGATGGAACAAAGACACCTGTAATCGAACACCGGTATTCTTTTCATATTTTCCAGTATCAGGGGTTACTTCTCATAGCCTAGGTGTACAGTATCATCAGTAAACTGTAAGTTGATGATGATAAGTCTCTAAAGTTTTAACACAAATGATGTTCAAAAGTGCCTCAAGTCTCTGAACCCTTCCCAGAGCTTAGGTCCAGATCATGTACCTAGTATTATTTTCAAAAAGTGTTCTGATATTCTATGTTACCCTCTCACTGATCTGTTTAACAAATCTTTTTCCAGTAATACTGTGCCTGCTGTTTGGAAAGACATTAAAGTTGTACCTGTACCTAAATCGTCTACTGGAGCATGTGTCAAATTTAGACCCACTGCTATTACCTCTCCTTTTTTGAAAACTATGTAGAAACTACTTCTACTTAGTCTTGTACCCTCTCTTAAATCCTTTAATGACCCAAAGCAGTTTGCCTATAAGCACAGTAGAAGCACTTTAGATGCAGCTGCCGTCTTATGTCATAACATTGCTTCCAGTCTAGACAAAGGGGCTAAATTTGTTCGTTGTGCCTTCCTAGACTGTACATCTGCTTTTGACTCGGTCCCTCGGGACATCTTATTAAATAAACTTGCTGCAAGTCAAACAGAATATTGGGCTGTTAACTGGTTACACTCTTATTTCTCAGAAAGAAAGCAGTACACCGTGTATAAAGGGAAGTCTTCCACTTCGTTGCCTACTGAAGCTGGTGTCCCTCAAGGCGCTGTCCTTTCTCCTTTTCTTTTTTCTTTCTTCTTACATGACTTGCCTCACTCTGATGAAATAAACTTTGTGAAGCACGCTGATGACTTAACTGTTTCAATGGCTGTTAACTCCCAGCTAGATTGTACCAAAATAAATAGCTTTCTGTCGGGAGTCAGTAAATGGTCTGAGTCTAATGGTCTTAAACTGAATCCTTCTAAATGTCAAACTGTTAATTTCAGCTTAAGATGTAAACGACAGTTAAAAGAAGTCGTCGATTCTCATGACAGTTGTAAGATTGATGACAATGATATAGGAATTAAATCAGAAATTAAGTATCTTGGACTTATTCTCTCTTCTGATCTCTCCTGGTCTTCCCATTTCTCAGCGATCTCCAGTAAAATATTCCGCCTGACATTTTACATTAAGAAGTTAAGGCACTCGGGTATAACTCAACCCCTCCTCTTACAGTTCATAAACTCTTGCATCCTACCTATTCTTCTTTATTGTTCACCCTTATTCTTTCCTGGTTTGCTTAAAAAGGACTTTGTCACAATTCGTAGAATGCTGAAGACTGTCAGTAGGATGAGTGGTGTCCCAGTGGACTACATAGTTAACGTCGTTGTCGATAGGCATTTGACTTCGTGCAGTAAATTTGCTAAAGGGATTTTGTCTGACTTGGAGCATCCACTTTACCCTCACCTTTCACCTTGCATCTCCTCAGGTAGAACAAGAAGTAACTTCAGAAAACTGTATGTTCGCACGTCTAAGTATAAAAATTCTATGATACCATACTTGGCACGTATTTTATGTGATGAAAATAGCGTCAGGCAAGAATTGACTAACCTTTTTTCATCTAGTAAATAAACAATCTCCTCCATCCATCCTTATATACCTTCAAGTTTTACTTTTATTATTTATATTATACTTATGGTCCTGTTGATTCTTTGTTTTCACTTTCATAAATGCAAACACCAACTTATCTCTATGACTGCTGTAATCTTTGTTTTTTCCGTCACCATATCATGTAAAGAGAACATCATATTCAATATTTTTAATCATGCAAGGATTTGTATATCGCATCGACAGTACTGTGTGAAACAAGCTCACGGCAATTTCCACTTGTACTATTATAATTACCTTAGCTGCTATCATTATTATTATTATTACCATTTTATATGCTGCATGTTTTTTATTTTTTTATATTAACCCTTTTGTAAATGTAGAAAAATTTTCTGTGTGATTAATTTTATTTATAATTTGAGGAAATTAGATGCAATATTGTGATTAATGCTGAAAATTCCATTCTGTATCACAAGTACTGTTATTGGAATAAAGTAAATAATTATTATTATTAACAAAAGTCATTTGTAGACTATCCTACTGATATATGTGTGATTGGATTGAAATGATATAAGGATGACAGTATAAGAATTCAGCCTTGTGTTACATCCCAATTGGAGATGTGTTTTCTCGGATAATTCGCAAACAGTAATCACTGAATAGAAAACATTCTGTAGAATTTATGAAACTCATTAACTGACGCAATACTTCTGCAGGCATTATAGTGTTTCCTCAATAAAGCGAGATTTGTATATTTCGGCTGCATAAAACGAGTAAGTGGTATCCTGGCAATACCAATGACTACAATAAGTCTTGGAATCATGCACTACAACTTTTACTTTACTGAATACTCCAGCAGATTTTAAATAAACACTTGAAAAATATCAAATTTATACAGGAAGTCAGTACGATTTAGTTCTCTAAAAGTACTTTTGGTTTATACAGGAGTTCTCCATGCCGAATTTATTCCTTTAAGGACCTACACAGATTACAACTTCAATTAAATAACACTGACGCGGAAGAAATTCCATTCTTCATTATTAAACTTAATAAAAAGAATCATATTTATTATTCTAAAAACAGGAGCATTCAAAATGTTACATGCAGTCGCGCTAAGAATTCAGTGCAACTGGATACACAATAGTATATACACAAATAAACTGAAAAATAATGTCCTCCTTACCTTCTGAAGAACTTGTCCTTATTCCGGGACAATAACTTTCTTTCACGTATGAGCCCGAGATATGTCTATGAAATCACAATATTGCATAAGTTAAATATTCCCCCAAAACCAAGGCCAGTTGAAACCAATAGCAAAATAGCGGCAAGCGTCATTGAGGGGATATGCAATAAAGTCGCTCCTCTAAGCACCAGTAAGCAATGGAGTGGGACCGCACCAACGACCGTAAAACGCTCATTGAACGATTTATTGAAACCATGCAAACAATATTAAAATCATAAATGAAATATGCTTATCGAAGGGTTCTAAAATTAAACGGGATATAAGGTAAGTTTTCGGTGGGTGTGACAAAGATTAAGTTAAGGTGCAAGCTAAGGACATGTCAAAGTTGTGGTAAAGTAATATGGGAGATATTGGGGTTGCTCCGGGTTAGACTGGGATTATTATAGGGGTAATTTCGCATTACAGTAAGGTTAAGGAAATGTTAAGGTCAGAATACCTAGATGAATGCACGTACGGAATCTGGTTATATTTCTCTGTTAAGGCTCCAATCCAAATGGCATTTTCTCGACTATTCACTTGAGTAATGCTGTGCTAAACAATCAGTGGACTTAAACATCGTGTGCTGTTTCACGACCTCATTTTTATTGCTACTCCCTCAGAACCGTTTCATCGGCTGCAGATGTCTTAGCATGTCTGTAAACCGGCGTCGCTCATGTATAAAAAATGAGAATATATTATTATTATTATTATATGTCCATGTTCACTCTGAGCCAACGAAAAGTGCAACAAAGCGGAAAATGTTCCTACAAAATGACACAATCTTGAGCTTACCTTCTTTCACACTAACTAGCTTCTAGTAAACTATACAGCAGAAAACGTGTCCATCAACAGAACTACTTGGGCGTTTTACTTCTCGAATACCTGCATAAGGCCGAACTCTTTTCCTGCATCTAAACAACGTTGAAGAAATCCATCTACACCGAATTTCGGAGTTAAGTCCTCTCTCTGAGTTCAACCAAGAGGAATAATGTCCTTAACTCAGATCAGGAATCCTATTAATCCGTCCAATGCCTTTCGCGCGGACACACTCCTTCGACGTTTAAAGTTTAACTTCCCCCACTGATTGAGTAAAAGTCGAGAAGCTCAGTGTCTTGAGGCACAACACTTCATAACGGCATCCAACAGAAACATAAGTTCAACTGAAGATTCTAGTAATAATATATTTTCATTTGTTCATACACTAGGGACGCCAGCTTACATGCATCATCAATACGCCAAATCATATGTATGGAGCAGGCATCTTGATCGCTTACAAAAAAAGGAAGCTAACGAAGTAATATCGACAAAGTCGACTGACAGACTCGGGAGCAGTTTACATAGGGCTGAAAGAAACTAGTGTGTGAATAACCTTGAGCCGTATTAAACAGTGGAAATGCATATTTAAGGTCTTTGTCTAAATAATCTTCATTCATGTAGATCATACACATTAGATAACTGTTTGCTAATCGTTATTGCACAGTGTGTTGGTGTGTTTTCTGCAGTTATTTCCATTGAATCTCAGCGTAGACCACTCATTTATGTTGCGTTTAACACTCCAACGCTATTTATTTTTGTTTGTTTCGAAAGTTTCTGACACCAGATGGACTCATTCTTTTCATGATAATTAATTCACACATTGCTGTCATGAGTTTTGTTGTATTTTAGTCATTTTCGGCTGTTAATGTATTATTTGTAAGCAGAACGTTTGGAAATCAAAAAGATCAACATGCTTCCGTTGCATTCGCTGTCGTTTCCAGTTCATTTGTTGGTTGCTGTTGTTGTTGCTAGTTTGAATGGTTAATTGGACTGAAGAAATCTGGTAGAAGCAACTTATTCCACATTGCTATTTGTTTCCACTTTGGTGAAGGAAGCACAATCAGAGTGGATATCAGTAAGGCTTTCGAAGGCCTTATAAGACCCAGAACATCTATTGCAGAGAGGGGGAAGTGAATGAGTCTGTCCGCTTGCAGACAACGAACACCTGATATGTTGTGAGGGGAGGTAAATTGAACAAGGATGAACCACAACTCAAGTAATAATATGTAACGCTTGCTTGCACACTTAGAAAGCAGTAATAAACGTCCTAGAGGGTAAGTGCCACCTGTGACTATTAACGCTTAGTGTACTACATCTAAGTCCATCAGCTGCCTACCAGTGATACGCATCAGTTTTCAGTGTAGTATGTCAATTGTAATCACAGTTGTGCTCACCAATATTCAATAAAGGATACTAAGCGTCGTGAATCAAATGAATCAGAATTGGTTATAGTGAGGCAAATATTAGCCATTTCATCGAAGCCTGAGGAGGTTTCTGGATGTGTTGCAAAACGATCTGGAAAACACGTGGCATGCGATGATTAAAAGACCGCACGAATTACTGCTGTTGAAAGTAAGATTTTATTTAGCAATAATAACACTTCAGATTGTGGTTTACAGGAAGTGGTTTTCTTCCATACTACGAAAAGTTGGTATGTTAATTGTTATTCAGGGTGCAAAATGTGTCGGAACATAAATTATCTGTTCCTGCTTCAATAAGCAAATTGAGAAATATCAATTACAACGCCAATAAAGGGGAGTGAGTTTAGGTGATTTCCAAACCTAATACATAAAATTATAAACCCTTTCGATTTGTTATAGATAAATACAGACGACTTCAACTGGTAACGATTGTTTGCAGCAAGTGA
Organism: Trichobilharzia szidati; assembly: GCA_944472155.2. Taxonomy (NCBI): domain Eukaryota; kingdom Metazoa; phylum Platyhelminthes; class Trematoda; order Strigeidida; family Schistosomatidae; genus Trichobilharzia; species Trichobilharzia szidati. The sequence goes on along the minus strand of OX235274.1, from coordinate 67,851,513 downwards.
TAAGAGATAAAAGACATGGCAGCCATCCTAGATAAATCTAAATGCGCTGCAGATCACAGGTGTGACACTGAAAATTTTTTCATAGATTGCCCGAAAGCGTGAAGCGGTGGAGTGGAAATAATTCTACCGTTCCGTAACGTAATATCATCGCCACTCCATGTTTGCCGCGCGATTTGTAAGGAGGTGTGTGTTAGCGAACCTCGGGGATTCGCTTGTTGAGCTATAAGTAAAATGATTTGTGATGAGTCCGAAGGAAAGTAATTTTGAAGAGCAATCACAAACCGACTCGCAGATTTTACAAATATCTCAATATTACGTCTCCTCTGAATATTAGTGTGGGCAGGTATTATTGGAATCAATTAATACGTTTATTCCAATCCATGCAGGAACACCATATACACAAGAATGGATGAGCAATATCTAAATTACATAAATTGGCTTTATGGTGAATTTGAATATTACTGTTATCTTCGACTATATTTAGTGGGAACCATCCACCAACGAGTCAGTTGATGTAACACAATAAAAAATACGGAAATATTGACTTTCCATCAATAAAAAGCCCAGGTCTGTGCTGAATGGATCACAAGTACCAGAAGAAAACAAACCTTGAATTCGATCCTCCTATATGACTTTACTGTGCACGCCATTGTATTCTATCCTTGATTTATGGTCAGCTGCTGAGTTAATCTAGAATGAGTAGCATATTTGTGCCATTTTCTCAATAATGCCGCTAAATTGCACTGTCAGGAGTGGATTATGCTTCATGCACACGAATACTTGGCGTTGCCATGCGCATAGTTCTACTGTAAAAACAGATGCTACTACTCCAAATGCGGCAATTACCACAATTACTAGCTGTAGGGTAGTCTGTAAACGTAGGTTGATTTGGCTGTAGAAATCCGTTAGATAATCGGTCGTGTCTTCATTTTATGTCACAGACACTGCTCATACAGGAAGTTAGCCAGTGTCGTCATATGGTAGCTTCAAAATTGATGCGGTATATGTACGTAAGTAGCTTAAATTCGTGCTTAAATGCAGTCTTACTGTAGGTGTGTGCGAATCCCACTACAAGGCAAATAGAAGAGGCGAATTGAATGACAAAATACCAGAAAACGACAAACTGTGTGAACATAAATGGATCTTCCATATCTGTGTGTATGCGTGTTTACATACATTTTGCATAACTGTTTATATAACTTATGTTCTCTTGTTCTCTTGATCTTCATATGTATCAATGCACTAGCAAATATTTAGTTTATGCAGTGTAATTATTGAAGTTTTAAGCGTTCTTCAGATATTTAATTGGCCCTAATATTTGATTCGCTCTAGAAACACATACTGCGTTCTTATTTTCGTGAATGTCAACAGTCAACTTTCCAGAAATTTTGGGCACCTGCCCTTATTAGAAATGCATTGCCTCTGGTAACGTTGCTGCATAAGTAGGACGAAGAACTGTAGCGACTAGGATTTCAAGAACTCCACTTCCTTGAGTAGCATTGAGATGAAATCTATCTGGTTTGTTGTATGTCCGTCAGGCTAAATCCATGTTGCTTTGTGTATATGCTTGTGTTTGTACACGCTGCCTGCGATCACCAGATCATTGAAACCGCAGATGTCTGCAAAGAGTTCTCCATTGTCATTCATTTCTCCCAGAGCCTCTCGACACATGATAAGTTCTCTTTGAGTATTATCTGCTCCCAGTGTGTCTTGTATTCATATCACCCATAAGGCTTTTGATGTCACCATTTGGGGTGTTGTCCATTACCGTTTGCAGTTGTCTGTATAAATCGTCCTTCTTCTCTTGCTCCGAGTTGTTTGTAGGCGCGTAACACTGCATGTTAATTGTGACCTTCTTTCCTTTTGAGTTGAATCTTGACGTCATAATCCTGGAGGAGATTGGTTCCCACTGCATTAGAACTTTAGTTGCCACTGATGACATCATGATAGCCACTCACTGCCTCAGTGTGCTCTTGGTTGTCGTCTGGGTGACCATACCGGAGGAGAGTTGACGATTTTGACAGTCCACATCCATTCGATCTGCTATCGCAGACACCCAGGACTTCTAAGCCATATCTTCGCATTTCTTTGGCTACCTGAGCAGCCTTCCCAGTCTCGTGCATTGTACGGACATTCCACTTCCCTATTCTTATTCTTGCTTTCATCGAGAGAAGATACAACGGCTGGCTGATTGGCTTCTCGAAGGCTTTCACCAGTCCGCGTTATTTCGCCTCTCCGATTCCAGCGAAGAATAAGATATTTATTTGAAGTTTTTGTATTTTTAATATATTTTGTGTGCGCTGCAGTCTCTAGAGGTTTGATAGGCTTAGTGGTGTAGGGTTGCTAGTCCCACGCCCAACCCTCCCTCTTTACCCGGCCTTGGGACCGGCTAGAAAACTAGCGTGCTTGTTAACTTGGCGATGTTTAAGCGCATTTACCCTCTATAAAGTGATTTGGAATTCGATGGGTCGTGGAATTGAAACTTCCTTAGGAAGTATTTACCAGCTTTTCTCAGTTTATTTCGGTTCTCTCTGTGATATTGATTCATAATAAAATACTGTAGGTTTGATTTTCAGAATCAGAAACACGATTGTATAGTGTCTATCTTATATGCGATGGTGAACATCTTGCAACCTATCTACATTCCTGTTTCTTTTCTATTTCCTTATATATGCCACCAAATCAGATTTTAATATTTTGTGTTCTGTTTGTCTTCACTTCTAGCAATATTATTCAGTATAACCACTTATTATTTTTTTTAAACTGTTTAGAAAGCCCTCAGCGAAATAGGTTCTGAATGGGATCAAAACCGTCGTTTGATAACAATTAAACCAGGCGGATCTGGAGCATACGGTGTGATTCCACCGAAGTTTGCTTACTTAGCTGTAGAATTTGGGACTGTTGATGGTGGCTTTGCACGCATCCTGGATGAAGAGCATGAGATATCTGCATATACTGGTCGCGTAAGTGTTTTGAAAATACACAGTTTTAGTTTTCTGCCTAATATTTGTTGGTGTGTTAAAGATTGTTATAACGCTTCATTTATTATTTAGCAAATAGGTAAAAATGAGTTTCTTTAAAAACATTCAACTCTGAACAGATGAATAATACCAGTCCTTCATTATGTAGACGGGAAAAATTTGACAGAGATTACTTCCTTCACTTATCTGGCCAGGAAGCACGGTTTCAACCACAGGCAGTTGGAACGGACGAAGATGTCAAAGCCAACCAGCCAGAATCGGAGAGGCAAGATACACCTTCATCAACCTGAAACCAGTTTGGAAATCTTCTGCACTCAGCACAAACAATAAAGTTCGGATTTTCAACACAGATGGGAAGTCAGTCAGTTCTTTTATGTGGACCAGAAACATAGCACATCAGGAAGGAGCATTTCCAACAGGCTGTGGATGAGGTGTATATCTGTTGGTGGTACCCCGTAGTAGCGAAGTAGTTTCCAAATCACCTGTCGATCGAGACTGTCAAAGGCCTTTTCAAAGTCGATGAAGTTGAGTTAGAGAGCTGAATGCCATTCCAAGCTCTGTTGAATAATGATACAAAGTGTTGCAACTTAATCGATGCCTGACTTGTTTCTCGTGAATCCAGCCCGTTCCGGTTGAAGCTTTTCATCCAGGGAGTGTTTGATTCTCTCCAGGATGAGGTGGCTTAATAATTTTCTTGGGATGGACAGGAGCACAGTGCCGCGACAATTCTTGTATTGACTTAAGTGGGATTTCTTTGGTCGGTACATTGCCCTCTTTCCACACCTTCTCAAGTGGTGGTGTCATAAAGTCTGCTGATGTCTCGGGGTCCATTTCAATGCCTCTGCTGGGATTCCATCCGGTCCTGATGCTTTTCCATTTTTTAGCATTTTTGTGGTCTCCAAGATTTCCGCTTTCTTCAGAGAATTGGTATCCACTGGTAGTTCTGCTTCCATTATTGGTATTACTGGGCGTTTTGTCGGTGGCGGTCGATTTAGAAGTCCTCTGAAGTTCTCAGCCCAGTGTTTCCACTGCTCCATCTCCTTGGTGGTCGATTTTGTCTTGTCGACCTTCACTAGCTTAATTCGTGATGATCTCTTCCTTGATAAGAACATAGTTGTTTGTTAGAGTGTTGGAAGGTCCCGTTGGCCTGCAAATTGTTCTTCACTTGCCATGTCTTCTTAATATTATCTTTCGTCTTTTCTGGCACTTTCCTCTACTCTTTTGTTCAGTGTATTGTAGCTTGCATTCAAACCCTGTTTTTGTTGTTCGCCGATGCGCTGGATGGTCTTTTGTTTCATCCTCCTCCTTTCTTCTATTAGTCTCCACGTACCTGTGGTTAGCCACTGTTTGTCGTGCCTCTTCTTTCTACCTTGAGCTTCCATGTAGGTTTAACTCCACACCGCTTTCAGGTTTTTCCAGTGCTTTTCAACGCAGGTCTCTCAGCTAGTGTTGATTTGTGTCTCCACCTTTTTCCCTATGACTGCAGTGAAGATGTCTTCCGTGGCCTGATTTTTTAGTTTTTGAGTATTGAAATTGGCGTGTGGTGTCTCCGCAGCTCCTGTGTCCTTGGAAGCCTTCAATTTGATTTTGAGTGTTGCTTTCGCGAGACAGCGGCCTGAGCCTGCATATGCTCCTCTTCTTTCAAATATTCCCAGTACTTCAGTTTCATACCTCTTCATCTCATTTGCAACTTTGGCAGCTTTGTCGGTTTCATACATAGCGCTGACGTTCAATGTCCCACGTATACTTTCCTTTTGTCCCAAAGAGACTCATCGTACTGACGTTTCTGTAACAGTTTCATTTATATGGTGGGGAGTTATTACGTGGTAATGTAAGTTACAGAGGAGAGACCTTTGCGTTGCTCCCTTTAGAACCAGGGAAATAAAAGGTAAAGAATCGGAACAAAAAAATTACAAGAGAAAACGCAGCGACAGCAACAACAAAAGCCATAGCAAAAATATCACTGTCAAATGCAATTACCAAAAATAACACGTAAACCAGAGACTCACTGACTTGGGCGGACTTAAGCATATAAATTAAATACCATATACAATTATAGGTATTGGTTAGCTATAGGTACCCGCTCAATGTGTTTAACAGTCACAAATTGGCAAACAGTAAGTTATAGCTAGTAATAGCCAGCAAGATTATAGTCACAGGACCACTGTCCGAAAGTAAACCAATTACAATAAATTCCACCGCTTCCTGGCCAGAAACACCAGAGAAATGAGGGTCCTGTGTAACTTAGCAAATGTAACACAAGTCATCAACTCCTGGAACCGACTCCCGGAAGAAGTGGTATTAGTACCCTCAAATGACTTATTCGAAAAGGGTCTTGATGAAAACAGAAAATTACTCAAAAGTCATTAACATATACTTGAAGCCTTCTATCCTCATCAACTAATCTTAATCCACAAGTGATTTAGGACCGTAACGAATCACTAACAAGAAAGTGCCAAGAAGACGTAAGCTTTGTACAAAATTTTCGAAAGGAAACTGGATACAAAATCTCTAACCAAAAGGTGTGATTGTCACTTTGAAACTATTGTCAATAGAATGTAATAATGACCTTAGGTTTGTGCACAATTTTGAGTTGTTGATGGATAGTGTTTTTGTGACGAGTATCGAATATGAAACCAGTTCATTTTGCTGTCATATCAATTCGTGGTATGACATGCAACTCATGTGTAAAGCTTATCGAATCAGTGATTAAAAACAAGTTCGAAATAATATACATAGATGTAAGTTTGTACAAATCTAGTTTTAACTAATAGTTTTCTTAAATATGTCACGTAAGTGCGAAAATTATGTAGTTTAGTGTTTATAAGTGCTTGTATATAACATATCATCTTGTCTGGAAGCTATATATTAATGTAATAAGTCTTGGAAAAGTATGTCAACAACATGTCCAGATATCTGCTATGCCTAGATATATATATCCGTATGTAAGCATAAGGTTATACATATATATATATATATTGGTGTAGGGCCGTACGATGAGAAAGAAAGTTCTTTGCTGCAACTTTCCTTTGTTTTTAATACTGATCTCTCAGAGGTATCTTGAAAAAAGAGGAAAGACTGCAGATGCCAGTATTGAAGTCCACAGAATAAGACCACCTCTTTTCCTACACAATAATCGTAAGAGGCTTAAATTTGCAATCATTTCCTCACATTAGAGGTTCTAGATCACCTTCATTAACCCTTAGTAATCTTTTTGAAACTTTCGTTGTTTTGGAAGCTTGGATTAGCAGCCTGTGTGCCGTATTCAAGATGTAGTCACATATGTTTAGTAGAGTATCATAAACATTCTCCTATATAGTTATTTGGAAGTACCTAAATTGTTCGAGTTGCTTTGGATGCAGCTGCATTATAGTTTGCTGCAGGTTTTAAATTACGACTGACAAGAATTCCCAAATTGTTTTGTTCTTCAACTTAATGCAACTCTATTCCGTCGTATAATACACTCAGTAAGGTCTTTGGCTTAGGTTCATTGCCATTTCCTGGGATTAATTTCCAGACTTTCATGTTAATACCGTTTAGTTAGTTGATACTTTTATCCTCTCTCTATTCATTTATATTTTTTAATTTCTAACTTTTGTCTTTCTAACTGGAAACGTACTATAATTTTTGAACCGGTCTTGGCTTTACTTCTTGGTGAAACGTTGATTTTAGTAGTGAAATACAACTAAGCAAAACAACTACCACTCCGTATGAGCATCACTGGATAGTTTTTTCGGTGAAGAGCTCATTAAGCATATACTGAATTTTTTTCTATAGTTTTTTAAATAATCCTTATTGTATCTGCTTTAATTGATCTTCTAACAGATCTCACTTAAATCTGCTCGGGCCGTGATCATTTATGACGAAGAAAGCAATATTAATGCGGAGTGTTTTGCTACCACTGTTAATAATATGGGTTTCGAGGCACAAGCAGTGTATGAAATGGAAAATTCCGCTGAATATCAAGATAAGATGCATGGTAAGGCCTTGGAGACTTGCCTGAGTCTTGAGTGTCTCACACCAGATAACTGTGAAGATTCTATTCACCAGTGTCTACAAGGTCTTCATGGTGTAATTGCTTTCCGTGTCAGTACGTCATCATCTACTGTAGAAATATGGCACTTACAACATGTAACAGTTTTTGGTAAGTTACTTTTTTATTATCCACAAGTGCCATTCACCTTGAAAAAGTAGTGCCGTTGCTGAAGGAGAATATCAGTCCTGCATTGAGTATATTTTGCTGCTCGTGAATAAATAAAATTCAGATAAACAAATATGATTATCCATAGGAAGTAATAATACGTTTATCTAATAACAGGAATGTTTGGGAGGTTGTATCAGCACCAACGGATTGATTGGTGACGAAATCTCAGCACGGATCCAAAAAGCTCGAGCTGCTTTCTCTAACTTTCACCGTCTCTGGCGTAGGCGTGTCATCCGGCTATCAACCAAGGGACGTGTGTACTGCTCAGCAGTTCGCTCTGCCCTCCTCTATGGCTCTGAAACATGGCCAATACGAGTTGAAGACATGAAAAGGTTGTCTGTTTTTGATCATAGATGTTTACGATCTCTTTCTCACGTTAGGTGGCATAATAAAGTAAGTAATGTTTACGTTAGGCGTAGAATGTTGGGCAAAGAGGGAAAATCAATCGAAGAGGCTATAAAGTTACATAGATTGAGATGGCTAGGTCACGTGCTGCGCATGCCTAACCATCGCCTCCCCCGACGGGCATTACTAGCTGATATAGGTGCAGGTTGGAAAAGAGTAAGTGGTGGCCAGACAAAAACATGGCATCAATCCATGAAATCCTTGACAGTTAAACTGAGTCAGGTAAGGAGATGCAGACTTCCGGGTTGGGGCCCACCCTCGGGACTCTAAGAATCAATGGCTGGAGACACTAGGTGACATGGCTCAAAATCGTTGTCAATGGCGCAGATGTATTCAGTCTCTGTAATCTTTCATATTCCTTTCTACCATTACTCATTCTGTTTCACTCTTATACTTGTCAAAACTCTATTGATTCTCTTCGCTCATTTTCCTGTCTACCTTTGTGTGCTATTTGGAACGTGGCAACTCGAACTGCTGCACTTCGGTGCCAAGTTCTATGTTGAATCCAGACAGACAGAATAGGAATGTTTGCCAGATAATATACTTTAAATATGATAGTGAGACTTCTTATTATAGAGGTATTCAAGTGAGGCTATGTGTATTTACTAATGCAACGAAACAGTTACTCAACGCTCTTCGTGTTTTTGTTGTTTCCTGGCTGACCCTTGTTCGTGACATAATACACCTTTAATCCCATTATTTGTGTTAATTTTGGTATTGACTTTGTTTAATTCGCAGATCTAACAAACAGTATTAATATGACGGGAATAAAAGCTACATTGAAACCTCAATCATATATATACAAAAATAAACCGATTTTAATCGATGAGTTACCTTCATTTGTGTTACCTAAATCCCAATCACATATAAAAATATCTGAAAAAGCAGATTTGGAAAGATTTACCCACATCCCATTGAATCTTTTGATCGTACAACATAATGATGCAGTTAGTATCGACAGGGTGGATGAATTACTTAGTACATATCATAATTCTTTGAACCTCAGCTACAATCTACATGTTCTAGCTTCATCTCAAAATGGAAGACTTCTGACATTGGACATTTCTTTTCTGGAAACGGATACTGTTTCATCTTCTGTTCATTACATTAAATTACTCAGACAAATTTCTGACTTTTTAACTTCTAAACAGTATCCAACTGCCCGACTGATACTATTTAATTCATCCTCAAGTAATTCTGAGAAAGAAATTTTATCTAAACAGTTTGAACCAAAGGTTGCAAGTTATCAGTTTGAGAATAATTCACTTCAAGTAAGTGTTTTGTAACTTTTTATTGGAACTTTTGATTCTTTCTCGGTGTCACACATAGAAATTCTAAAATGTCGTCATTAATGAAATTCTTCACGAAATATGCCTAGGTTAAAACCCAAGTTTAAGATTCACTTTCTTTTTCCTCATATGTCTAACAGAAAGTAGTTAATTTTCGGAGATTTCATAACCGAGTTAAATAATCTAACAAATCGCTTCAGTCTTAATTAATATAGAACAGATGTATATTAAATTAAGGTTTACAGTGGTGATCTATCATTTGATACCCCTTAAGGATGGTATCACCATTAGCATAACTTTTGTTGTATAGGAGTAGAATTTAAATATCGCGGTTTGTTTTGCTATTTTATGTTAATCCATTTATTGAATGTTTTCTATAGTTTGGTTTGTAAGGGTTAGTTATGTTTTTACGAGTTGATCACAGATTGATATCAGTTAGAACACCACTGAAAACCAGGGAGTACTGAACAGCTGCTGTTTCATCCTAGTTTGGGAATCATCGGAAGTACGCACCCACTGGGATTCGAACCCAGGACCTTCCGGTTACAAGGCAAGCTCGTATACCATTCAGCCACTGGGACCCAATTCAATGGCTCATGAATTCTAACTTCTACCAATTCGTGATTTAGCGCGACCCCAACCATTGTCGTTGGTGGGACATCCATCCACACATGTGACATTTAGTTGGACCTCACTGGTCACGACTTCTCACTAGAACTCCAGGAAACTCCATCCTGTAGCAAGACACTAGCGAGCATCAGATTAATTTTCTATAGTTTGGTTTGTAAGGGTTAGTTATGTTTTTACGAGTTGATCACGGACTGATATCAGTTAGAGAACCATTGAAAACCAGGGAGTATTGAACAGCTGCTGTTTCATCCTAGTTTGGGAATCATCGGCAGTACGCTGACCATTTATTATTCCCATCCATACCATAGTAATAAAAAAAAATTTCCACAGTTTTAGAGCTCGCATTGCTAGGCGTAGTATAATTATGCAAGTAAACAAAGTAAGTGTTGAACGATACGCGTTACTTGCACTAAATGTTAACTCGATAAACAATGATTGAACAGTCAATCCCCTTTCGTGTCTGAATATTATATATATATATATATATATATATAATATATATGTATATATAATATATATATATACATCCAGCCTTATACGCAATCAGTTTGCAACTAAGTGGTGTCACATAGAGGGATGCAAACCAACCGTTTTATCATTTACTGAAGTAAAGTCAAATGTTATTTTATTTAAGTTGGGAATCCTTTCAGTAAATACGACTATCCAACGAAATCTTTTTATGAAAAATTATGCACTTTAAGTACAACTCCACGTGTTTGAAATGACTGTTGCCTTTCGTGAAAGGTTTTGTTCTAATTTGTTGATTGTGTTTATGTCTTATTCGTTTCATGAGAACTTATGGGAATGTCATACTCATCAGTATTGTTCCCGTCGCTGATTTTGACCTGATGCATAAAAACATATGCAGACTAATTCAGTTGAATGCTTTTATTATCCAATTCGCCCATTGACTCTAATGTCTTCCTTGTGAATACTTACTCTAGTTAATCTAACTGACCAGTAATCGTTTTCATGATACAAATTAGTATAAGTTTTGTAGGTAGATATATAAGATGTATTATAGATTTTATAGTTTTGTAGAATTAATATGGTTAAGGTCAAATGTGAAATCTCTGCTAATAAAAATTCTTCACTAAACAGAATGAATACTTCCCAAATTTGTTGACTTTACAACTGCTGATCATATATGATATTGTGGTCAACATTTTTGATTTGTCAATAAAGTACCTAATATGGCTGACGGTAGCCATACCTCGGTTCTCATCTAGAAGCGCTCTCATTTGCTCACTTGTTCATAGCTTCTGCCAGGTAAGTCCTATTCACTGCCTTCACGCGGCGGCGTTTCTCATAAAAGTTAGAGCACGAATGCGAAATTCTGACACTTACAACCTGTCCGGTTGTAGTGAAGCTGGAAAACCCTGATTCTAAACCTAGGGTGTACATGGGTTCCAGAATCCGAAAGAATAGAATGACGTATGAACATGTTTTGGTCACCGCCAAACATGGGGATGCTGCTTCACCGCTCGGGAGGTGACCCCTTAAGACAACCTCTTGTTTCGGTCTAGGCATTCAGGCGGTATCCTAGCCCTCACACTCACTATGGGATTCATTGCGGCACATCTCTTGTTCGTGTTTCAATAATATACGACAGAATTTTTGATTTGATTGTCTGAATAAGTACTAAACTTTTGAATATACACATAACTACATTCTAATTTGTCATCACGTTTATCTTCAAAATAATTTTCCAGGTGAATAATTACGAAATCATGATTTCTTTATACGGTATGCATTGTAATTCATGTGTACGAAAAATTGAATCCCATTTTAATGAAAAGTCAATTAGAGAATTATACAATCTGAAAGAATGCCGTGCAATATTATCAAATGAAGAAGCCAAATTTGTTATAGAAAAAGATTTCAAGGTGATGGCCTCAGCAGAAAATTATTTTGCTCAAACAGCCTCTGATTTATTGAAAATTGACGTAGTAAAATTGCATTCCGAAATAAAACAGCTTGGTTTTACAACATCAGTTACTACAGATGATACAACAACAGACTCAGATGCTCATACGTCTGATAAGAAAGGTATGAATAGCTTCTCTTACATATATATAAATGGTGTGTGTAGTAATTTTTTATTTATTAAACCCCTTTATATATGTCACCGTACACTAAGTCCCCATACTTACTTAATTCGTTAAAGGAAATAGTATACGTCGAAATTCACTTTTCCAGCTCATTTTTGTAAGATGCTGGCAAACTGTAGATCCTTGTAGGAAAATTATTCTACTGTTTATTAGCTAAATAAGACATTTGTTTTAAACAGCGTACGAATGTTTCTACGGCATTAGGGGCATTTATTGCATAAAACAACAGAACAAATGTCTACAGACTTATAGATATGGCTTACCGGCCATCAAATTTATACTGAATATAATGGGTTCCAATCCCGCTGGATCTACTTCAACCTGAGCAACTGGGTTGTATTATCGGCCTTCACACAACTGCTATCACTAGGAGTGTCACGTAGCCACAACATTAGGAAGTTATACAAAATCTGTTATTCGGCTGATTTATTTATGACTAATGGCATAGAAGAAATTAAATTCGTTGATCATCCAGTAGGTTTTTGATTTGAAAAGGTTGATTACTGAACATCTACCTGGCATCTTTAATCAGTCAAGATTTTTAATTGTTTATGGCATGCTGTAGTAGTACAAAAATGTTTGCTTAGTACTCGGTGGTTTCATGAATTCGTATTTTAGCCATAAAGACACTTATTCACAGTTATTATGACATATTCAGAATCGAAATCGTAGTGTAACAACAGAAGACAAGGGCCAGGCAACAGATTGTTTATTTAGGAAATCAACACATATTTATATATTTCCATATACATTATTATAGATTATTGTAAGCGAACAAACACAGTCTTCTGATTGGTGGTTTCTCGCTGAACGTTAATCCTTCATCTCTTTGTGGCCGTTTCTTGAAGTTCAGATTATCTATCTGCAAATTGTATCCGCCTACGCAAAGTCTGCTGTGATTGGTTGTTGAGTCAGTCCTTGTTCTTATTTTTCTCATGACCAATATTGGGGACATAAATTACTGTCTACCAATTTTCGCTAGCAGCCAGCTCTCACCACAGTGGTACTTGAGCTAGTCAACTGGTTAACATCATTTTTTGTTTGTGTAAAAGATAAGTGAAATGAAATACAGCTTCACAATCATGCGTGAATTGGCACGAAAGATTGTTTGAAATCTAACTTCAATTATAGACGTTTGGGTTACGAAGTGATATCAAACAATAAATATCTTTCATTATGCAACACATGACTGACTGAGTTTCACCGTAGAACTTTGCACAGAAGTGCAGCAGTTCAAGTTGTTGCACTCCATATAGCATACAAGGTGGGAAAAAAGATTCAAAAGAACTATAATGGGCAGAAATGTAGTTGAAGGGAAGCAATCATAATCTCTCAGTGAAACATACTTCGCTGGCAGTCTATAACTGACATTTTTTGCAAGAAAATATCCAGCCAGCCCATAAGAGACAGGCTGTCGAACTGGGCTACTTCAGTATGTATGTACCAGTTCACTTACTTTTGTGGAGCTGATTACATTGACCGTACCATGCGTCCACTTGTAAAACGCTCGGGGATACCACCCAACCTGGTTAGCGAAGAGATAAGGTAGGTGTATGTATAGCTCTGTAACAGAACATCTGATGAACTCCGGACATTCAGCTCCATTTTTAAAGTCCCTCAAAGTCCTTTACTTGGGGAATAGTGATCAATTTAATGGATATGAGAAATTACAAAAGGCAAATGTATCTTCGCTACTGAGAACGATTTTAAGCCACGTCACCAATAGTCTCCACTCATTAGCTCTTAGCGTCTGGATGATCCCGATCAGGTTGTTTTCACTTCCCTACGTAGCTCAAAGTGACAACAAAAAATCCATTGTAGTTGCTGAGTTCGTCACTTGTAATCTTAATTGCTTTATCTCTGCTGATTCGTGATACGCAGTGATTTTCCAAGTAACTTTAATTCAAATTTTGAATTGTTAAGTGAAATGACACTTCACATAAAACCTGTCAGACAACAAATATCTCCCACTCGACTAGTCCATAGGAATCTTATTTACTTATGACTAATCAGTAAAAGTCCCCAAGTGAAAATTTTAAATGCAGTGGTTCAAAATCTTGCTTTTGTTTGAAAATTGCTCAACCTTCTCATTCAATATTAAAGCTTATCTCAATTTTAGTATCACTTCTCAAAGTTCTCTTCTCTAGTGTCGTTACTAATACATACCATTCAATTAGTCAAATTAACTTCCTTAACTATGTAGGAAGTTAATTTGACTAATTGAATGGTATGTATTTTTATTAAATTACTTATCATACATCTTGTATGGGGGATAATAATATTACCTGACTGCTTAAACTTCATTACTTTGTGTAAAATCAGGACCTGTAACCGACTGGTCGAAAGTCAAACTCCTGAAACAATGTGCAATAGCTGTACGTATACTAATAGTAAACACAATATTACTTTTGGTTTAATTGCCTTCCCTTACGTAGATAGTTTGATTGTGAAGGTTTTATTGTTTTTCTAAACCATATCTCCAGCTGCAATTCCGGGATAAAGTTTGTTTTCGAAATTTCACATGAATTTAATAATCATCTCTGCTGATGAAATGTCACTTGATAATCACTTGCAATGTCGCTTAATCGGCAATGAACCACACCTCTTGTGTAAGGGTTAGTGATCCTACCTTGATAAGTGGATGATGGTTTGAACTCGTGATCCACTGGTTGAGAGTTGGGTACCTAGACCAGTGAACTACAGCTCTCTCCTGATGAACGTGAATGCGATTGTCTTTCTTTGTGGATCCTTTTACCTTCTTTTTAATGTGTATTCGCATTGATTATTTTGTTGACCTGATGTCTGACATTTTGTACGCATAACTTCTTTCACAATTTTTGGTATATCTGGTGTGTCAATATGCCCATTGATTATAGACTTACCTGAGCACCATACAATATTGTGCTAAGATAATTCAAAACATCAAGCAGACGCCTTTTATATTATTTATTGCATATGGTATATGTTTAACTTAAATCATGCATGCCTAGTTATATGTACACTCCTGCTTTTACTTTTCAGATAATATTGCTGCAACTAAAATAAAACACATGTCTGAAATTCCACCTGACTCGCTAACTACACAGCAGCATTCATTACCACTAGATAGTGCAGTCAGTGGAGACAAACAAAATTCTTTTAAGAATCCTGTTTATTTTTCTAGTTCAGACGGTCAGTTATCCTTTATGGAAAGTAAAGAGATCAAGTCAAATTCACATTACAGCAAGTGTTATTTGCGTGTTACAGGAATGACATGTAGCTCTTGTGTACATACTATTGAACAAAGTTTGTTAAAATTACAAGGTTAGAAATGAATTATATGAATAAATTTTCATTTTCTAAATTTTTCTATCGCTGCAGTTATGCTTTTTAAGGTATATAGGTCCATTCTTGTGTAAAATTTACATAATTATGCAGTTGGTTTTCTTCTATGGACAAAATGTTGATCGAAAATTAGACTTTAATGCACCAGATGGTAGTTTTATTAGTTTGAAATAAAAAAGAATGTTCGAGCAAAGAATGTTCTTTTTGATGAATTCCTCTTCAGGCTCTACAATTATATGTACATTTATATACATAAAATATTCTAGAATAATCGTCATTAACAATATTGAGGTTTTTTAAATAATATCAATTAGTTACATTTTACATTATATTATTATTTAATTGAGTTCCGAGTGTAACATATGTACGTAAGTTAGGCTTATTAATGTGGATTACGACAGCCACAGTAATATGTAACACACGCACTCGACTTAAAATTAAGGTTGGTCGGTATGCGGCAGATGACTTTGAAGGCCTTGTCAACATAAATCTCTTGTTCTTCATATAAAGATAAAACTTTGGCACTGTGGTAGAGTATAACTCCATTGTAGATACAATTTATTTTGTTAGAGTCACAATGTTATACAGTAATATTTACTGATGGCACAATTTATTACCGCTCATAATCACATCAGGTCACTCACACAACTTTCTAACTTAGTTTACATAATTCCACTATTTTTCATCGCTTGATTTGATTGGGAGTAGTACTTTCCCTATTTCCGGTGTGAGTGACGAGTCATTCATCTTGCATGTATTGGGTATAGACTTGATGAACCAGGATTCAGTAATCAATCTCTCTCTTTCCACCTACCTATATTACTTTTCAGAATTTTAACCCTCTCTCACCCTATTGTGTGGTTGTGTGTTAATGCATGCAGTGTGGTTGCTGAGTTTTCTTCTAAATTGCTTATCTTCGTGGGATCAATCATTCTAACCTTAGCTAAATTCTTATGTTCTGATAATCTCACTACTCCTGATCTACTAGTTTGAACTATGTAGTTGACCTCACAGTCAATGCAAGGGATTTTGTAAATTATATTATTTTGTTTAATTGGGTTGACCGGGTCCTTCAGCCTACAGAGCTTGTCTCTGAGGGAGCAAAGTATATAGACAAACAGGTGTAGCAATGGGATCACCAATATCTCCTATGATAGCAGATATCTTTATGAACAGTTGAGGAAATATTACTCTTATTGCAATTAATTGTACTCCACAAATATGGTGGAGACATGTGGATGACACTTTCACAGTGTTATAAACAGAATATGTCTCTAGCTTCTTGACACATATAAACTCAATAGTAAAGGGAATAAAATTCATATTTGAATCGGAAAATGAACAAGGAGAATTAGCTGTTTGATTGCAAAATAAAACGAATAGAAGAAGGTGAACTTTCACACCAGCCTTTATAAAAAACCAACGCATTCTGCTAATAGATATTTAGACTTTAATTCATCTTATCCGTTGTCTGTAAAGGCTGGTTTAGTTAAGCGTCTAACAAACCGAGCCAAAGCACTAAGTAGCACAAAAAAGACCTAAACTATGAAATGAATCAGACAGAAGAGGCGTTGGTGCTGCATAACTATCCTATAAAATTCATTAGGAATTTCAAAAAGTGTCAAAAGCAAAATAAAAATAACAGTGAAACTGATAATGATAACCCAAATAAGAAGGAATATGAGGCATCGACGGTTTTATCATATAAGGGGACATCTGAGACCCTACGTAGGATAGAGCAGGAATTAGAGTGGCATTTAAACCTACAAACTCACTCTGGGACAAGCTCTATAGGTTAAACGACCTAGTTGACCCAATTAGACAAAATAATATAATTTACAAAATCTCTTGCATTGACTGTGAGGTCAACTACATAGTTCAAACTAGTAGATCAGGAGTAGTGAGATTATCAGAACATAAGAATTTAGCTAAGGTTAGAATGATTGATCCCACGAAGATAAGCAATTTAGAAGAAAACTCAGCAACCACACTGCATGCATTAACACACAACCACACAATAGGGTGAGAGAGGGTTAAAATTCTGAAAAGTAATATAGGTAGGTGGAAAGAGAGAGATTGATTACTGAATCCTGGTTCATCAAGTCTATACCCAATACATGCAATAGAAGTGACTCAATGCAAATACCAAAGATATGGAAGATATTATTACCACCAGTTAAATCGGAGGATACTAAGTAATGTTAAAATTTATTTCAATTCATATCATAACACTCTAACAAGTTATTTATTTTACGATAAATCATCTTTTTTCGGATCTTATTGACTGACAACACGAGTGTTAATTCTCATCGTATTAT
The DNA here is from genome assembly GCA_944472155.2 of Trichobilharzia szidati. Lineage (NCBI taxonomy): Eukaryota > Metazoa > Platyhelminthes > Trematoda > Strigeidida > Schistosomatidae > Trichobilharzia > Trichobilharzia szidati. The sequence goes on along the minus strand of OX235274.1, from coordinate 67,834,251 downwards.
GTTAATTTGTAACACTGATAGTGTTTCTGAATGTACTTTATCTTCCTTTCTATTTCACTCATGTCTTATATTGATTGTATTCAAATGTCTACTCATTTTTTACTCTTGTATATAAACGAAGTAAAAAGTTGTGTGAGTGACTTGACGTGATTATGAGCAATAAATTATGCTCGCAACGTCATCAGTAAATATTACTGTATAACATTGTGTGACTCTATCAAAATAAATTTTATCCATGATGGAATCTTGTGTTCTGTCACTTGGTTAACCATGGCAGGATGGTGTTCGGAAATCTGATGATAATCACGCTTCATTTTACGTCGTATGTGACCGACTCCATAGGAGCAGTAAAATTAGTGGATACGCATAGAGGTAGCACCAGAATATATATATTGTAGAGCTGAAAGAGGATTTTGTCGAAAACAATATTGTCTGATCGAATTTTCTTTTGGCTTCTAAATGTCTGAGTGGGAGTTTTAGAATAAGAAAATAGTTAATTTTTCCCCCTCAAAATGCATTCTACAATTCATCCGTCGACTATGTTGTTCATTAGTGTAGTTCCTATCAGTTTGTGTCTGCTCCCTGTTTTGTCTCACTTGACCTTGATATCTGTTACTCAGATATTATCTAATCTCTGCTAAGTTAGCTAATGAATAAAAGCCTAAATCTATCTGCATGGTTGATCATCATAACACATTGTAACTATGGTACAATTCCTAATTATGAAGTCTTTTATAATATTCCATATCACATAGACCGAATAGATTGTGGGATAAACATGCACTATCTATAATCCTAAGTAGGTGATGAATTTACTCCCTTTGGCGTAATTTTCAGAAGTTTCTTTCGAGAACCAGAAGAGAAAAAAATTTTCACTCTAAAAAGTCCTTAATCACAAAACTTGTATTTTCCGTTGAACCGCTTATTCCTGTGCTGAATTTTGGTGATATTAAAAAAATATTAGTCTTGTAACTAAGTGTTAACTTGTGTAAATCGCCCAAATATCATATTGTCCATCATTTTTCTGTTTCTGCAATAAGATTAATCATTTGTGGAGACTCTGTAAACTCTGATTGGACACTAGTAACTAGTGTGATGTAGCTAGTTCTTACTTTGGTGCAGCCTGAATTCTATCAGTCAAGCTTGCAATGTGGCCACCTAGGTAGCTCGCCATCACGGTACACATTAATTTGATGATATTGGATGGTTGGAGGCAATCGGCAGGAAGCCTTGGACCTAGGTTTCGTGCTAGCTGGCAATCGTCAGCAATACGTATCTGCAACCTTGAAGGAACTCATGTCACTTCTGAGATTCAAACTCGCGTCTCCCAGTGCTGCAGTCAGAGGTTACAGATACGCCTTGCTGACCAGTGCCAACCAGCATGAAACCTAGGTCCAAGGCCTCCTGCCGATTGCCTTCAACCATATAACTCCGTAAACTCATAGAGTTAATTTGTACATTACAATTCCAGTTATTTTACTGTGTGTGGGCACCCTTGTCAATCTTATTATTAACCTTCTAAATACTTTACTCAAGATGTAATCGCTTGGAAGTCATTTTCCAATTAGATTTTGTTACACTTCAGCATTTTATTTATAGATTTTTGCAATTGGTATATTTTGTGTATTATTATATTGTTACATACTTATTTTAGGTGTTCATTCAGTTCTTGTTGCATTGATTGCTATGAAAGCAGAAATTACGTATGATCCATCTGTAATAAGTGTTAAACAAATAATTAAACGTGTTCAAGAATTAGGTTTCTTTGCGGAATTATTAGAACGACATGACGACGGTGGAAATGGTAGTCAAAATCGTGGTATCGTTCACTTCAAGGTTAGTATGCCTATATATATATATATATGTATAATATTGTTGCATATTTTTAGTTTGATCATATATTGATATCAGTTAGAGAACCCTTAAAAACCAGGGAGTACCAGATGGCTGTTTTGTCCCAGTTCGGGATTCTTCATCACTACGTATCCACGAAACTAATGAGAGTGGAACGTGGGACGTTCAGTTTAATAGACCAAATTCGCTGATCATTCAGCCATTTGGGCTAGAATCCAATAGCTGATGAATTCTAATTATGTTCTAGTGGGAAGTCGTGACCAGTAGGGTACAGCAGGTCTGGCGTGAGGACAAATACTCTCCGAAGACACTGTTTATTGATTGCACCATGTAGTGAATTGGCAGAAGTTAGAATTCATCGGCCATTCGATTGGGTCCTAGTGGATTAACGGTTTACGAGCTCACCTTGTAGCCAAAAGGTGCTGGGCTCGAACCCTGGCGGTGGGTGCGTACCGATGAGGAGTCCTAGACTAGGACGAAACAGCTATTCACTACTCCGAGGTTTTCCAGTTCCTTTTTTAACCGATGTCAGCTCATGATGAAATCCTGTAACCAATCAATCAGAGTTTGGGTCACAGTGGGAACACCATCACTCACTGGGAATGCAGGTACATCCAGATGGCAGGTCCCAAACGGGACGAAATGCATCTTCTGGATTCTACGGTTATCCACCACCAACTAAAAATAAATTTAGCGTAACTTCCCTTTTCTTCTTCCAAGTTTAATATTTTATCAGTTAGACAGTTGTTCATCTTTTTAATGTACTAAAGTATTCTGGACAAAGTGGTTAATGTTTAATAAAAGTTAATATAACAAACCATCTGCAGATTGTTGATTATGATAAGTTTATGAGATTATAAAAGCCAGCTGGTGTTTAAGTAATGAAATCACTTGTCATAATTCTGTTGGTTTTGATAATGTATCTAGACTAAGATTTTATAAAATCTGAATTGACATTACTTTGATGAAGGTATTAGCATTAAATTGCTAAACGTCAGTAAAAGCAATATCGCTGTGTTTTTTTCATTCATTGGGAAATAGAAAACCTTATAATAATGAATATCGTATACTCGATATCCTAATTAGCGCAAACTGTTAAATGTCAACTTATTTTAGATGCATAAATATTGTTTCCAATTAAATCTTCCTCGGGTTTTAGTCTAATATACAAGAATTATTTGAAAACGATACTGTACACTTATATGTCTTTTTTCATTTTGACATTTTTTTTATTCCTTTACGTTCCCAGTGGAACATAGGGCTTCAAGCTAGAGGCTTGAAGTTTCCGTAGCAGTGGTGTTTATTTTTATGGGATGGGATTGCTAGCCTCATGCCCAACCTCCCCTCTTTACCAGTCTTATTACTGGTTTGGCGAGGTAAAGAAATGCGTCGGCCGGGGATCGCACCCCGGACCACATGCGTGGTCGGTGAGCGTTCTACCACTGTGCCACCTACGCACAATTTTGACATTAGGGATATTTAATTACTTTAGAACAACTGTTATCAAATTATTATAAAAACAATCACTGAATAACACATTTGTAATTCTGAAATGTATTCTTCATCTACTTTTAAAAAAAATTTTGCCATTTTTTTGCTTACCTTATTCAGATCCATGATATTACTAATTATTCGCAGTGTACAACGATTGAATCAGCACTGATTAAAGTTAAAGGTGTACATAATGCTGTGCTAAACTTCCACACTAAATGTTTACGTGTTGTGTATATTCCAAATGAAATTGGGCCTCGTGATATTATGAAAAAGATTGAAGTATTTAAGATTTGAATTTTTATTCTCGTTGTTGTTGTTGTTCGTTGAGTATTTAAAAATTTATATTATCTTTATTTTGGAAAAAAAATTTATTCTTGGCAAATAAAATCAAAAGGGCTGTACTTTCATAAACAGTTCAATGAAACAATCAGAGCCTCCAATATATTTGCTTTGTTTTGAACTGACTAAGATTGACGCTTCTCGAGTTCATTGCTAGTGTACGTTCGGATTAACGATAGATATGCATGAGTAGGATCAACGCTAGCCATCTAAATCTATAGAAGTATGTAATACGCATCCGTAATGTATATTAGACCCTGTACCTAACCTCAGTATTTTTTTGATTACTTTGCCTTACGAGTAGAACATAGGACTTAGAGCTTGAGCTCTGAAGTTTCGGAAGCGGTGGTGTTCTCTGTTTTACAGGATGCTGTTGCTAGCCCCACTGCCAACCTTCTCTGTCTACTGTCTGTGCGGGGTTGAAGAGTGCGTCGGTCTGGAACCGAACCCAGATGACGCGCGTGGTTTGTGAGCGTTCTACCACTAAGTCTCTGACGCACGGCTAGTCTCTACAGCATTCAGTATTTCGGTGGACCCAATTAAACAAAATAATATAATTTACAAAATCCCTTGCATTGACTGTGAGGTCAACTACATAGTTCAAACTAGTAGATCAGGAGTAGTGAGATTATCAGAACATAAGAATTTAGCTAAGGTTAGAATGATTGATCCCACGAAGATAAGCAATTTAGAAGAAAACTCAGCAACCACACTGCATGCATTAACACACAACCACACAATAGGGTGAGAGAGGGTTAAAATTCTGAAAAGTAATATAGGTAGGTGGAAAGAGAGAGATTGATTACTGAATCCTGGTTCATCAAGTCTATACCCAATACATGCAAGATGAATGACTCGTCACTCACACCGGAAATAGGGAAAGTACTACTCCCAATCAAATCAAGCGATGAAAAATAGTGGAATTATGTAAACTAAGTTAGAAAGTTGTGTGAGTGACCTGATGTGATTATGAGCGGTAATAAATTGTGCCATCAGTAAATATTACTGTATAAAACTGTATGGTTTATCAAAATAAAATGGTATCTGTAGTGGAACGATACTTTTGATTGGACACTAATCAGTAGTTAGTCCCATCTTCGGTGCAGAATGAATTCTATCAGTCAAGTTTGCAATGTGGCCACCATGCTAGGTGGCTTGCCATCAGTGTGCACTGTGAATTGTTGGAATTATATGGTTGGAGGCAATCGGCAGGAAGTTTAGGGCCTTACCTTACCACCGTGACCAAGTTTTATACATATATCAATAATAGTTAGTTTTGTCTTGGTATTAGTCAGAATTACTTGGTAGTCTGAAACGATACACTTTCGTTCGAAGTTTCGGACATTCTGGCTGTATCTACACCTCATTGTGAAATAGTAATCCCAGTATTCTTTTACAAATTCCGCACAACTAAGTGGAGATGTAATAATATTACAATAACAGAGTAATTTTGAATGCCGATATCATTTTTATAACTATTAATCCATTTTGCTGCAGATGTCATATTTTAGATCTCAACTCCATCCTTACTTCAAATTTCACTTTTAACTTTATTATTACTGACCATATAACACCACCTAAGGCGAAAAAGTGAACACGAACACCCATAATCGGTTAGAGCTAATTTTTTTATTTGCCTCTTTCAACATCTGTTCCACAGTTGTAAGAAAGGACGATTGCCATTTCATTGATACTGGATATCACACCTATTACAAAGATGACTGAAGCTGACAAATACCAGACGAGGCGTTTTTTAGCCCTAGCTGAGATTGCTTTATCAATCAGTCCATTGGTGCTGATATGACTTCTCAAACAACTGAAGTGGTCAACAAACTCAACGACTTCACTCTCTGTCTTTAAGAGTTAGTGCAGACCAGTCCTCCAGTATCATCTTACATATAACAGGGATGAATCGTGTTCCAAACATCCGAATATTTCTTCTCGAGGTGTTTTGAAAACTACAATTTATCAGTGTCTTCACTTTGGAAAGCAATGTCATCTGAATACTCCAGAATGACGAGACTGCGCCCTGGTAACAAGTCAGTCTCCTTTCGTCGGTAAAGTCGATGAGGACCACATCCATTAGCGGTTGATCACTGAATTTCTGTTCATCGAATTTATACCTAACAAGTGTAATAGGAGTGATGTAGTGCTAATACCAGATATATGGAAAATATTAATATCAATAAAATCAAAGGATTACAAATAAAGGAATTCAATTATGGGTAAATTTTTGTTTTGATAAAGTCTCACAGTGTTATACAGTAATGTTTACTGATGACGTTTCGAGTACAATTTATTGCTCATAATCATATCAAGGTCATCAGTGAACATTACTGTATTACACTGTGAGACTTTATCAAAACAACATTTACCCATAATGGAATTACACTTTACCACAGTGCGCAAGTTTTATTCTTATATCAATGAAATAAAGGAATTATATAAACAAAGTCTGAAATTTATATTAGTGCCTTGATATGTTTATAAGCAATAGAGTTTATGGTCTGAAAATCATCAGTAAATAATACGGAAATAAAATTATGTTATGATGAATAATTTTTCCTTTTTTGTTTCTCTTGCTTTTCATTTCATGTTCAGGATTTAGATTATAGTCCCGTGTTACATCGACCTGAACAAAAAAATTTACAAGAATCCGATTCTCTACTAAGGTGTGTCATTAAAATATGTTTGTTTAGGGTACATATAATATCGTCTAATTAGTAACTATAAAGTTTTTTGTCGTTGATTTGTTATATTTTTAATCGGGACTAACTTATTCTTGATGTGAAACATTAGGAGTCAGTTAACACCAAGCTCTATTTTACGAATGTTTTCTGCTTGTCAGCAGTCACAAGTTTTCAAAAATCGTCTACTTACTGTGTTCCATTCAGTGATGTATTAGGAGGATATTCCGCTAATATATTCAGATCGTGAGAAATTTCTGTAGAACTTGTTTTATGATAACTAAAATGCGATGATCAATACACCTCTGTGATTAATTGTCAAATAGCTGTTTATCTGAAACATTTTATTGTTTTTTGATTATTTATTCATCATATTTTGTTTAGTGATTTAAAAAGCATTTTCTTCCTTTTAGATGGCGCAGATCATTCTATTTCAGTTTATTCTTTGCATTACCAACTATGATTATAATGATGATATTCATGTTACTATGGCCGCATAATGCACCCGAAAGCTGTCCACAACATTTTCGTCAGAGATCCTTCGATCATTCCATGTATTATAATGATAATATGAATAGTAATAATAGTAATAATAATCTGAATAATTCTCTCAATTCTGCTTTGCACACAACAATTCAGTATTCCACCACACCTATGATAATATCTGGTTTATCGCTTGAAAATATGCTTATGTTTTTACTAGCTACACCAATTCAGGTATTATTTATTTTGTTAGTGTTGCTGTATTTATTTGTTTAAATTTGTCTATATTTTTTGTCTTGTTTCATTAATGTATTGCTATGTTTGTGAACGGGTAAATACCTACCTTCTTATTTCAATAGGTAGGTTAGTATTCAAAATGCTGAAATGGAAGCAACAATAATTCAACAGCTTATGTGTGTAGTTTTGTTTGGCAGTGAATGAAATACTGTATTGCATATGTAAAAGGATGATGGTATTCTCAACTGGTGGTCATGCATGGTGTTGTGTGAATCAACTATGCAGCTGTAGGTTCGAAGGCGTTGATGGCGATACTGATAAGACAATCAATTCATCCAAAGTAATTATAATGTTCAGAAGAAAATTAATGTTGGAAAGACAACGTGATTATTTTTATCTCGTTGTTGTGTGATCTGGTTGATTTAATTACAAAGCTTTCACTGTCCTTCTAGACATCATCTTCAGCGCAGATTTTAGTATGAAATGAACTTATTTGAATTCTCCATGAATTATATAATCGTATCCCCTGACAACCATTGTCGTGATTAGTTGTTTATTTGCGTCTTTTGAATTAAAACAATTAGTCCCTTTGATAAATTTGAATAAGGCATTTAGAAGACAAATTTCGCGATGAGATCATTTCGTAGTTTCTTTACAACCGCTTTACAACCAACATGGTTCACAATAATAAAATAAAATGCATGACAATAACTCAGTCATATAAAACAAAAGTACATACTAATGACCAATCATATTCAAATAGGTCAAGTAGTCCATGGCAAGAGAAGGTTGAAGTCAATTGTTTTTCGTACACACAGTTTAGGATGAATGTGATTAATCCAAAGTGCTTCCATCACATAAAGTATAATTATATTTCAATAGTTTACACACAATGATAAGTTTTGTTATTGGTAATATTTCGAGCAAAATTACTGCCCGTGTTCACACCACTGTTGGAATGGTTTTGTTTCCATCACCCTTAATAACCAAACTCGAATTAGAGTTATGTGAAATAATTGTGAAGCAGTCACTAATATTGATTTTGTGACCTGACATTAATAAGTGCTTTGCAATGGATGATGATGGATTTATATTTAGATTAATTGCATTGGGATTTTTTGTGTCCCAATAACCACTTTGGAACATGTTCTTTTCGACGACATTGCAACATTCTATTGGTTCTACCTATACAGGTCTCACCGCAACTGCAGGTGAACTTGTAGACACAGTTTAAAGTAGAGTCCACAGAATTTCGTCTTTTAATCGTACAGGGATCGAAAATGTTCGGCATGTGAGAGAAAGAGATGCGGCGTAGAATGTGCATTTGATTGCCGACCGAAGTCTTTGAGCTGTCAACTGCATAATCTGGTCATCCTTGAATGCTAGATTAACAAAGATAGCTTTCTTTGGTACAAAAGTTGTCTTTTCTAGATGTGGTGTATCCTTACTGTGACAAATGATAAAGTTTTCTTGATAATCATTAGCTAATAAAACTGAATGTATATATCGAAGCTCATCCATCAACGTGTCACTCGTGCATTTTGTTTTTTCGGGCCCTTGAGAACAAACATTTCACTAGGGAACGTTTATACTGGATAGGAACAAAACTGGTGAAATGAAGATATTGTCCACTCCACGTCTGTTTACGAAATATAGATCGCTTGATCGTTCCATCGTCTCTCCGATATTTTGATGAATATGATTAAATAGAGTAATAAAGTTTTTGATAGACTTGCTATTATTACCAGTAGTGAGTGTATCACCCACATAACGTTTATATGGCATGAATTCTCCAAGCATACGTTGCAATTGTTTCTCCAATTTTGACATGAATATATCTGCTAACAGAGACCCAAGAGGGCTCCCCGTCGCAACACCATCGATTTGTTTGTGTGGCTTTTCTTGGAAGGTAAGTCTGATATTTTCTGTACCTATTAAGGTGGTCTCTGGTGTAAATGACAGGAATAAGTAAGTTTATCCCATTGTTTGTGATGTAATCGCAAATGAAATCAACAGTTTCATGAAGACGAACATTAGTGAATAAAGATTCTATGCCGACTGAACACATAACCTTTTCCTTAATGTTCAAAGTATCTAGTATATCGGTCAGATCAGATGAACTTTTTACAGAATGATTTGATAATAAGTCTCTTACAGGCGTAAGGACCTCTGTAATCCACTTCGCGATTTTATGATATGGAGAATTCGACATGTCTAAGATGGGTCTCAGTGGGTTCCCAGTTTTGTGGATCTTTGGAAGGTCATACATCCGGGAAGTATGTGATCCAATAACTTTAAGTTTATAAAGTTTTTCATTTATAAAACCATGCGTCAGTTAAATGTGAAGCTGACGATTGATCTGCTTTCCCGCAAGTAGCACATTATCAGTAGTATTATCTACTAGAAATTTGGACTGGGCTTTGAGGATTTCATTCACTTTATTTTGATCGTCCGATTTATTCATGATGAACTTTAAATTTTAGTTAATAAAATACGTAATATAAAAGTGTTAATCTGGAAGAAATTAAAATTAATTTGAAATATAGTAAATCGAGTGACGTGATATGAATGATGGGATTGAGTAGAAATCAACACCGGATAAGTGGTTTCGATTCCTTTTTTAATTGTATTGTTTCCTACCTTAACCCCCTGTTAAATTTCTACCCCTTATTGCCACTTGTTAACTTAACTCTCGTTCAGTTTTAGTTCATGGCACCAGTCAATGAAATCCACAACAGTTAGCTTAAGCCACGTAGGAAGATGTAGACTTGCTGGTTGGGGTCCTCGGGACGGTAAAAACCAATGGTTGGAAACAATTGGTGACATGGCTCAAAATCGTTCTCAGTGGCGCAGATGCATCCACTCCTTGTGACTTATGATTTCCAATTAAACTGTTTTGTTCTTCGTTATTACTATTCCCTTGTCTCACACCACTGTTTACTGTCTATATTATGCATTTCTTCTTCTTTCTTCTCTTCCTTTGTGTGCTACATGGAGGGAGTGTGGCGACTTGAACTGCCGCACATATGTGCAAAGTTCTATGTCGAAAACCGACCGACCGACCGATCAGTTTTGGTTGAATTTTACTCAGTCTTGTCAATCATATTACGTCACTCAACTTAGGTATTTAATTTTATCTAGGTTTCTACCGGACTAACGCTTTTTAAATATACATCTTTATTGATCATTTTTATTGAGTTGAAATTTGAAATTTCTTGTCATGTGATTTATTTTCTATTAGTTGGCAAATCTGAGCGATAGTAATGTCTTTGTTAATTACTGATTCATCTGAAAACCAGGCTTCTAGAAATTCCCTGGCATTCTTGGTGTTTCGTTTCTTCAAGATTTCTACATTATACCAATCAAATTGGTGTCCGTAGTTATCTACATGCATCGATACGAAGGAATACATATCGTGCCTTTTCACAGCTAATTTACGTTCCTGGATTCGGACACGAATGGGACGCCCACTTTGACTGACGTAATGTTTATTGCAGTTCATACAGTTTATTTTGTAAGTGGTGTCGACCTTATCTTCTTTTCCTGTTGTATCTTTAGGTTTGCATAATATCGAATACAGTGATTGTGTCGGCTTGTGTGCCATGTTTATTTCAAACGGTCTTAGTATTCTAGCCGTTATTTCAGAGATGTTTCTTATATATGACAGAGCGAACTTTCTTGTGGTCTTTGATGATGGTTTTTTGTTGGTTTTGTGACTTGAGTATAAACACGTTTTGATGAAATCCGATGGCTCTTAATGCTTTTTGAAGACAGTTAGTAGATATTTCTATTCTTTTCTGTTCAGTACTCGAGTGCTACAGTGTTTGCACACAGTTTCTTTTGTAAGTCATTGGATTATTGGTGTTACAGTTCAGCATTTGAACTGTACGTGTTGATTTTCTCTATACTTCTGTTTCTAAATTTCATGTGTTTGTTCTCTTATTTAAGACATCTATGTTAACCCGGATTAGGGAAAAGCTTAATTAGTTATAATTTTATGAAAAATACTTCTTTTATAATTCATTTCAAGCCACAAATAAAATGACGCTCAAATAACGTCGATGATATCTCACCTATACATAATCGTTACTGTCCAGCACATAATCAAATGACTGCTGTATAAAAGAAGTGTTCATCATGGCTACTAGCATGATAACAATGATGTTAGTAGTAATAATAACACTAATAGCAACAGCGTTGACTGACTGAGTTGCAACACACAACTTAGCACAAAAGTTCACAAGTTCGACTTGCCACACTCCATATAGCATACAAAGGTAGACACAAGAGAGATAAAAAGTTCCAAAAGAGCTATAATAAGCAGAAATGTATAGGAGAAAGAATTGTAACGTGCGAAAACTGATACGTTTAATGGATATGCCAGTTCACAAGCAGTGAATGTATTTGCGCCATTGAGAACGATTTCGAATGACATCACCAACAGTCTCCAGTTATTGGTGCTTAGTGTCGAGGACCCCAACCAGGCAGTCTACACCTCCCTACGTGGCTCAAACCAAATGTCAAAGATTTTATGGAGTGATATCAGGTTTGGGTTTGACAGCCTCTAACCCTTTTCCAACCTGATCCTATGTCAGCCTACATTACTCGTTGATGAAGGAGATGGCTCGGCATGCGCAGCACGTTTGCTAGTCGTTTCAGTCGATGTAGCTACACAACTTCGTCGACTAACTTCGCTTCTGTGCATAGCGCCCTTCGTCTAACCTAACTATTACTGACGGTATGATACCACTTAGCACTAGAGATAGAACGCAAATGTTTGAAGTCAAGAGCAACTAGTCTTTTCGTATCTCCTGCTTTAAGTGGATATGTCAAAGCCATAAAGAAGGATTGAGCAAACTTCTGTGCAGTACACATATCCTTTGTTCGATAGCTGGAGTTTTCGTCTACGTTAGGAATGACGTAAATTAGCAAACATCACATGATTCTTTTGTACCCCTTCTCGACATTTGTCATCAGTCAGTCCATTGGGTTTGATGCAACTTCCCAAGTAATTGAAGTGGTCAGCAAACTCAACTACCTCACTCTTCATAAGACCTTGGTGGCCTGCTTAAATCTTGGGCTACCAAATACCTTAATCATTACAAATCATATTGCATCTAATTGCTCATTTCCAATTTATTTTAAATGATTAAATTTTATTCTAATATGTCCTCTAATCGGATTATTTATACTCGTGAGTATTTAATATCCTTAAAACCTACTGATCGGAAATGCCATAAAAAAGACAAAAAAAGCATCATGCCGGGTGGCAAAGAGCCTTAAAAAACACCCCTATTCAATTTATGACCGTTCCTGCAATCATGAGTACTAACTATCGCTCCCTGCCAGCCAAGATTAACTGTCTTCAATCACTTGTGTCTTCCATTATATATCGAAATACTGGGATCATATCACTTCAAGAAACATGGCTACATGATCTATACAATAACAATCTAGTGTATCTGCATGATTTCAAACTATTCAGACAAGATCGATGTAGTTCTAGGAAGAAACGTGGTGGCGGTGTCGCCATCTTCATAAATTCACAATGGTGTACATCTAATAAAGTATGTTTCAAATTCTCTAGTGACAACATTGACTGCCTCACCGTCAAATGTCGACCTAAGCATTTGTCAAAGTATAACTACATATACATCTCGAACATTTATATTGCGCCTGGATGCAATTCCACTGAATTGTCTTTATTTGCTGATGAATTTACCTCCCTTGCTGCCACCTCCTTCGGAAACTCCTTGTCTATAGTTACTGGAGATTTCAATTCTAGTGATCACAGTTTCCTTATTTCACTTGGTCATGATAACATTGTCAATTTCCCGACTCGAATGGATAATATTCTAGATCTTGTGTTCACAAATGACATTAGAATATTTGAAGCTCGGAAAAGAGCCCCACTACTTAACTCTGATCACTGCATCATAATAGTATTGCCCAAGGTATATGGAAAGCAGCACAAAAGGGTCTTCTCCCACCTTGGAAAGAAAACACAACACAGATGTTATTCACATGACAACATACAGAATCTAAGGACAATGTTAAAAGACACAAACTGGGACCTGTTTACTGAACAAGCTCTTGACAACACAATTAGTAACATGACACATTATCTCAATTTCTGTCTTGATGTTTGTTGTCCAAAAGAGACAATCTTCTTAAAATTCGACCGCTTCGCCTCTTCTCAACTCAAAAAGCTTCGCCGTGAAAAAGAGAGGTTGTACAAAATGAGAAATAAATCTGGCGTTAAGAGAATAAACACTTTGATTAAAGCCGAATTACAAAGACTAAATGCTCTCTACAACCAGAAGTTTCTTTCATGTAAATCCTCATCTAATATGTGGAAGCTATTAAAGGAAATCACAGGTGGTAAGCAAATAATGAATGATACTTCCGTTGATGTTGATATGCTTAATAAATCCTTCATATGTATCCCTGCAGATGTTATGATTCCCAAATCTAATAGTATAAATAATGACTGCTTCTCATTTTTTAACACGAATGATGTCCTCAAGTGTCTTCAATCTCTCAAACCTACCCAGTCCCTTGGTCCTGATGGAGTTCCTGCTGTTATCCTTAAGAAGTGTGCTGACATCTTATGTTACCCATTAACCGACATTTTCAATGAATCTTTTTCCAAAAGTATTATTCCTGACTCATGGAAAAATATCAAGGTTGTTCCAGTGCCTAAATCAACAAGTGGACCTACTGTTAAGTTTCGACCGATTGCTATTACCTCACCTTTTTTAAAAGTTATGGAAAGACTTATTTTACTTAATCTTGAACCCTCTTTAAAGCCTTTTAATGACCCTAACCAGTTTGCCTATAAACATAGTAGGTGTACCTTAGATGCCGCTGTAGTTCTATATCATAATATAGTCTCTAGTTTAGATAGAGGAGCCAAATATGTTCGGTGTGCCTTCCTTGATTACACATCTGCATTTGACTCTGTGCCTAGGTCTCTCTTGTTAAGTAAACTTGCTGCAACACAGAGTGAGAGCTGGATAAATAAGTGGTTGTATTCCTACTTTTCTGATAGGAAGCAGTACACTGTCTACAATGGAAAGTCCTCCACTACCTCACTTACTTTAGCTGGTGTTCCTCAAGGTGCTGTTCTTTCTCCTTTTCTGTTTTCTTTTTTCTTACATGACTTGCCCTATTCTGATGTAGCCATTTTTGTCAAGTATGCTGATGACCTCTCTGTCTCCATGCCTGTCAACTCTCAGTCAGACTGTTCCATATTAAATAACTTTCTCTCGGAAATTAGTCAGTGGTCCTCTTCAAACGGTCTTAAGCTGAATCCCTCTAAATGTCAGGTAGTAAATTTTACTTTCAGACGAAAAAGTGACCTTCAACAACTAGCTAGCTCACATGGTCCCACTATCATTGACGGCATAGAGGTTGAAACTACATCTAATGTCAATTATCTTGGACTGAGTATTTCCTCCGATCTTTCCTGGTCCTCTCACATCTTGCTAGTTACTAGAAAGATGTTTCGCTTAACGTTCTACGTTAGGAAGTTAAGGCAGTCTGGTATAAAGCAGTCTTTGCTTTCTCAGTTTGTCAATCCTGTATTCTACCCATCCCTCTTTACTGCTCCCCATTAATCTTCCCTGGACTACTTAAGAAAGACTTTGCTTCGCTGCATAGGGCACTAAAAGCTGTTAGTAGGGGAAGTGGGATTTCGTTAAACCAACTGGTTAACACAATTGTGGATAGACATATAATGTCATGTAAGATACTAGCGAATTCTATATTGTCAGACCCCGAACACCCTCTCCATACGCAGCTCTCTCCTTGCATTTCATCTGGTAGAACTAGAAGCAACTATAGGAGGCTATATGCCAGGACTACCAAGTATAAAAACTCCATAATGCCTTATCTGGCACAGCTGTTATGTGATGAGAAAACTGTTAGGCATGACACGATCAACTTACTGCGGCACTCTAACAAATAGTTCCCATTAGCCTTTGTTCTCCTTTCTTTGTTACTATTATATTGTTGCTCATATATTCTATTACACACTAATTTTATATATCATATCCTGTGGTGCATTGTTTAAGTATGTGAATGCAATGCTGTTCTTTTTCATTTCTTTTATTTCTCTTTTTTTCTTTTTGTTGTTGCTTTATATTTTTTAAATCCTTATAAAATTTATGAGGTAATTAGATGCAATATTGTAATGAACGCTGAAAATTCAATACCTGTACCACAAATACTGTTTGGAATAAAGCCATTATTATTATTATTCATCTCTAAGCTAGCAGTCGATGTATCCCTGTCCTGTAGCATCATCTTACATTTGACATGAGAGAATGGCATGTCAAACATCCGAAGATTTCTTCTTAAGGTGCTTTGAAAACTGCATTTTGTCAGTGTCTTCGCCTTGGAGGGCAACATCATCGGTATACTCTATGTTTGCAACACTATTCTTCAGTAACAATTCAATTCCTAAGTCGGTAAAGCCAGTTAAAGCTAACGCCATACCGTTACGTAGCGCAGCTTTTTGTTTACAAGACAATAAGTTGTAGTATGATACATTTCTAATGTCTTAGTCCCAGCTTGTACTGTGAGATTAATATATGCGTAAAACATGAGTACTGTGGTAGTATTGAGTTGAATGTTAATTTGTTTTTATTAGATATATCACAGTGAAACTGTTTTATTTACTGGATGATGTTTCGAACACAATTTATTGTTCATAATCATATCAATTATAACTATGCAACTTCGGAACTTACGTTTTATAGTTTTCATTATTCTTTCCAATTCGCCTTAGAGGTAGTGGAATTTTCCATACGGGTATTGAATTATTTCTTTGTAGGAAAATTTAAGAATAAAATTAATAGTAGTGGTAGTAATGCTGACAGTAATGACAGTGTGGTGAGAGCTGTCTACTAGCCAATTGGTTGACAGTAATTGAGGTTTATGTTTATGTATCAAATATTAGTCATGTTGTGGTGAGAGATGGTTGCTAGCCAAATTGGTTGACAGTAATTGAGGTCAAGGTCAAGATGGACAGGCGGATACAGTTAACATATAGATGAACTGACACAGCCACAAGAGATGCAAGGTTAACTTTGTGTGAGAAACAACCAATCAACAGACTGTATTTTATACTAACATCATTAACCTACAATAATGTACATCAAAGTCTGTAAATACGTGTTGATTTTCCGTAATAAACGTTCTGTTGCCTGGCCCTTGTCTTCTGTTGTTACAACAGTAATAATAATGACGACATGTATGACAAACATACACAGAATGGTGACAGTACCAACAGTAAGGAGTTTAAATAATTAGTATTACTTTTATACAAAGAAGGAGTCTTTCTCAGAGTTATTAACAATACAAGAGCAAAATTAGCGGTGAAACCTACAAACTCACTCAGAAACAAAAGTTGTCGGTTAGAAAATACTATGGAGCCCATTAGAAAAACAATTTAGTCTATCTAATACCAGGCAATGATTGTCAAGTGAAAGTCGAAGAACGGGGCCAGTCAGACTAACACAGCACAAAAGCCTAGCAAAATCTAGATTAGCTGACTCCAATAATCGAATCAGCTGAAAATACGTGCAGTATAAATGATTCAGCAGCTGTCCACCCGGACATATGGAAAATTCTACTACCCTTCCCTCAAATTTGGAAGGAATAATGAAAACTATAAAACGGACTTTTCGAATCTGTGCAGTTATAATTGATATGATTATGAGCAATAAATTGTGTTCGAAACATCATCCAGTAAATAATACTGTTTCATTGTATGAATTGTAGTTATAGTAGGATTTGACTGAAGGACCTACTAGTTTTTAGTTGTGTCGCGGTCAGTAAGCCACACTTTTTTTATGACTATAATTGTTGCAAAAAAACAACTGATACATTTTCTTCAAAGTATAATCATCCTGTATTGAGTGCTCAGTGACTTTGTAAGGATAATTTGTTTTCATTGTATTATCTTCAGCAGCTGTTACAATGTACTTCAAATTTAACTAAAAGGGGAAGCTAATTACAAGCTGTTATCCTTACACTCTAATTCTCCATAATATTGTAGCAAATGAACTGAATCCTTAGACATCGGGAATAATTCCTTCTGCACTAAAATTTCGTGTATCGTGGTTATTGGTCCTCGGCAAAAAGCGTTTGTTGCCTTCGTAGTTTTATTTATTTATTAAAAACAAATTTTTTGCATTCTGGACATTATTAAAAAGGCGGTTGCAATGAAGAAAATTTTTCTTCAATGAAGTCATCAACTAGGCTGTACATTCGTGTATTTGTATTAAATGTGTGTGTAGACACCAAGTGATGCACCACACATAATCCCATTCTTAACACAAGGCCACACCCTCCCCAAGCCTTTTACTTTGACAGTAGGATTTATTGCACATACCATATGTATATATATATATATATATATATATATATATATATATAAGAGAAGCTATTCATACCTTTCTTATCAGACGTATGAGCATCTGAGTCTGTTGTTGTATCATCTGTAGTAACTGATGTTGTAAAACCAAGCTGTTTTATTTCGGAATGCAATTTTACTACGTCAATTTTCAATAAATCAGAGGCTGTTTGAGCAAAATAATTTTCTGCTGAGGCCATCACCTTGAAATCTTTTTCTATAACAAATTTGGCTTCTTCATTTGATAATATTGCACGGCATTCTTTCAGATTGTATAATTCTCTAATTGACTTTTCATTAAAATGGGATTCAATTTTTCGTACACATGAATTACAATGCATACCGTATAAAGAAATCATGATTTCGTAATTATTCACCTGGAAAATTATTTTGAAGATAAACGTGATGACAAATTAGAATGTAGTTATGTGTATATTCAAAAGTTTAGTACTTATTCAGACAATCAAATCAAAAATTCTGTCGTATATTATTGAAACACGAACAAGAGATGTGCCGCAATGAATCCCATAGTGAGTGTGAGGGCTAGGATACCGCCTGAATGCCTAGACCGAAACAAGAGGTTGTCTTAAGGGGTCACCTCCCGAGCGGTGAAGCAGCATCCCCATGTTTGGCGGTGACCAAAACATGTTCATACGTCATTCTATTCTTTCGGATTCTGGAACCCATGTACACCCTAGGTTTAGAATCAGGGTTTTCCAGCTTCACTACAACCGGACAGGTTGTAAGTGTCAGAATTTCGCATTCGTGCTCTAACTTTTATGAGAAACGCCGCCGCGTGAAGGCAGTGAATAGGACTTACCTGGCAGAAGCTATGAACAAGTGAGCAAATGAGAGCGCTTCTAGATGAGAACCGAGGTATGGCTGCCGTCAGTCGTACTAGGTCTTGTATGAAGGTGGCTTCGTGATATGCAGCTTCAAAGTTCAAGATATTCCTAGCCGAAAAATGATAATCATAAAACTCAGTTGAAGTAGCATTTTCTCCCATTTGGGGCTTATCGGGCTGCACTGTGTTAGTTAATACAATTAACTGAAGTAGTCATGAGATATTGCTGAGTGACTGATCTCTATAAATTGACTTTCCTCTTTCGTATCTGTATCACTGCATCTGAGTTAACCATCATTATATAATTTTCGTCTGTCTATACCATTCTTAGTGTTTCTAACCCATCTGTACTTTTCATAAAAATGTATACGTGTCATGTTTACTTTTCGGAATACATCTTCTCTCTTGCACACACTCACAGATAATTGTTCAAATATGTACCCGCTGCATAAGCTGACTCAGATATGTGTGTTACTCAACGCACATGTGTGATAAAATAAAACTTATATTTCTATCTGTAGATGAATAAGAATACAGTTTTATGTACTTTCATTTTCATTGATTTAGATCATAAAATATTAATTGTTTTGTTTTTGATAAAATGTATCGATTTCTTCTTTTGTTATTATTCTTCTCTAAGATTACATTCTATTCATTGTTTTTGAAGTCACGCATAAGAGTGCACACTGTAATCAGATATTCTGTTTAATCCTAGTTACTTATATATAAAAGTGTATACATTTTCTTTCACCCCCTTGCGATCGTCCGCTTACAGCTAAAAAGATAACTGATAAAATCTGTTATGAGTGTTCTTTCCTTTTAGCTGAGTTACTCAGCTTTCAACTAATAAATGCTGCATCCACCAACCCTTACCCCGCTCCGAAACATATCACGTTTACATGGACAAGCTACTAGTTTCGTAAGCTTTTGAACATTTAGTGTGACTTATGAACTTTCCTACAGGAATGCAGCATCATAATCATGATTACTATTCTCATGTATCATTTAATACTACTAATACCAGTAACTCCTGTCCTTATATATATATATATATATATATATATATATATATCGGTTTTCCTTCTTGTATCAGTGTTGATGGTTTTATAATACGGCTTATCCCTCTTGACCGCATAGAATGATAAACCTCAGCGTGCTGTAACCACTTATTTAATACAAGATGTCAGTTGTTTGCATATTATGTGTATTGCTGACATACATCAGTAGGCATAAACCAACCCGCAATAATTATTACTTTTTGAAAGCTGGATGTAGTTTATCTGACCAGTGGACATCTGTTTAGGTCGTCTTGAACCGAGCTCGTTAGTTATGCGCTTGGACTGATTGAATTTGAAGAGGTGAACTTTTGAAATCACCACACTTACGGCTTACGAGTACTATGGGTTGGTCTTACCAGGAAGTTACGTGTATTGTATGGCCTTCATTCAGTCGTGACACTACTTGTGCCATGAAATGGGTCGCATCATGGTTTTAATTATCTTTTCTTGTTCAGAGAAATCATAGAAAAATTTCACTTCTGGTTATGCATCTTACAGGCATCCTATTTGACTTCCAGTTTCTGCTATCCAATATCTATTTAAAAAGGGCTCTCCTACCCTTTTGAGGTTAAGCAAGTTAGCATAACAGTGTTTCACAATAAGAGGTGTATTTGTGTAGGCTGACACACTTCACGATGTAGCATAGAAAAAGACGAGTGAAATTAAAAGAAAAAGTTAGCCAGCAAATTGCTAAAAACTTATAAAAACAATGTGATCCAACGGAATATTATTCTCACATATTCCCACAGTTCAATACTGCGTTAGCAACAGAACACGATATATTTATTTGAACATTCGATTTAATGTCGTTTAATGTAAACCAAATCACAAGCTCAGTGACTGGTTAAAGAATATAAAACTATATATATATATATATATATATATATATATATATAAACAGCAGTTTGATTAATGAAAAATATGCCGTGGCTTCCGTGTCTTGCCTTCTGTTGTTACAATAGTAATCTGTTATTGTTTCTACAACACAGAAATCGCATAAATATATACTTCTACAAATCACGCCGATAAGCGTGAAAGAGAAATAAGTTGGACATTTTGGAAGTAAAATCAATAAATGGCGTAGAAAAGTTTCCTTATGACTTATTGTAATACTGTAATATCTGTTCCTCCATAAAAGTGATATTGACTGAAAGGTGCTGCATACATTTAATATGTCGAACGCATAACTTTTCTGGCTATTTTACTTATCTGTACTTGTCAATCCACTACTTGTGCGTCGGTGGCACAGTGGTTAGGACTCTCGCCGACCATGCACATGGTCCGGGGTTCGATCCCCTGCCGGCGCACACCCGATATCTATGGTCGGCCTGAATTTGGGCTACCGATATCCATGCTGAAAATTCCACACTTGTACTGAAAATATGGTGTGGAATCAAGCTGTAAAAATCAAAATCAGTAATGTGTGTGTAGAGAGTTACTCATCGATTACATGATCACTTCATATCACGAGTCGACAAATGTTTGAAACATCCACCCTCTATTATGGATTTAGATGTGTTCGCTCCCGACCGAAAGCTGCTACCTTGACGTGGTGGTCGGGCTTGAACACCGCAATGACCCAACAAGCTATACTGGCTGGAACTTATGTTCCTGCAGGTCCTACCATGCCAGGAAGGTTGTTCGGATAGCGGTTAGACTAAAAGCAGTTACCCAACCCAATCCAATGACTTCATACAAATCACAAAATATCATGCCGGATCGGTCGGGGCCCGGATTAACAACGACCGCGCTTTCTGCTGCCGTGTCACAGGGCAGAAGTGATAAATACGCTACTGAGACACACCAAATAAAAAACAACAAACAAAAACAGGCCGTGTGTGACCGGCCTCAAGCAGTTGTCCCCTGGACTCTGCGGTCACGCAACCAACTTCCACGGTGTGGGCAGCCGGGAAGCAACAATCGCCCTCACAACCCGAAGAGCACACGAAACCTCTCTATTCCTCACTCACCTTTGTCTTCATCTTCATCTCTATTATCTTGCCTTCCTTCTACTAATGCAACTCCTCTACTTAATGGCTCTTCACTTCCTCTTCACTCTGTGTGCACTGAAAACGACGGAAGCCAAAAAGCCACCATCGATAGTCTCCTAAAGCCACGTCACCAATTTCATATAGGGGCATTTAATGTTAGGACACTTTGCCAAATAGGACAACAAGCGTCACTAGCCAAGACTCTGGCATCCCGAGCCATTGATGTATGTTGTGTTTCAGAAACACGCATACAAGACCCAAGTGTGGTTATTCACCTAACCCCACCTGGCCAACAGGATGAATATGCAAAATTCACCTTGAGGGTGTCAGGAGATGAGACGGCTAGCTCACGAGGATTAGCTGGTGTTGGGATAGCTCTGAGTACTAGGGCAGAAAAGACACTACTTGACTGGATCCCGGTAGATAGCCGAATGTGTGCTGTCCGTCTGAACGGATCAGTGAAAAGGAGAAAGGACTGCACTACTCGCCGATGCCTTTTCGTAATCTCCGCCTACGCCCCCACTGACTGCAGTTCGGATGAAACGAAGGATGAGTTCTACCAAAAGCTGTCTAGTTTGCTGCGAAAGGCTAAACGCTCAGATATAGTCGTTTTAGCTGGTGACTTTAATGCTCAAGTGGGGAAATTGTGTCAATCTGAGAAGAATGTCGGTGGCACATACGGAATCCCGTGCCAGCGAACCGACAACGGTGACCGTCTCCTACAGTTCTGTTCAGATAATCACTTGTTTCTTGTAAGCACTAACTTCAAACACAAGGAGAGACACTGTTTGACCTGGCGACCTCCATCATCAAACCAACGCTGGACACAAATAGACCACATAGCAATAAGCCATCGTTGGCGTGGGTCGGTAGGAGATTGTCGCTCCTTCTGGAACACGTGTGTAGATACCGATCACGCACTGGTCCGCGCTCGTGTGTGCTTACGACTGAACGGACGTAGGAAACAGCTGGTGGTAAACCCATCACGTCCCCAACTCGATCTGGAAACTAAGTCCCTATTTGAGGAAGAACTAGCTAAACACATATCTGAGTTCGACAGCTGCGCTCACCCTGAAGAAGCCTGGAAGAATATTCAGTCAGCCATAGATACAGCTGTAAAAGCTGTGAATAAGGTAAATCCAAAGGTGAGTAAAAACCATTGGATTTCGACTGCCTCATCCGAACTGATAGATGCTAGAAGACTTATTCCGGCGAGCTCCGAATTCAATGAGGAGCGAAAGCTGCACAAAAGGAAACTTACGAAAAGTCTCCGCAAGGACCGTGAACAGTGGTGGTTGACAAAGGCGAAAGAGATGGAAAAAGCATCGGCGATAGGCAACTCTTTAGACTCATCAGGGAAACGGGTGGGAGAAGGCAAATCATAAGTGAGACTATTTCTGAGAAAAATGGCTCCTTAATTAGCTCTCAGGATAGACGCCTCGAACGCTGGAAAGAACACTTCGAGGAACAGTTTAACTTGCCTACAGCCACACTGAGCCTCCCCGCCATCCAGCACACACCCGAATGGGACATAGACACTGGCCCGCCGTCTGTAAGTGAGGTCACCAAAGCAATCTGTAATTTGAAACGAGGCAAAGCGGCAGGACCCGACGGAATTATTCCGGAGGTGTTTAAATATGGGGGTGACATACTAGTATATAGTTTAACTAAGGTACTAGGTAACGTCTGGGAATCAGAGACGGTTCCATCAGACTGGGGTAAGTCACTTATTATACCAGTATTCAAGAAGGGAGACAAGTCGTCATGTGATAATCATAGGGGGATCAGCTTAACGAACATAGTCTCTAAAATCCTAGGCTCAGTAATCATGAACAGACTAAGCCGAACTCGGGAGGAACAAACGAGGGAAAATCAAGCGGGCTTTAGGCCAGGTAGAGGGTGCATAGATCATATCTTCACTCTCCGACAGATCCTAGAACATAGACACACTTTTAGGCGTCCAACCATTGCCATATTTCTTGACTTGAAGGCGGCCTTCGACTCCGTGGATCGAGAGGTTCTATGGCAATGTTTGACTATGAAGGGAGTGCCAAGAAAGTACATTGCACTAATCAAGGCACTCTACTCAAACTCACGTAGCTGTGTAAGGGCTTATGGGGAATTGTCATCTGAATTGATAACAACTAGTGGTGTCCGTCAAGGATGTCCACTTTCCCCTTTTCTGTTTAACTTCATCATAGATATGCTAATGGAAGTATCCTTAACTGAACTTAATGACTTAGGAATCGACTTGTTACCAGGGAATAGTCTTATAGACTTAGAATACGCAGACGACATAGTCCTGTTAGGGGAGGACGCTGACAAAATGCAGAGTCTTCTGAACACCTTGAGCAGCAATCTTCGTATGTTTGGCATGCGATTCGCCCCTGTGAAATGTAAGATGCTGCTACAGGACTGGACTACGTCAACTCCTAGCTTAGTGATAGGGAGTGAAGTGATAGAACATGTTGACCACTTCACCTATTTGGGAAGTTGTATCAGCACCAACGGATTGATTGGTGACGAAATCACAGCACGGATCCAGAAAGCTCGGGCTGCTTTCGCTAACTTACACCGTCTCTGGCGTAGGCGTGACATCCGGCTGTCAACCAAGGGACGTGTATACTGCTCATCAGTTCGCTCCATCCTTCTCTATGGCGGTGAGACGTGGCCATTGAGAGCGGAAGACATGAAGAGATTGTCTGTTTTTGACCACAGATGTTTACGATCTCTTTCTCACGTTAGGTGGTATAATAAGGTAAGTAATGTTGACGTTAGGCGTAGAGTGTTGGGCAAAGAGGGAAAATCACTCGAAGAGGCTATGAAGTTACATAGATTGAGATGGCTAGGTCACGTGCTGCGCATGCCTAACCATCGTCTCCCCCGACGGGCATTACTAGCTGATATAGGTGCAGGTTGGAAAAGAGTAAGTGGTGGCCAAACAAAAACATGGCATCAATCCATGAAATCCCTGACAGTTAAACTGAGTCAGGTAGGGAGATGCAGACTTCCGGGTTGGGGCCCACCCTCGGGACTCTAAGAATCAATGGCTGGAGACACTAGGTGACATGGCTCAAAATCGTTGTCAATGGCGCAGATGTATTCAGTCTCTGTAATCTTTCATATTCCTTTCTACCATTACTCATTCTGTTTCACTCTTATACTTGTCAAAACTCTATTGATTCTCTTCACTCATTTTCCTGTCTACCTTTGTGTGCTATTTGGAACGTGGCAACTCGAACTGCTGCACTTCGGTGCCAAGTTCTATGTTGAATCCAGACAGACAGACAGAGATGTGCTCGCTGAAATTTTGACAATTTTGAGTTGGATTCTGATTGCAGTCGTGAATCTATACTGTCGATAGTTCTTAATCTAGAAGTAAATAGATGGTTTTTGGTGAATATCAAGTTTATTTTGGTTTGTGATGAAATTCAACACTAGATATTACTACTATTGAATGTCATTCACAGTTGCGTATTATTTCTTTCGCTTATCGTAATTATGTGTTATCATTTTTATTATTCAGGTATTTGGTGGTCGTTATTTTTATATTCATGCTTATAAATCTCTACGACATGGTATGGCTAATATGGATGTATTAATTGTGATGGCTACATCAATCGCTTATACATATTCTGTGATCGTTTTGTTAATTGCAATCGTCAATCAATGGCCGCATAGTCCTCGAACTGTCTTTGAAACTTCACCAATGCTATTCGTATTTGTATCACTGGGTCGATGGTTAGAGCATATTGCTAAGGCAAGTGAAAGTATTTTTCAATTAATTAATTAATTTGCTATATAACTACAGTTGATTACTCCATCTAAAAGACAAGCTAAATATACATTTACTTTAATTTATATCAAGTCATAATTATAGAATCATATAATCTATTGAACATTTTAACAAAACATCTCATTGATCTTTTAAAGTTGTTCAAAATTATCATCAGAGTAAATGTGGAGATACACCACAGGTCTTATAACTAGATGAATAATAATGGTAGTAATAATAAGAATGCGAAAATAAATAAATAATTATAAATTCGGTAACAAATTGTATTGCATTTTTCATCTTATTTCTTGAGATTTATCATATCCACTAACTGTTTACTCCTACGTAAACAGAGAAATATGGAAGATTATACATTTGAAACTGTTACCTCTGCATATTATGGTTTGTTTATTTTTATAATTCTTTAATATTGTGCTGGTTCGGACGTCTTTTCCAATTCTAATACAACTAAGTATGACTAGAAAACTCACAGAAAGGTAGTTTTTAACTAGTCTCAAGTAATCGTCTGTAGGATACTGTTGCTGCATAACCAGGACTAATCTCATTGCTTTCCTAGTGGGTCCTAGGTCTTGAAGCTTTTTAAGTTCCAGTAGCATTGGTGTTGTTCTTACCGGGTGTGAGCCTTACACCTAACGTTCCATCGTTTTCTAACTTAGTGCAGGCTAAGTGAGGCTTAGGAGCCTGTCGGCAGGGAGTCGAATCCTGACTTCCTAAGCAGCTGGCAAACATTCTATGACTAAACCACCTGCACACGCCCTTATTTATACAGCTTTTTATCGGAGACTTTAAAAAGACTCAACTTTTCACAGGATGCATCGTTGCAAAGTCAAGCAAACATCTGCCAGCAATTAAAAGTTTTCAGAATACTGTGAAAAAAGCAGTGAATGCATACTCATTTTCATCCCTTTTCGTCATCACTCGGAATATTTAACCTGGCTGTTCAGCTCTGTTTTCGTTTAGTGTCTTGTGATCTCTTAGTGACCAAACCAGAAAATCAAAATTGGTCAACTGATTATCAATTTTACGTTGCTATTTGTTGTTGAATTTCAATTAACATCTGATGATTAGGGTTTCACATAGCATTATTTGTTCATACCGATGTTATCTTATTCATTCCTTTTATTCTGTCTTTATGAATTCTTCACATTGTCTAGAAGGAATTGAGTGGTACACACTACCAAGCAACACCAGTACTTATGGTTCTTGAAGTTTTTCTTTATTTGAACGCCTTAGTTTGTAAATAAAATCACAGTAAAATCTCATAATTGCTTAGTACTTATTGCTGCCGTTTGCATCAATAAGTGATTCCACTCCTCTTTAGATTTGAAAAATCACTACCAAATAATTCTGATAAAAAAATCCCTAACTCTGAAATAATGTGCGCCAATTAAAACAGTTAAATTAGTACAGGGTAGACACAGAATAACGTGAATTAAAATAATACTTAGACTGAATAAAACTTAAGGTGATGAATGGACAAGTTAATGTATCTATTTTATATTAAGCTCAAAAAGTCATATTCAGGTCATGCTCAAAAGAATGCGTTTTTGAAAGACAAAATCAAACTAGAAGTTTGAATCAAGTCAATATAAATCAACTTTAATGTGTAGAACAAGTGGGCAAAAGTAAATTACGTAGGATTTCAATTTTAATTAGAATAATTTGAACATAATATCCATACTCCTAAACAAATGAATAGATGAGTATGTGAAGGAAGTTGTTTTATGGAGTGATATCAGGTTTGGGTTTGACAGCCTCTAACCCTTTTCCAACCTGATCCTATGTCAGCCTACATTACTCGTTGATGAAGGAGATGGCTCGGCATGCGCAGCACGTTTGCTAGTCGTTTCAGTCGATGTAGCTACACAACTTCGTCGACTAACTTCGCTTCTGTGCATAGCGCCCTTCGTCTAACCTAACTATTACTGACGGTATGATACCACTTAGCACTAGAGATAGAACGCAAATGTTTGAAGTCAAGAGCAACTAGTCTTTTCGTATCTCCTGCTTTAAGTGGATATGATTTCAGTCTTTCTAGTGTATTCAACATGATTTTCCAACTATGTCATATTCTACTGTGGTATTAGTAGTTGTAGATTCTTCTTCTTGTTTTTATCACTTCTGTTAGCTTCCAATTCACATACGTCATAGCACTTGACAGGTTATGCAATTTTTTTTCATGAAAATGTGTGATTACTGACTTCAATTTTGTCTCCACTTTGAACCGATTTCTGGTTTTACCGTCGAACTCTTTTTGCTTTCATAGATGTTTAATTAACAAGAAAAATTTCATTTGATGGTTTATAGGTTCACTCCTAGTGTCATAAGATTTTCTTAAGTATAAGGCATTCTAAATACCGTATGTCAAATGCCTGTGTATTAAGGATGATGGATGGGTATAAGCCTCTTATTCTTTTTTTCCTTGTATTCCGAGTGGAACGCAGGGCTCCAAATTTGAATTGCAAAGGTGTTGTGTTTTACGGCGTGGGTTCGCTAGTATTAACCCTAACCTTTCGTCTTTCTCCGGTTAACCATCGGCTAGCAAAACAGGTGATGTATCGAAAGAAAATGGAACCTGGATCACCGCATGGCTGGCAAGCATTCTTCCATTGAACCGCTCCTGCTCTGAACATTAATCAGGCCCATGTGTATAGCGTACAACCTTCCTCGAATCTTGCACGCAACCGAATGGTTGCGTACTATCTCATCGTCCTTGCTAGATCTGGTAACATTCACATAATGTTATACCCATTGACCGGTTTTTCAGAAGAACCGAACATTCATCTTTTGGAAGACTAGAATTATATATATAGTCTGGTCCTGTAGCGTAACCACTCGGAAGCCCTCTACCCTTCAATATACTTACCTATAAGTTATTTCTTAGAGTATTATCTACAACCAATTTAAGAGTTATATACATATTGTGAGTGAAATAATCTAAATACTAGGTTTTCGCTTGGTTCATTTGAAGTCGACCTGTTGTGTAGGAAGTGTATTCCGACCTGATTTGATTTGAGGGGGAGTTTCACCGTGATTATAGTCATTATATTCAGTACTAGTCAGAAGTCAAAACAATATTATTGACTACTGGCGTAAGAAAAAGATGGGAACTCAAATGTCATTAAAGGTTGTGCTTGAAACCAAAATATCTTAGGTAACACTTTCAACTCAACACTGTCATTCTGAGCTACAAATATTTTCCTTTTTTCATATTTATTGTATTAGTTAAGGGGTTTATTTGATTGCTTTCGGACACTTTTTTCTTTATTATTGTAATCTGTATTCGTGTTTTAACAGTTTGCAATGAAAACATTGGTGACACAATCACATCTGAGTGTTTACTCGATCATACAACAGGTTCAAATTCTGATTTCTGGTGTACATCTTTCCACCAATTCTATTTCTTATGTTCAACTTATACTTCGAATAGACTCCACATTTTTCCAGCGTTGTATAATCTTTTTTTGTTAGTATTTATAACAGAAGTGTCTACGGAGAACACTTATCTTCACAAATATACATAGTTGAATCATTCAACTTAAAAAAACACTAAAAACTCTTAATCACATGCGTAAGTGTCACAGCTAAGAGAAATATCTGATGCAATATTGTAGCCATAATATTACCTATATTACTATATGGTGATTAGTGTGCAAAAATTGCTTCATCTTATTTGTATCACCAGTTGTCAGAACAATTTACCGGTATTCAAATATCAAAAGGAGCATAAAATCGCTACACAAATGTGAAACATTCATGTAGAGTTATAGGTTTCCAGGCCGTAGGTGTTACGAACTTCCTGGAATAATTTGAGCGCCGAGTCAGATTGATTCATTATAAATTATTTAAATTAATCCCAGCGTGTTAAGAAAATTAAAACAAGATTTTTCTTAACACGCTGGGATTGATTTAAATAATTTATAATGGATTCATGTAGAGTTTCTTACAAATTACCGACTATAGTGTCATTTTGTACTGTCTTTTCAAGACAACTTAATAGTCACATAATTTCTTCACCTGAATTCCCTTATCTTCAGAAGTCACAGTGATGCTTAGTTAAATTAACAGTATATGATTGTTAGCTGTGAGGACGATAATAATGACAATAAAAGTAATTCATTTATTTCTGTTATATCCAGTTTATTTACTTTTCTGAACTTCCTTTTATTTAACTCTAGTCTTATGTTTGTTTTATGACTAGGGCAAGACATCAGAAGCTCTTACAAAGCTACTTTCACTTCGTGCGACAGAAGCTACTGTAGTAGATTTGTCTCCATCTGGAAGACAAAATCTCAACGAGGCTATAATGCGAAGAGATAATCAAAATAAACAACCGCCAACAACTCTGTTTTCTAGTGGAGTGGAAAAACGGATCCCTATTGAACTTGTTCACCAAGATGATATCATTAAGGTATTTCATTTTTCTCTACAAGTACAATTAGAAAATTTGTTGTTCATAAGCTTTTGATGAAGTTATTCTGTTCTTGGAGAATATATATACTCTGAAGGTAGAGCTTTGATGCGTGCTCACTGCTTAAGACCCCCAAAATCATAAGCAGATATTCAGTGCCGTGTGGTCTTTAATAATTGCATAGCTGATGTTGATTTAGTGTTGAAATTTATGTCCTATTTTTTTCTTCTGGCAGTGGTAATATTTGTCATTTCTTTAGACTTAACAGTGACGTATTTGCTCCAACACTTTGTAGTGATTATCAGGTGTTGACTTTCAGAGATTTGATGGGTTATGGGTTTGATCACGAGCTGGCACCAGTTAGAGAGCCGCTGGAAAACCAGGGAATGCTGAACAGCTGGTCCGTCCCAGTTGGGACTCTTCACCAGTGCTTACCCTCTGGGATTCGAACCCAGGACCTTACGGTCGTAAGGCAAGTTCCTACTGTTAAGTCACTGGAACCTGATTTAATGGCTCATGAATTCCTACTTCTGCCAATTCGCGAAAAGCAAAGCTGAACCACCAGTCAATGTCACTAGCGAGTAACTGTTCTCTTACATGACTTGGTGAACCCTGTAAGCTAACAACTGATAATTAATCTGCTTCTCGCTAGCGAGTCTATCTACACAAGAAGCTACCTGAAGTTCTAGTGAGAAGTTGTAACCATTGGAGTGTACCAAATCAGGCCAGTTACATGCCAATGACATTGGCTGGGATATGCACTATATATCTCTCGAATTTGCAGAATTTGGAATTCATACTCCATTAAATCAGGTTCCAGTGACTTAATAGTCTGTGACATTACCTTACGACCGTAAGGTCCTGGGTTCGAATCCTAGGGGGTACATGCTACTGAAGAATCCCTACTGGGATGGAACAGCTGTTGAACACTCCCTGGCTTTCCAGTGGCTCTCTCACTGGTGTCAGCTCATGATCCAAATTTAAAACTTTGTAGAGAAATAAACGCTTTGTATGTAAGATGATAGGGCTAGTTAGTTGTGCAATCAGTTTAGGTTAAATTTCTGAATTAATGCTCACTGTCCAAAAGTCGAATTTCCAGACCAAAATATACAATACGCTTGATGTCTTATTGATACTGTTGTTTACTAGCCTACATCTTCGCTTTATAAAATTTCACTCTCAAACTTGTCTGCACTCTTATATTGTTCAACATTTTAAAGTAAATCTCTCTGGTGCATTAACCAACGTGCTTACCTGAAATAGTGTATTCTCACTTGAACAGTATATTTACAATCTTCTATGGCTCTAAAGTAAATAACTGAGAAACGCTTGGTGACTTTTCAATGCAATGAACCTTCACACAGTGTGTTACTTAGACTAGGAAAAGTGTGAAAATGTGTCGCTTTTACTGCCTTATTTTGTGTTACACTATACTGCATTATTATCCCAAACTGTCCACTTTTTCAAACAAGCGTCCAGTAAACGCTTTAGATAGTTTTTCCTCAATGCATACGTTAAATTGAAATAACAGTTACTTCAGGTTTACAGCATATCGTTTTACATGGTGTCAGTCAGTTCTACCTAATTTACTGAAGTTTGACTAGTCGTCATTGTGATTACTTAATGTTGCAATGATTTCATATCTTAATTGATATCGGTGAGAAGTTAGGAAAAGAAATAATTTTCTCCTTAGTCT
Source organism: Trichobilharzia szidati (assembly GCA_944472155.2). NCBI lineage: Eukaryota > Metazoa > Platyhelminthes > Trematoda > Strigeidida > Schistosomatidae > Trichobilharzia > Trichobilharzia szidati. The sequence continues at coordinate 67,802,941 of OX235274.1, read as the reverse complement.
GGACTTATTAAAGGATGTTTATAGAAAATTGAACAGACATTATCATCGATGTAAATCAGTGATTGTGTACAAGTTGAGCTGCATATGTAGTGTACGAAAAACACAGGTACTACCTGGCTCCTTAGATATTGGTAGGTGTTGCATTAATTTTTTTCAGGCATCAAAATGACATAAGTATTAAAAGAAAGTACTCGGTTGCTGTGTTGTCCTAGTTTGTCAGTCGTTATTAATGCTTATCTACACGCCGAGCCAAGGCAACATCACTCTCCGGGACTCTTTAGTTCTCTAATCAACTTCGATTCGTAAAGACGATCTCCCTACAAATTCAACATCTGAATAGTTTTACTTTTGTTATTTATTGCACTGTTGTGATGAAATTCTCAGTGCGTTTTTACTTTGCATGTGATGGCGTTACCGAATGTAAGTGTATGTGTATACGTGTGTTTTTTACATCCCTTTCATGTAGAGAATAGTGGTCAACTTTAAGCATAAGGTAGAGATTATAGATGCATTATCGTGCTTATATGACTATTATTATAATTATGTATATTTTGTGTATATTATCTTTTAAAATAGCATTTTATGAAGGCATCCTACTGTTTTTCGGTTGCTGTTATCATCGTCATTGTCATCTATTTGTTACAGCTCGTATTTGATTCATACACCGCAAAAAGTTGAGATTGATTTTTAAATTTAGTAATAGAGCACGCCTTATCATTTGAGAACATTCTGTGGCTAGTTATTTCACTGGAAGTTGACATATATTTTTTGTCTCTTTTCTTGTAATTATACGTGAAAAATTATTGATAGGGTATATTGAGTAACTGATTTTACTTCAAAAAGCTGAGTATACATTTGTTATTACCGTCATTGAAAAAGGATAAATGTTGTCAGAACTCCTTTATTAATGTCCATATATGTGGAAGTTGATATTTCTCCTCATTGATAACAATTCGAGAGTTTTGCCGTATGTTGATGATATTATTGCAACATATATTATTCTTTTGGGTTCCGAGAGAAACACAAAGCTTCAGCAGCCATTTGACTCCTTTCTCTGCTATCTTTTTTACCCAGCTCCAAGACTGACCAAAAGTTGTCATTTCCTCCCCATATAATATCTACCCAGTCACTCTGGGGCCTATGCACAACTTCACCGTTTCCATTTGAGTCTTAAGTGACTGCCTGGCGTATGATTTCACTCAACGGCCTCCTCAGCGTATGTCCAACGCTTCTCCTTTTACATATTTGTTTGCCTATAGTTTCTTTGTTAGTTCATTGTTAGAGTTCCTTGTTGTTTATCCTTTTCGTCCAGTGAAGATAGCCTGCTGGAAACACTTTTGGTGAAGCATATGCCAAGTCGCCGAACCATACAGAAGCACTGACTTGACACTAGTGTTGAGAATCCAGATCTTTTTCCTTGTACTGAGTGAGTGCTGTGGGCTTCCACAGTGATTTCAGAGTAATGAAAGTCTATCTTGTTTTTCCTATCTAGGCTTTGACATTCTCATCTGTTCCGCCTACCTGTAGTTGAAACGATGCTACCCACTTAAATAGGAGGGATAACTTCCTGTGGATTTCTCCTATTAATGGTTATTGGTACTTGTTATTACTAGTTGCTTAACTTCATCACTTCTGTCTTCTCTGTGTTCACATGAATTCCTTTCTTCGTCGCCCCTTCTGCCATCCAGTTGGATTTAGCTTGTAAATCTTCGAGTTTGTGGAACACGAAAGATAAATCAACTGCAAAATTCAGATCTTCTAGGGTCTCTTTGTCAGTCCAGCGTATGCTCGTCTTTTCACTCTTCGAGGTCCGCCGCATGATCCAGCCTACCACAGTCACGAAGATCATCAGTGACAATAGACAGTTTTGTCCCACTCTTGTTACCTCTTCAAAGGCTTTGTTAGGTTTTCCATCGTGAATTACCTGGCATATGGCATTATCTTATAGCTGTTCAATGATGTATACAAATGTTTGCTGTACTGCACCCTATAGTGCTGAAGAAGTTTCCAAATTACTTCACAGTGAATGCTGTTGAAGACTTATTCAAGATTAATGAAGTTGATTTAAACAGCTGACTGCTAATCTTTTACCTGTTCTTCCATATAAAGTAACTTTTAGTTTCTCCGAAATGTTTCGGCCTAATATTTTGTTTGTGGTGGCCAGAAACATGACTTCGCATTAGTTTTTCCATCGATCTAAGTCCCCCTTTTTTGACGATTTCACTAGATATCCTTTCTTCCAATTGTTAGACATCTTTCCTTCCTTTGACATCTACAATAGTGGCCTGTATATGTCCACTACAGTCTCTGTGTCCGTTCCCAATGCTTCTGGGGAATTCCATTTGATCCCTCTGCATCCTTGGCCAACGTTTAGTTACTTGATAGCTTTCAAGGCTTTTGTTTTTATCAGAAACCGGGTGTTCACTGATATTTCTGTGTCTGCTGGTTGTATTGCTGAAGGAGTTATAGTTGATGTTCAGTTCAGTGGTTGGCTCAGCACCTCCTCTTTTCCACGTCTACAGTAACTGGCTTCCCTTCACTATCTGTCACTGACTCTGTTTGTGTATCTAGCAGAGTGCCTCAGCTTTCTTGGGATTCAGATTAAATCTGTCTGAATTTTGGTGTGTCCATCTGGTGAAACATACATTGCCTTGTGGATATCATTGTTCTTGTAAACTCTGACTCACCAGATCACCAAAGGTGCAAGATTCTACAAAGAGTTCTTCACTCTCGTTCATATCACCGTGCACATCTCGATCCGAGATGGATTCTCTTACTGTGTTATCTGTTCTCAGTGAGGCATTCATACCAGTCACTAGGAATTTTCTGTCGGTATCCACCTTGAATCTTGTCCATTACTGCTTGCAGTTGTCTGTAGGAGTCCTCCTTCTTATCCATTGGGTTCACATTTGTCAGTGCATAGGATTGTATAATTGTAACTTTCTTTCCTTTTTATGTTATATTTTATTTTAATGATTAAGTCAAGTACAAGTAGAGAAGCAAACAAGCATCAACAGTGTGTGTGTGTGTGTAACCTCATGCCACAATTGCATACTCATCGGAATTTTTAGATTTTACTTTGCGAACTGCTGTCAAATTTATACCAAGAAATTGTTTTGGTATGTAAACTTTAAAAAACCACTCAGAATACATGACGCGTATGTCTCAGATCGAAAACGGTTCAGCACACCGCACTAGAAACACTATTGATTTTATTCATTCATGAATATCTGGGCTACAGCAAAACATATCATATCTGAACGTCTCGTTTTCTCTCTGAAAACTTTGTCGAGATAGTAAAATATAATTTATTTCTCACCCCCTATCTTCCTACCTATCTAATGCACTTCAAACAGTTTTATAACTGTTTTACATTTTTTTCAGAAGTTGGCAAAACATGCTGAGATTCAGCTAGAATTACATGGTTCAGTTATTGCATTAAGGAAAGAATTCATTTTTGGTAATATTTCTATTAACCAACTTTCACTTTGAAAAGAAATATTAAAAGGAAAATAAAGAGCATTTTGTTGCAGTTTGGAAATAAAGACTAATTTATCGGGGTTGTTTTTAATTCTTTTTAAAAATTATATATTGTTTCATAGATCCTACCAGGTGAAAAAGTACCTGTTGACTGTCGAATCCTAATCGGTTCAACATCTTGTGATGAATCATTAATCACTGGCGAAAGTATGCCTGTTACTAAGATACCAGGTAAGAGGATTTTAATTTATACATTTTGTCTTAATCGTTTGTTATATTTGATTGTTTATATCTGATTTTATGGTCAATAGTAATAAGATAGTTGGAATAGGAATTTAAACTTTTTGAATAAATTGTTAGTGGAAGCAGTTGCAGTAGTTTTAATATTATTTTCAGTTGTCCTTGTAATGGTATGCCAACTTCCTAATGCTTTCTGACAATTTTATTCATTTCTCAACTACAGGGAATACATGAATGCCTTTTTAAAAATTTCATCTAGTTGCTGTTAATCGTGCTACCTCTAAACAACATTGGTTCAACAAAATATGATAAGTATGCTAGCATATTATTTCTTTCGTGGATAGTATTATTTTTTTGTCTTTGATTTTCTGCGAGTTATGAGGTTTGTAGTATTGTTCTATTCGTATTGGTGACGGTATAAGTTTTATTGAGTGAATTGACAAATTATACACATTTTCTTTTTAAAAAGTAGTATTTGTTTCGAAAAAGTTGATTTCACATATTTTTTAAAAAGTTATTCTGTCATATAATTGCTTCCATTATGATTCTCGTAGTATCTTAATAATCGGATTTTGTTACCTGCTGGTTGCTGACCGATTATCTTCTATATGAAGTCCTTTTCTTAGGCGAATTTGCACTCCTTAAAGAAAGTTGGTTTTATCTATTTGTGTGTGGTTGAAGTAACTTTGATTACACATCTTTGTATGTCATTATTTACTAAATCTTCCCGTTTGTCTAGTCAATTTTTAATTTGGACATCTTAGATATATTGCGTAGTTGTTAACCGTTTGTGTGTATATACTAAAGGGATTGACTTTATGAAATAAAATATATGATTTCCCTTACATCTGTGAACTAACAATGTACCTTGTAATCTGCTTTAAGGTGTACGCAAAATGTCTGCTTAATTCATCAAAAAGTAAACTGAATACTTATGTAAACACACGCTGCTTTTATAATCTTATACACTTATCAAATCTAACAATCTACACATGATGGTTTTGTTATCTTTACCAATTCACCAACTTGACAACTAAAAATGCCCCCAAACAGACGAACGATGATCAAGTTAGTAAAATTTATTTCGATACCATAACAGACATACTATTACCTTTGTTATTTGGTTTAGTTATCTTCATCGCTATTTTTACTTTCAATATGTCCCTTTAACTTGACCTATGTCTATTTTCTCACCCCCTAACTGTTTGTTATATATATGCTGAGATTTTGTAAATTCCGGTTTAATAATACTTTGATAAAGCTATTAGCATTAAATAGCGAAACGTCAGTAAAAACAATATCGTTTTGTTTTTCATTCATTGGGAAATACAAAAACCTTTATTATAATGAATACTTATCAGGCTATATTAAACGCATTTCGCAACTTGTTACGTAGTTTTGATCTTAATTTCTTGATACATAAGATCCATTTGTTAAGATGAACGGATCTCATTTTTTTTTATCACTTATTAAGTCCATTGAAATTTTCATTTATGCAATTGGATAGCTGTCTTTCTGCGTCTTTGATCTGACTGTTGAAATTACTACTCTATTTCTACTCAGCTTCTTTGAATAAACTAAGTATGTATATTCTGAGAATCTAACTGTTTCTTTTTCGGGTGATATATTATCAGTTGAAGTAAAAGTTAATATTTGATAAAGTTTTCTATGCACGTTTGATGCTGTATGCTTAAGAAGTTCAGATGTTTTACATACACTGATTCAGTTTACTTTCCACTTTGTTTCCCTCGGAGAGAACTGTATTTTTTCTTGTCTGTAGTAAATTGATCAGTTTTTCAAGTCAGATTTCGTTACAAACCTGTACCTTGTGAAAAAATTATTGAGAACCAGAGAGAACTGGAGCCTAATTTGGGACACTTTATGACTTCAATATGGATGCAGACCTAGACCTTAAGGCTGTGAGACGAACGTGTCAACCATTTGACCATGGGATTGGAGTCTGATTTCCTTTGAATTCTAAGCTTTCTTGATAATCATTTTGAAATCAATCATAAATGATTAGTATTCAGATTTTCGATTAATTAACTTCAGTGCAGATTTTGTCATAAGTCCACTACTTCCTGACCTTCAGCCGTTGTCTAATTGATGCCGTCTTGTGATGTTATCTACAATGAAGTCAGTCAAACTCGTGGAATCTGACACTTGAAACTAATTAATTTTCCTTTTCTCTTCAACGACTTCATTTACATAGCTGTACAATCGTGTTATATATATATATATATATATATATATTGCATGGAGGATTTCATCATGAGCTGACATCATTTATAGAACCACTGGAAAACCTTGGAGGACTGGGCAGCTGTTTCGTCCTAGTTTGGGACTCTTCAGCGGTACGCGCCCACCGGGATTCGAACCCAGGACCTTCTGGTTGCAAGGCGAGCTCGTCGACCATTGAGCCACTGGGACCCGATCCAATGGTCCTTGAATTCTAACTTCTGCCAATTCACGACATAGCGCGACCATTTCGCAATGTCTTCTTAGATGGGTTACTGCCTCATCCCAAATTAGGACGAAACAGCTGCCCAGTACTCCCAGGTTTTCCAGTGGTTCTCTAACTGATGTCAGCTCATGATGAAATCCTCCATGCAATTAAACAAAATCCCTACCAAACTAGTACTTGAAAATATATATGTATGTTTGACAGAGGCTGGAAATACTAAAGTGTGATAATAAACTGAAATAGTCGAAAAGAGAATTTTCTTCTCTGGATTCTTTGTTTTGTCTCAATGGGAATTTCTTTTGATTTCTTTTCTAAAGAAAATATTTGTAAAATGAATTCAGCCAGGGTATACTACAGTACTTCTTAACTTACCAGTGGCATTCGATTTTTTTCATCTGTTTCTAATAATAATGTGATTAATCTATGGGTTAATCATATACATGTGTACAAAACACAACAGACTTCAACTTCTGCCTACCACGGACTACTTGATCTACTTAAATATGATCAGTTATTAGCATATACTATTGTCTTACACAACTGAGTAATTTTCATACATTTTATTTTATTACTGTGAACGATGCTAGTTGATATAAGTATAAAACTTGGTAGGATTTGATCTTGATAGGTCACACAGTTTTATACAATAATACTTACTGATGACCTTTCGAGCACAATTCATTACTGCTCATAATCATATCAAGTCACTCACACAACTTTTTACTTCATTTATATAGATGAGTGAAACTGATTAGACATTTGAATAAAAATCAATATAAGATAAGGTACATTCAGATATAATATTAGTGTTATCAATCAAGTACAAACAGATGGGAAATAAGATGTTTTATAGTCAGAATAAGTTCAACGGATAAGACAACAGAAGAAGAGGTTCGAACTCAATGTGCATTAACTCTTAAGAAACAAAAGAAAGCATATTCAAACTTAAAAAAATCGGAAAGATTGGCTCTAATCAATCTTAAAAATGATAAAAGTATCGTTATCACAAAAGCTGATAAAGGAAACTCTACAGTAATTTTGGACTAATCTGATTATATAAAGAAAGTCACTGAACACATTGAAACGGGCCCATATGAGGAAATTAAGAAGCCTGTAGATACAGTAAGGAATAAGAAATCTACAGCGGATTTAATACGTCTTATGAAGCTGTCACTGGGTGAGTCTAAACGGTTTAATTTAATGCCTAAAGATAATAATGCCAGTAGAATTTATGATACTATTAAAATACATAAGCCAAGTTACACCACACGACCAATAGTAGATTTCAGCAATACCCCTACTGATGAATTATCAAAACACTCAGCTCTAATATTATGTCCTATTAGAAATCGTTCAAACTGTAGACTAACCTATTCATATGAAATGAAAAGGAAACTAAATAACATTCAATTAAAAAAATAGTGAAGAAATGATCAGTCTTCATATAACTAGTCTTCACACGAAAATGCCAATCAAAATGGCCTTAGAAGCAGTTAAAAGGAGACTAACTTCTGATCCCGAACTTAGTCACAGGACAAAGCTGCCCATTGAGAAAATTATTTTAGGAATTCACTTATGCCTCACATCTACTGTCTTTAGATTTCAGAGCAGAATATGTATGGAAGATATTATTACCACCAGTCAAATCAGAGGATACTAAGTAATATATGTGTAAAACTTGGGCACTGTGGTAGTAAGTAATTCCATATTAGTTTGTTTATTAGGTATATCACACAGTGAAACAGTATTATTTACTGGATGACGTTTCGAACAAAATTTATTGTTCATAATCATATCAATTGTGATCACACGACTTTGACACTTGAGTTTTATAGCTTTCTTTGTTTTCTCCTATTTGTCGTAGGGGGAGTAGAATTTTCCAGATATCGGGGACAGGTGATGAATCATTCCTATTACATGTATTTGCAGTTGATTCGATAAACAAAGCTTCTGTTGTCAATCTCTCCCTATACCCTGTGACATTAGATTTTAAAACTGTCATCCTATCCCATCCTATTGTATGGTTGTGTGTGACTGCATGTAGTGCTATAGCTGAACTATTCTCTAGATTTCTTATTTTATTCGGGTCAACCAATCTAGATTTTGCTAAGTTTTTATGTTCAGCTAGTCTGACTGCCCCTGTTCTACTAGTTTGACCTATGTATTTGACATAGGTCATAGGTCAAACTAGTAGAACAGGGGCAGTCAGACTAGCTGAACATAAAAACTTAGCAAAATCTAGATTGGTTGACCCGAATAAAATAAGAAATCTAGAGAATAGTTCAGCTATAGCACTACATGCAGTCACACACAATCATACAATAGGATGGGATAGGATGACAGTTTTAAAATCTAATGTCACAGGGTATAGGGAGAGATTGATAACAGAAGCTTTGTTTATCGAATCAACTGCAAATACATGTAATAGGAATGATTCATCACCTGTCCCCGATATCTGGAAAATTCTACTCCCCCTACGACAAATAGGAGAAAACAAATAAAAGGGATACTAAGTAATGTTAAAATTCTATTTCATTTCACCTACATTACATTTTAACAAGTTATTTATTTATTTTACTCTAAAAACATCTTATTTCCCATCTGTTTGTACTTGATTGATAACACTAATATTATATCTGAATGTACCTTATCTTATATTGATTTTTATTCAAATGTCTAATCAGTTTCACTCATCTATATAAATGAAGTAAAAAGTTGTGTGAGTGACTTGATATGATTATGAGCAGTAATGAATTGTGCTCGAAAGGTCATCAGTAAATATTACTGTATAAAACTGTGTGATTTATCAAGATAAAATCCTATCTATAATGGAACTTTGCTAGTTTTAATGCCATTGTTGGGGAATTACGAAATGATATCTCGCGTCATTCTTCTTCTGAAAACTACACTTTCGTTCAAAGTTCCACTCTGACAATTCATTGCAGTTCAATATCAGAGGCCAAAGTGAATTGATATGAAATTACTTTCAGAGAATATTTTTTACTCCTAAATACAGTTATTTGTGTTAATTTTTTCAGTAATCGAAAAATCCGTAAATAACCTCCATTCAGGTAATGATGAAAAGAACAAAAAAGTAGTTCAGAAGACGGGTTATTTTTGGCGAATTCATTTTCTCTAGCTGTACAATCTCATGTGTATACAATTTTTCCACGAAAAAGAATAGTAACAAAAGTGTTGAGTTGTAGTAATCACGGCTGTTAAAACTAATCAATACATACGGACAGTTGAGTAAGGGTTAGAGTTACGTAATAAGAGAAATAATTTAATGAGAGTTGTAGTCAGAGTGCACAGAGAAATGAAAGATAATTTGATATTATGTAAGGGTCCGGAAGATATACAAGAATTATAAATAGTCAGAAAACAAAAAGACAAACTCAAGTTGATAGAAAACAACAAGTTTGTTGTCACAATAGTAGAAGTGGGTGATTAATTTTCTTTTGTTCACAGAGCTCCTGCTTCCTTGAGTAGTGAGAGCTTCAGCAACTCAGAGGAAACGAAGGCGTATAGTCTTTGTCAGGTTCTTTTTCACTTTGTAGATTACTTTGAAGAAGGAATGTGTTGAGATGAAATGACCAGTATTAACAAAGTGTTCAATTACCTCATTCTTTATTGAGCCACCGCTGCCTGTCTGAAGAACACTGTCTTCCATGATTGCACTCTGACTACAACTCTCATTAAATTATTTCTCTTATTACGTAACTCTAACCCTTACTCAACTGTCCGTATGTATTGATTAGTTTTAACAGCCGTGATTACTACAACTCAACACTTTTGTTACTATTCTTTTTCGTGGAAAAATTGTATACACATGAGATTGTACAGCTAGAGAAAATGAATTCGCCAAAAATAACCTGTCTTCTGAACTACTTGTTTTTTTCCATTAATTTAAAAATCCCTACTTGCACATTTAGTAAAAAACAAATTTAGCGAAAAAATGCTTTACTTTTTAATTAGTTCCTCATCGACAGCACTACATTAATATATATATATATATATATATATATATATGTTTTACCAATCATGTGGTATTACTCAGTATGAATTAGCACTTTTTCAGTATGAGAGGTGAAAATAATTGATTGCAGATATCAAGACAGTCAGACTGCAGAAGTTAGCAAAAATATAAATAATGAGGTATGTGAGATCCATTCATTTGTAGGTGTTAGCAACTAGTTGTTTCATAATCAGTAATTTGTAAAGTAATGGTGACTAAGGAGATTACATTAATAGATTACGCAGAAAAACTAAAATATAAATGGGTTAATTGAATTAGCGAAAATAGTAATTATAAGAAAAGAAAGTAACACTCAACTGCTGGTTACAGGGATAATGGGAAAGACTGTAAACATTATGTGGATGACCACTGCAAAGCGAAGGACTGCACGAATTTCTTTTAAGCACACAGGCTCAACTTATTCAGGTGAATTGTAATTGCTTCCGATTTATGTTAATATCGGCCTGGTGAAGCTTGTGAAAGGCAGAATGAAATACTAAAAATAACTTTAGAATCTGTGTTAGTGTGGGCTTGAAGTTCTGTATCGTGAGATGAGATAGTATTGAGCTACGTATGACTTTGCTGTATCTTCTGCCTAACTAAAATGAGTGTTGTGTAGAAATTGGACGATGAATTTGTCCTAATCGAACGCCCAATGTAACTAGCTCTTCAGGGAGATGCAGACTTCCGGGTTGGGGCCCTCGGGACTCTAAGAATCAATGGCTGGAGACAATAGGTGACATGGCTCAAAATCGTTGTCAATGGCGCAGATGTATTCAGTCTTATTGATATAAGTATAAAACTTGGGCACTGTGGTAGAGTATAACTCCATAATGGTTAAGATTTTATTTTGATAAATCACACAGTGTTGTACAGTTATATTAACTGATGACGTTTCGAGCACAAACTATTGCTCATAATCATATCAACTTGATATGATTATGAGCAATAGTTTGTGCTCGAAACGTCATCAGTTAATATAACTGTACAACACTGTGTGATTTATCAAAATAAAATCTTAACCATTATGGATGTATTCAGTCTCTTTAACCTTTCATATTCCTTTCTACCATTACTCATTCTGTTTCACTCTTATACTTATCTAAATTCTATTGATTCTCTTCTCTCATTTTCCTGTCTACCTTTGTGTGCTATTTGGAACGTGGCAACTCGAACTGTTGCACTTCGGTGCCAAGTTCTATGTTGAATCCAGCAGCAGCAGCTCTTCAGGAACATTTAAACTACTAAATACACATGAAAGAGGTGAAATTAAGCAGTTTGTTTTTATTTTACAAACTATGTACTGCGTGACCGGCTAACAGATAGCATAACCTAGCTGTGTTAAAAGTCCTTTTGAAGGCTTTTCTCAGATGTGGTACATTTTCATCAATTAAAATCTTCCGTAAACTTCTGTCTTAGAAACTTGAATTTTCTCGGATTTGTAGGTACTATGAATTCGGTGCTTGCTAAATCCATGTATTTATTGGAAAGTTTCATCAAATATTCGTTTGCACCTGGTAGATCGCGAATCCTACCAAGTTCCTCGTTTAGTCCTTCATCCAGATAAATACTTCTTGTAAACTGAACTAAACATTTAACTACATTACGTTTGTGCTGTAGGAAGATGGGACTTAGGAAGTGAATATATTGTCCAGTTGATGTTGGTCTGTAACGGTAAAAGACAAGAGACTTGGTAACTAAACGTCTATTTGGAATTTGATACCTCTGTATACGGAAATTATGTACACTTTATATGGAAATCGTCATTTGCACATGTCTTCCGTGTTGTGCTACTTCTGCCCTTCTTATCGTGTTTCTTTGTCTTCTTTTCGTGTCTCCCATGTTTTGCCTCAACGCTGGTTCATTTACTCTCTTTGACTTCAAATCTATCTCCGCTATTTTATATTTTTATGCCGATTAGCGTGTTTTTATATACTACTGGTAAATCTTATCAGTAGCATACGCCACAGGTTTTCGGTGTATGCTTCTTCTTGATATTGCTCCATCTACTTTTTTTTGCTATTATAGCATTCAAATGGTATTCATTTCCTCATGTGCAACTAAACTCATTTAAAACAACTGCATCACGTACTATAAGATAGAAGTTGAAACCATAGTTGGTCATTGCGTGTTTAGGCTTGAGTAAACATAAACCAGATGCACACCATAGATTCAACTGGTAATCTATTGTTTCTCAACACGCTGTATGCCATTAGATGCAAGGTAAACTACTCAGGACATATGTTTTTCTCATTTAATAGCTATTCTTACTTCATGGTAGGATAAATTTTAGCCACCAAACTCAACTATGATTTAATTTCAAAATCAAAATATTCATAGTAGAGTGTTGCTAGTTCCACTTGTGAACTAACCTACTTTAAACTTATTTTATTTAAGGTGAAAACTTTCAGTTTTTCTTTGTCTGACACGTCACAAAATTTTAATTTCGCACCACTTACACAAAATAAGCTTGAAAGAGTAGTAAGTAGTTGAACAGTGTGATTTTTGTATACACAGTTTTTTCTCTTGGCAACTTTTGTTTTTCTATAGATTTTAAATACTAAGGACAGTTTAAATACAATTTGTTTATTTAATTTTCCTTTGACTTAATTTTGATTTATTCAACACTGAATAAATTTAATTTCAAGAGGATTTTTTTCTTCTCGATTGTCAATATTTTCCAGTTATTACATATACTTACGTTTTCCTTTTCTAATTTAGTTGTATTTAAAGTATTGTTACTTATGTGTTTCTTTTATGAAGACTGTGACAATGCAAAGTTAAAGTCAGTGAATTAGTTCTCTTTTAGTCTATTTAGATTTTTATAAAGAAAACAATAGATTCAGTCGGTGAATGGTGGATGGTGACTAGTAGTGGAATGGAATCCACGATGTGCATCTCTTCCTATTTGTGGGACTCGTCAACGAGATTCACCTTCAGTCCCCAGTGAGAGGTAGTGTTCCCACTGATACTTGAACATAGTACCCTTCGTTTCAAACATCAAAGCTTTATTCATTAAACCACAACGGTTATCAGTTAATTATCTGTTTTGGTTTTCCCGTTGACTTGAGACAATAGACTGTATGCATTAATAATAATAGTAAAGGTTATGATTGGAAACAAGAATAGAAATTAAAATACTGCTTTTTCATTTCTGTGCATACAACTCGATATGCAATTCACATAGAATATAGTTTAATAAAGAAATCGTAAACGTTTGATTCTAGCAATGTATTGGAACAATTAATAATCATCATATTAAAAATATTGTATAGCATAATTATTGATAAGTGGCGGTGGAAACTTCTATTGAGTCAGGATTGTAGCCTTTGAATTATCATCCTACCACTCCTCTGACTGCTATGAGATGTAACTATCAAGTAGATTTTATTTTCATTTCAATCGCTAAGGATTTCCTTTCATTTCTAATCTTAGCTAATTACATAAGTATAATTTTGTCAACTCCATTACAATCTCAAATATTCTCGTTAAAGACATTCATATTTTTTGACGCTTCTGAAAGTATGTTTCACGTTAAATAAGTTTTTGATAGTTATCCAAATAAAGATAGAAGTCTTAATTCCGGGGTGATAACGAATTAGTTTGGGTGTCTTGCTTTTTATGCTATTTATTTCACTTGAATGGCTGATCATCCGACAGCTGATTTTAATTAGATGTCCCTTGGTGGAATCAGTTATTATCTCAGAAAACATTTGGCATACATTATACAATTTGTTAATTATAATTTATTTCACTGTATTATATACACCAATGAAGGGTGCTATTGAATAGCAATTACAGTCTTATACAGTGAGTGTGAAATTAAATTTTTTGATTGTGTTGCCTATTGAGGCGTTGGGTACTGAATTTACTTTTCCTGAACACCTCTCCATGAGATTATTAATGCTAAGCTGGACGTATTTCACATCCCTTCAATCTAAGAGTTAGCACGAAACAAACACCGATTAAATTACTTTATTTTATTGTTACCTTCTAGCATTATTCCCACCTAGGGAACGCAAAAATAAACTTTCACTTCATTTACTTTTGGAAAATATTTGAATCGTTTTACCGAATTTTCGTTATAGATGGTTGTTGTAAAACTATTACAATTTAGTTCTTACTCTGTTTATTTTGTTCTTTGAAGCATTTGTCACAGATAACTTCAAGTACATTTCTTATAACCGAATAACCACACTTTTATCAACTTGATAGTTCTAATTATACTTCCAATCATAGAAATAGTCAAGAACCTTTTAAATTGCCACGTGACCTGTACTTCTTCCCCCCCCCCCTCCCTATTGACCGTAAAATTATTTCTTTTCACAGGATCTGACTTAATTGGTGGCTCTATAAACCTAGCCAGCATTGTATGGGCAAAGGTAACTCATGTTGGCGAAGATTCTGCCTTAGCCCAAATCGTCCGGCTTGTTGAAGAGGCACAGACATCAAAAGTAAGCTCAAATTTTCTTTTACTAAGGGGTGATTTGTACGCATCCACAACCACTTGTAAATTGGTAACTTTAAACCTTCGATATAGTGTATATGCCGAATTCCTTTACAACTGAAATATTTTACACCGGAATTGGAAAACTTTTATTGTCCTTATCTGTTATGATATTGACAACCTTCCTCAGAGGAGTATGGTATCAGGATACAGTGGTAAATACTTTAGAAACATACAGTTTCATTCTGAATCCTTGAAGTCAAGTATTTAATGTCTTTTCCAGTGAACATCACTTTGAAACATATATTAGTGCTCTATATATTTTCAGTTGATGAAGGGAATTATTCTGAAAGCGTTTTAGTAACCTAGAAATACGATTATATTTTATTGTTTTCCTTCGGGTTTATTTTCTAATCTTGATAATATGATATATATATATATATGTATATATGGGTTAGTAATAACGAATTCGTAGATGACACTCTGGCCTTAGGAACTATTGATATCGACTCCCTATTTGAAAAGAAATACATTGTGGTAGATTTTGTTAGCGTTGAGAATTGTAGGCAAAACTATTACAAACTGATACTGTCAAGTAACTTAACCCTAAGTTCCTATTATTTGCGAAGACGCTCCGAATCGATAATTACTATGAACGATTATCGACCTTAACTCCAAAACACAAGGACTTGTAATAAGTTGTATTGTTCGATATTGGTACAAAGTCTGTAAACAAATGTTTTACAAGGAATGTATTGTACTTTTATTCGTATTCTTTCGTCTTCTTCCAAATTGTACACGATTGAATCATTCGCGCCTTCGAGTTGCCCGCCAATGGCGATCAAGGTCAATGAACCAACGTTCAATGTTCACATTCATTTACAGATACTATTACATGTAATCTGCTTTTGCTTCATTGGTGATTAGCTGAAAGTTTTTAGTGATGATTACATACATTACATCATTATGCTCTCTTCATAAATGGATCACCATTTAGCAAGTAACCACTATTGTTTACAAGTCTTAAGGATCTCCTTGCTGAGATGATAGAGTGCACGGCAAAGACTTAGTTCAAATCTTGTTGTGAGGATGAAGCTGACTGTCCTTAACACTTGACTTCCAGCCAGTGTGTCTCGTATTTGAATTTCACCTTCACTTTATTTCGCATGAACAGCTGTATTATGCTATAGACCTTTACACTAGATTTATATATGACACATATCCTGATACAAGAAAGGTATACTTGGGTACGTTGTTTCTATCAATAGGAAATATTATAATTTCACCCATCATTTTTGCAATGTGAATTAATAGACTATGTGAGATCTCAATATTGTGATGCTTTACGTTTAACGGAATTATAGGTGGAAAGTGAAACGCGATATGCACTTTTTTGTTCTTTTTAGTCTGATGACACAATTTATTAAAAAGCAGTAGTACATTTCAAATGATAATCTCTGGTTTATGCTTGCTAAATAGCTTTGGTAAACATTTAATTATAGTTGTGTTTTGTGTGTGTTTATTTTATATCTTCAGGCTCCAGTACAACAACTTGCTGATCGCATTGCTGGCTATTTTGTTCCATTTGTATGCATTGTATCTTTGACAGTTTTCATTTTATGGATTTTGCTAGGCTTTCTATTTCCAACAAGTATAAAAGGTTATGAGGTATGTTGTTTCTTTCTACTGGCGACTTACGTGATACATACATTTTGATTTGATTCTGTATTTTTATGATAATGGATTTCATGTAGACGATTACATCTTTCAATTAACCTTGTTGAAATGAATCCTCATTCATTTATTTACTTAAAGTTTAGTTTTCATCACCAGAATGAGCATTTCAACACTACTAAACTTATCAAAACCGTTCAATAGATGTAGATGAGAATTTATCGGGAGTGCAATCACACTAAAGTATATGGCTGACCCAGGTATTCTATATCTACTAATCTAAAGCATGCAAGCAAATGTGAATTGTTCAACAATTTTTGAAGTATTGGTTTTGTAGGGATTTTGTTTGATTGGATGGAGGATTTCATCCTGAGCTGACATCAGTTAGGGAAACACTGGAAAACCTGAGAGTACTGGGCAGGTGTTTGAAACTTTTAATGACATGTCAAAAAACTCAATCACAGTGATTACAGATATGTTCATCTTTTTATGACCATTGCAATACTGAACACTTTTACTAACTTGTATGTAAATCTGTATGTTTACTCCCAACCGATCCTTGTTTGATTGACCCTGACACCGAACCTTATATGGCGGAGTCAGAAATGCTTTTTATGTTTACATTTTGTTCTGAAAACAAATATAAGTATGCTACATGAACTTCCAAATTGTTACTGTTCAGTAGTTTTTAAAAATTTGTATTCATTGTTCATCTGAAACTTGTATCCATGTTCACCTTATCACTATTCGATACATTCTAAGAAAAATGAGTATACCTAAAAGTGGATTCTTGCTATCTGGTTCACAGTAAATTCATCAGTATTTTGACTGTTAATGCTATTTAGTAGAATTCCATTTAATTTCACTTTCGTATTTATTCAACCTATTGCTCATTTTATGTTGTAAAATTCCTTAGCATGGTTGCTCCATTGCTTTGCTGGCTGTTGATCACGCTTTTCGAATGGCTATCACTGTGCTGACCATTGCTTGTCCATGTGCTTTAGGCTTAGCAACTCCAACAGCTGTTATGGTAGCGACAGGAACAGGTGCATTGGCTGGTATATTAATCAAAGGTGGTCAACCACTGGAAAATATGCGTAAAGTAAGTTTGTTCGTTCAGTTCACAAGTTCACCTTTTGCATATATTTAGTTTAAACGTATTTGTAATCGATTAAAGATGCCCATTCGAAATTTCAAAAGATTTATTATTGAAGAAAGAATATTCTTTTCGAAAGCTTCATCATCAGGTTTTACAGTTATATATCCATAATAATAAAAGCATTATTGCTATTGACTACATTAGTGGTTTTTAAAAGAGTAACATTGAATCAACGTTATTTGTAAGTAGACTGTTAATAGATTACAGTCCACAATATATGTGGTAATAAGATTGTAATACTGAATTAAACACAAATATTACAAAGTAAATGTTTATGAATGACAACGAATGTATGGTAATAAATTCTCATGAGTCATGTTCACATTAAGTTTTATATTGAATCCAAACTTCAGATGAATGAATGATCATGTCCAGGCCCGGGGTGGGGAAAAAAGATTTTTGGAGTTGAATTTTATTCGCGTTATGTGTGTGTCAGTGCGTAAGTTAACTACTACGCTTAAATAAGAAAACAAAAGGTTAGTTATAATACAAGTGTAATGACAAGGGGTAGGGGAATTTATATGTACAGGATAAAAATCCATATCAAAAAGGGCCGATGTAATAAGGTATTTATTATTTGGCAAAAGTTACATTTAGTACATTTTACATTCTATAAGATTAATTTCCTCACAAATAGTCATCATTTAGATGAAAGACTGTGGATTGAAAAGCACCGAACAACTGTTTCCTATTGGTTCAGTAATCCTTAGTGGTGTTTATATTAATTAATTAAGTAACCTGACATTTATGCTTATTTTAAATATTGCTAACTCTAAAGAGTGTACCTCAAATTAACTATGAAATGTTGAAGATTTGCCCCAGTATTGTCAATAGATTACTTAATGTGTACACATAAACCATCTTGGATCATTTACTAGTTTTCTCAGCACTAAATCAGCAAATGTTTCAGTCAGCATCTAGTATATTGGGACTAACTATATTGGCACTAACATCACAGGGAGCGAAATACGAGCTAAACTATTTCAAGGGAGACCTTATGATATCATCTATTAATCCTAAACAAAACATAATAACTATTATTATATTATTATTGTTCCCTTGGGTTCCGAGTGGAACATAGGACTTCGACAATACATCTCCGCTTTTAAAGTAATGGTTTCGTAGGAAATTTTGTTTGATAAGTTGGAGGATTTCATCATGGGCTGACATCATTTAGAGAACCATTGGAAAACCTGGGTGTACTGCACAGCTGTTTCGACCTGGTTTGGGACTCTTCATCAGTACGCAACCACCTGGGTTCGAGCCCAGGGCCTTCTGGCTACAAGGTGAGCTCGTCAACCATTAAGCCACTGGGTCGCATCCAATGAATTCTAACTTCTGCCAATTCATGACATAACGCGACCTTTTTGCAGTGTCTTCTTCGATGAGTTACTGCCTCACCTTCAACCTGCTTCACCCTACTGACCACGGCTTCCAACTAGAACCTTAGCTTAAATACCTGAATAGAGCCAGTCGCTAGTGAGAGAGTACTGATGAGGAGCCCCAAACTAAGACGAAACAACCGTTTAATACTCCCAGGTTTTCCAATGGTTCTCTAAATGATGTCAGCCCATGATGAAATCCCCCAACTAATCAAACAGAGTTCCCTAAAAAACCAATACTCGAAAAAATACCTCATGCTCGCTAATGACTTGCCCTATTCAGGCAGTCACCTGAAGTTCTACTGGGAAGCCCTGTCCATGGGGCAGCAGCCGGATGAAGGTGAGGCGGTAACTCATCGAAGAAGACATCGTGAGGTAGTCGCACTATCTCATCAATTGGCAGAAGTTAGAATCCATGGGGCATTGGATCGGTTCCTCTTCAGCTGAGTCCACGACTGGCCATAATCTCTCATCTCCTCCTCCAACGATCTCCTCCATGTCACCCTCACATCGACGAGTCTCTCGTCGCTTCCCATTGATATTCCGCTCGAGCGATGGCCTGCATTGCGTGAGATGTCATTCGGCTGCCTCCCCAAATGTATGCCCGATCCATCTTCACTTTCTCCTACATATTTGTTGAGCGATTGGCTCTTGGTTGGTTATTTGTCAGAGTTTCTTGTTGCTAATTCTTTCCGGCTGGCCGGCTATTTGATGTTCAATATGGAGCGAGCGAACGCAGCTGTTGATAAAAGTCTAACTTGTTGGAAATGCTTCTCGTGACACGCAGTGCAAGTTTCTGACCGGTAAAGACGAACTGACTGACTTCACATTTGCGTTGAAGTTCCGAATCTTGTTGTTTGTGCTGGCTGAGTGCAGAGGATTTCCAAACTGGTTTCAGGCTGATGGAGGCGTATATTGCCTTTCCGATTCTAGCTGGTTGGCTTTGACATCTTCATCCGTTTCGACTGCCTGTGGTTGAAACCGTGCTTCCTGGCCAGACAAGTGAAGGGAGTGATCTCCATCAAATCTCTCCCTTTGATGGTAATCGGTGCTGGTTGCTGTTGGTTAGTTGGGTGGTTGGTTGGTTGGTTGGTTACCTTGATCACCTCCGTCTTATCCATGTCCACTTGGAGTTCTGTCTTCGCTTCCTTCTTCTTCTGTCAGTTTGTTGGTTTGCGCCTGCAAGTTTTCAAGTTTGTGTGACAGACATAAATCATCTGAGAAATCTAGATCTTCTTTGGCTGTGTCTCTTCGCCTCTCTGATTCCAACGAAGAATATATCTATTTTATATATTTTTTATTTTTAATATATTCCTTGTGTGTTGAAGTTTCTGTAGCAGTTTGATTGGTTTTGTGGTGTAGGGTTGCTAGCCCCACTCCCAGCCCTCCCTCTTTACTCGGTCTTGGGACCGGCTAGAAACCAGCAAGCTTGTTTACTAGGCGAACACTGATCGGTCATACAAGAGTATTCCAGTAAATGCTTTTGACTTTTACTGATGCTGGGTGTTTTCATTGTCTTGTTCATACTTGCGTGGTGACCTATTTTTAACAGATACTAAAGGATGTCACCCAGAAAACTGACTATCATTATTTATAGTTTACTTCGTAACCTAGGATTTTTCACAACTGCACTGTTGCTTCATTAAACTAACTCGTGATTTACAACCCTCCGATCTTTGTTCAGCTACTGTTCCACCACCGTGTTAACATTTCTTCATTATGTTCGTCTAGATAGTTCCTTACATTATTAATTGATGTTAATTAAGCTAATAGGTAATCCATAAAGATATTGAAGTTTGTAATATTCGAAGCCACTACCATAAGTGCCTGTAAGTATGTAAATGCATTTCGTTTAGTGATTACATAGTAGTTGTGGCTGTATGCTAATACATCTTCATCTTAAAGAAAATCTATTTTTGTTGTTACACTAGTCTTAGTGTTGATCGTCTAACAGGCCGTCTTCCCTTAAATGCAAGATGAGAACAAGCCGTTTTTACAACACTTTGAGATTTTAATCTTTTCGATTTCTTTCTTCAAATATGACACTATGTGATCAATGAACCATCGTTACTCAAGTTAAATATGTATCCCGCTAATGTTAGTTTTACTTTTTTCCATAATCTCCTCTTTCTTTGCAAAGTGATTTTTTCTGTTTCAGTTAACCACTATAGTGTTTGACAAGACAGGAACTATCACTCAAGGACGACCAGAAGTTGTGAGAATTGTCATGTTTGTACCGCCTGGTGAACTGCTAAAACGAAAAGAATTAGTAAGTATATTTTTACTTTTCCTGAAGTTACTTCTTATTTTAAGCAGTAGTTGAACTAAATATTTAGAGCGAACAATTGTTTTCAATAAATTCTTCTTCAGGCTCTACAATTATAAATCCATTAATTTAAGCATACAATAGCCAGTAAAGGCAAATTAGAATCATATCAGAAATGTATTGTGGAACAAGTATAAGATGGGATGGAACAATAGTCAGTTAGTTTCTTAATATGAATGGTCAATGAGAACATGGGACAAAATGAGATGAAATAAATTAATCAGTGATGTATATATATATATATATATATATATATATATATATATATATATATAGTCAACAGAAAATACAGGTTTCGAAAGTGAGTGTGATCAGGGTGTGTGAGACCATATGAAAATAAACCAACGAATGGGGCGGACTAGACATAAGTTCAAGGTTGAAAATAACGACAATAAGAATGATTGTAAAATAATAACGATGATATGGTGTAAAATTACAAGCACTATTGGTGAATGATTGTTGAATAATAATAATAATAATAATAATAATAATAATAATAATAATAATAATAATGAATATAATGAAGTGGAATGAACAGGATTTCGTAAATACGATAGCAAGTTAGAAAAGCACTACTTAAACCTAAGGTTATAAAATCATAAGAAAGGTCATAATAATAATAATAATAGCTTTATTCCAGAAACAGTACTAGTGGTACAGTGTGGAATTTTCAGCACATCTACAATATTACATCTAATTTTATCAAACATTTAAAAGGAGTAATAATAAATATAATAAATAAATATAAAAACAACAAAAACACAAAAATAAAAAGAAATGCGAAAAATACCAAGAAGTAGGAAGGAAAATAAACAACATTATAAATAATATCTCAGTATTGGGTAGAGGAAGCTATGATATGTTCATGCGTGGTGACAGTAAAGCTATAATCACACAAGAAGTTATGAAATGATATTTAAGAATGTTTATCACCAAGACTGATTGAACAGCATTAAACAATCATAAAGTAACATTTCAGGGTTTTTGTTGTCAGCTCTAATGCGGTGTTTGTAGTGGTAGTGTGAGTACTCCTGCATAAGATGGTGATTATGGCGTTCACACTCTAGCTTGTCAGTTAATATTGCCGAACAAAAAACAATCACAAAACTAATATTACATGATGGTTAATGAAGGACAATTTTGTATTACTCATAGTGCTAATATATTCAGAACCAGTAGATACACAAAAGAAGGAATAGAATTAAGTACAAAAAAAGTCATGAAATCATAAAAGTCGAAAACGAACGTTTGTCAATGAGACATAGGAACAGAAGAACAAGAAGAAAAGAAAATTGTGATAGGAATATATTGTGCTAATGTTTATGGAGGATTTGTTGGCTTTATCGTAGGCCAAGGTAAACATAGAGGTTGAACATACTTCTTCTGTATACAAAGAGTTGGTCTTGTGGTATTTATTGCAACCACTTCAGCTACTGATAGAAGACGTAGACGAGCTCCTCTAGATAGATTACTAGGAACGCGGTAGATAACTGAGAACGCCTGGTCAAGTTTTATCAGGTGTCCAGTATCTACCAAGTGGGCTAAGACTGCACTATTTACGCATTTGGTTACCCCTTTACTCAACCATACAGGTACATGTTCACGTGCACGCATGGATAAAGCCCTCTGAGTACGGCCTATGTAACTAGCTCCACATGAGCAGTTGAATTCATAGACACACACCGATGAGGCCATCTTTGGTAATTTATCCTTGACTTGCTATGTGAGTACTGGTTTAGTTGAGAAGTTGATTACCAGTTTAACTACAGGAAATTTTCTCTCTACTCCTCTATTAAGTCGACATTTTAGAATGTCACCTGCAATTTCCCCTTTGTAACTTAACTTAAAATACAAAGGTTTCTTGTCTACAGTATCCTTCTTTATCCTGTCTCTAGATATTGACACATACATTTTTAGGAAATTCTCTGGATATCCACTTTCTTGCAGTGTAAGTTTCAGTTTATACATTTCTTTCTTAATGCATTCCTCTGAGCATACGCGTTTTATTCTATACCTAAGACACTTAACTAAGTTTCTTTTTATATTAAATCGGTGTGAAGCTATGAAAATGGATGTACTGACCCGTCCAAGTTTTCTTTCTAAATAATTTTCTTTGTAGATATCCGTCTGTCTTCATGGTAAGGAGGACGTCTAGGAAAGGTATACTGTTATTGTCTTCTTCCTCCCATGTAAACTGAATAGCTGGGTGAACACTATTAACAGCATTCAGAGGCTCTTGTTTATTAAGATTTCTATCACAAACGATAAAGCTATCATCTACGTACTGACAATAATAGTCAAGTCCTTTGATCGTGTCTCTGAGTGGACCATTTTCAAGCTTTGCCAGGAAAATATCCGCTAGCATAGGGCCCAGAGGTGATCCCATTGCAACACCATCAACTCGTCTATAAAAACCATTGTTGAACATAAACTGAACATTCATAGTGCATTTCAATAATAATTCCTTGACTGTTACCGATGGGATTCCTACATCTATCTTTCATTCTATCAGTTGGTCACATATATAGTTGACTGTTTCGATCAATGTGACGGTGAATAATGATGCTACATTCAGTGACAACATTTTTTCCCCTTTACATTCGGGCTTTTGATAGTTTCTACAAAGCTAAATACGTCTTTTACACTGAATTTCACTAATTCACGATGTAGTGGTTCTGATACCTTTACCAACCACTTTACTGTAGAATGATAAGGAGATTGACACATATCTAAGATAGGACGTAGTGGTACTCCGGGCTTGTGGACTTTTGGTAAACCATAAAGTATTAGTGTGTGCGCACCCGAGGGTTTCAATTCGTCGAGTGTATCCTTAGGAATCAGACTACTCTCAACTAGTGATTTTAGTGACTTAGCCATTTGGCTTTCGTTTGCCTCAGTTATGCCTCTACAGTTTTTGAAATTTCGTATGGTCGCTTAGGATGAGATTCATTTTGTCTACATAATCACTCTTATTCACGATAACTGTACCAGATCCTTTATCAGGTCTAGTTATTATCACATTTTCGTTCTTCCTGAGGTCACGTGTTTTTTTGTATTTTTAATATATTCCTTGTTTGTTGAAGTTTCTGTAGCAGTTTGATTGGTTTTGTGGTGTAGGGTTGCTAGCCCCACTCCCAGCCCTCCCTCTTTACTCAGGCTTTGGACCTGCTAGAAACTAGCAAGCTTGTTAACTAGGAGTGATTGACAGTGTACACTTAATATAAGTTTATTCATTTTTTTCAATCTCCATCACACTCCACTCGCCATTGTTAATTTCCTGAGGCTACCCCAATACCCACATGTTTTTATTTCCCCTTCACATGATATTCTCTGTACCATTGGATGCCCAGAATGCTGTTTCCCATTTGGTTTCTACCTAATGTCTGGCACATAATGTTTAATTGAATATCTCCTTTACGTATTTCCGTGCTGTCTATATCTTTTCTGCAAATATTTTGTGCAATAGGTTGTTGGCTAGTTGTCTGCTAGATTTCTTTGTTACTTATCACTTGCGGCTGACCATCTTACTTCAGTGTCCTACAGAGACAGTTATTTATTACAGAAATGTACGAACTCACTGTGTTCCCATAGTCACGATTTGTCTGTGACACTTTTAAATTCTAGTCGTGGAGGTAAAGTAACTAAGCAATGAAGGTTAATTCGTCTAAGCTAAACTAGTTTCATGAATTTGTTCGATATCTTATACCATAACCAAATATAATGTCATTACTTATGAGCTCGATGAGAGGGTATCTGTCAAAAATAATCTTATGACTGGTACCTATTATTGTCCTTAGTGTCATTTTGATAAATATTTCGCTTTAATAAATCTTTGTTAATTTTACTTTCCTCTTAGAATGAGAATGATCCATCTGATCCATGTGTACTAGCGCCAGTTTCATTATATAAACCTCAAATTTGTTCAAATATATCACCTAGCCGATTTTTGTATTTAATAGCCAGTGCTGAGTCAACAGTACAACATCCAGTTGCCAAAGCTCTAGTCTCTATAGCACGAACATTTCGTCGGTTTTCATCATCGGCATCATTAATTAATTCAAATGATACAATGTTAAATTTATCTAATGATAAGGAAAAAAATACCGGTGATGCAATTCAATATGACACATCTACTGATTTTGCAAAAGTAAGTAGTAGCTGCCATAATAATTGGATCTTTTTCTTCTTATCATATGGTGACATGGTTAGTCTGTTTTTTCTTTCATCCAGCTCATTAATTCGCTACATGTTCTTGTTGTTATAAAACTTTATAGTTGTTTCGTTTAAGATCAACCACCCGAAGCGGAGCAGATTTTTCATGTACAAGACTAAGAGCTACAGTTATCGTATAAGGACTGATGATACTACCCATTTGCATAGGCTGTGAAGCAGGACTCGAACGCCTGATCCATCGACTGAAAACCGAGTGTTTAAGCCAGTGAACCACACCTTTGTGGTTACTTAAAATAACATTGGTATGGTAAAGTTTGAATCTCGTCACCCACTGATGATGTTTTGCATCACATCGTATATATCGATTTTTTTACGTTTTATGTGTAAGAGTTGGTAAATGACTGAAGTAAGAATAGTCGGATTAGAATGAATAATTTACTGATTATGAGTAAACTGGTTACACTGTTGAACTGTACATCATCTCAACCTGAATTACCCTTAAAACCTGAAAAAAAAATCTATAATTTTATTTTGCTTTAGGCTGTCAGGTTCAATGATAAGCTATACTGAAATATTGGAAAAATTAGATACACTGAAACATATTTACCTAGAGAAAAGTGAAACCAGATATCTTAAACTACTGACATTATATCTACTTGTTAAGTAGAAACGTTTAAAAATCATCGCTTCATTAACTTCATGAAATAGTGGAAAATATAACAAGAAAAAAATTTTCAAGAGTTCCTTTGTAGGGATTTGATTGGTTTCAAGTTTGATCATGGATTGCTATCAGCCGGAAAGCCGTTGAAAACCAGGGAGTACTGGACAGCTGTTTTGTCCTAGTTTGAAACTCATCGGCAGAATAAAATTTGTTAGGTTGTTAGAGGCACTTGGCAGTAAACTCCTTCGGACCTATCTTTAATGCTTATTGATGCCCATCCGCAAGGCATATAGCTAATCTCAAAGGAACTGATGTCCAACTGGATGAATAGGACTCATTTCACTCAGTCCGACAATCTACATGTTACCAATTAGCTCTTCGGTCTCATGATTGGCCTCCTGTAAAACTGCAATGGATACATTGATTGGTCACTAGGGTGTAACCAATGCCATGTATCCAGTCGTTTGTGTTGGTTCTGACTGAATCCTATAAATTAAGTCTGCAACTATGTCACTACACTAGTCACCTCATCATTGTGATGTACTTTGATCTGATGTTATGTCTGGTTTATTTCTCTTATATTTCGGGGAAAACTTTGTCTTGTTGCCTTATTAAAAATATATTTTTGACATGTTTTTTTCTTCACAGATTTCGAAAATTAAAACAATTTCTGGATTAGGCGTAAAATGTGATGTCGACGTTGTCCCATATGATTGTCCACCAGGTCCTGAATTACCTCGACCATATAATTTTATCAACAGTCATAGTAATACTAATGTTAATGATAATAGTGTTAATCTGTTAAAACAATTACCAGATAGACAGTATACTGAAATGAATGTCAATGCAGCCTTACAAGTAAAACTAACTTATGTGTCATGTATGTGGCCAACGAAAAATAAAACCTCACCTGATATCAATGATGATGATAATAATAATGATAATTCTAGAATTGAGAATATTCAAGGATATAATAATCATTTACAAAATATGAATTCTACAAATCTTTCAACTAATGAGTTAGAAACATATCGAAAAGAAGTGGATAATAATAAAAATCATATCAGTGAAAATAATCCACAACAGCTTCTCAATGGATCAGAAAGTATTAAATGGGCAGGTAGGTTGTGAACAGAATTGTTCCCAATCTTTTTATTTTACGAGGCTTTCGATTAAATGTCTAGCCTATTTTGTTATTTTGAATAAAGCAAGAAAAACAGTTTTTTCAGAATAAAATGGCACCATCAGTTATTTCATTGGCTTCTCATCAACTGCTTACAGACCAAAGTCATTATTAAATATAAGTACGGAAACAATTTTAACATACTTGCGCAGAGTTCATTTTTATACAAAAATCAATCAATCACTATGTGCATGCAGTATAATAATAATAATAATAATGAACACTTTATCCCGAACAATAATGATCATACACAATGAAAATTTTTGGCATTACGTAATCAGGTGAAAGAGAGGATGAAATTATCTAGTTACCAGGGCAAGGAAAGACTGATAACCGCTTCTTTCTGAACGCTTAAATCGGGTTTCAGGCGCTTGATGGAGATTACTTTGGCAAACTTAAGGAGTACTGAGCTCTTTTGCCTATTGATCTTGAGACGTCCACCTCATGAGCCGTGTCAAGGAGATGCTTGACGATGGCACTGTGCTACTCATAAACAAATATAAGTAGCATATCAGTAAACGAATTGAGAAAAGTAACATTATGTTTTGGGTACTGGAAAAAGCAATCGAAGAAGAGAACTGTGAGAAGAACATTACAACACTGTACAGAATCCAACAAGCTATCGAATGTGATGATATTCTACCAATTTACAAGTAATGTGCAAATAAAGACTTAAAGATAAGGTATACCAAATTTATGTAGCTACAATGCGTTTTTCCGAATAAACATTGCCTTCGAGCCTCATCGGTCTTTTCTTCTTTGCAATACAACTAACTAGATATAATAACTTATTGACTACTTCAAGCAGTTCATCTGCAGGGGTCAGTTCAGTTGCAAGCTCCTACCAATTTATGCAACAATACTCTGCACTCAGACGCCTCAAAGTATATGCCATGCTTACAGACACCGGTCACCAACCGATTCAATAGGATTTGAGTAGTCTGTATAATATCGCATGATAACGATGTCGTCTGTAAGCTGGTGGTCGAAAAGTTTTTCTCCGAGAGGCAGATCTGCGTCACCGCTACACACATGCTTCAGAATGTCATCGATACCAAAGCTGAAAAGCTATGGTGAGATTCGGCAACCTTGTCTAACCCCACTGCTGCTGGAGAACAGTGGTGACAGCTAGTTGTGTTTGTGTATTGGGCTTTTAGAATGCTAACAAACATCACATCTCTAATAGAGAATTTCAGAGGGCAGTTCTGACCAACTAACCGAAAGTAATCGTATTATCAAGAAATACAACGGCTGCCGCGATTTAATACGTGTGGCACCATCTTACAATCTGGAAGGATCTCAACCTTCTCTTTTCATGTGTCGTACAAGTTTGGGGATCCCGACAGCAGCTAACGTTTGTGATACACTTTGTAACAGACTAGTAGTAGACTACTATGCCAATAGTTGGAAATAATTGGTGACATGGCTCAAAATCGTTCTCAGTGGCGCAGATGCATCCACTCCTTGTGACTTACGATTTCCAATTAAACTGTTTTGTTCTTCGTTATTACTATTCCTTTGTCTCACACCTCTGTTTATTGTCTATATTATGCATTTCTCCTTCCTTCTCTTGCTTTGTGTGGTACATGGAGTGTGGCGACTTGAACTGCCGCACATATGTGGAAAGTTCTATGTCGAAAACCGACCGATCGCTATAATCGTCACTTGCATTACACATTGCGTCGGTGGTACAGTGGTTAGAGCTCTCGACGACCATGCACATGGTCCGGGGTTCAATCCCCTGCCGACGCACACCTGTTATCAACGGTCGGCCTGCAAAATTTGGCATACCGATATCACATGCTGAAAATTCCATACTTGCACCAAAAATACGGTGTGGTTTCAAGCTATAATCAAAAAAATAAATAAATAAAATAAAATATGAGACACTCACTTAGTAGTGGGAATGATAATCTTGTTGGAATCAGGTTGTGATTCATCTTTACCTTTTAATGTTATCATGATAGCAGTATAATTATCTCTTAAATTGAATATTGTATATATATATATATATATATATATATATATATATATATATATAGTACATTTACTGATTAACTGATATTCATAGGGCTTGCAAAATTGCAACCAAGCAGGTGTTCATATGAACTGTGATCAAGATTTGACAGAATAGTCCCAAAATAATTGGGCGCCGAGTGAGAAGTAGACATTTGTAAAAATTATATTTGTAAAATCTCAGTGAAATAAGCAAGTGTATGTTCAGATTTTACTTCTATGTAGTTTATAAACTTGTAGTATATACCTACTTAAAATAACTAAAATTAGATATAATCTTTATATTTAATTAAATAACCATTTATTTTCTGTTTGTTTTTTATCTTACAGATTGTACTGAGGGTGGTATTTATTCTGTAGTTGTTGGTAATCGTCAGTGGTTAAAACAGAATAATATAGCATTACCTATATTTTTATCTACTGAATATTTACCTCATGGACGTGAATTAAACAAAAATATTCGCAACATTCCAACTTTAGAATCATTAGTTGAAGTTGATGAATCACAGGGTCATACAGTTGTTTTTATTGCTATAGACAATAAACTTGTTGGTTTAGTGAGTATATCAGATCCAGTGAAATCGGAAGTTGATTTAACTGTTGCTGCATTACATCATCGTGGCATACGTGTAGCATTGTTAACAGGTGATAATTATCGATGTGCTAATGCAGTCGCCCGTCAAGTTGGTATACGTGAAGTCTATGCGGAAGTACTGCCTGCCCATAAAGCGGATAAAATAAGAGAATTACAAAATTCTTCTATACGTCAATTAAGTAAAGATGAACAATCCAAAAAGAAAAAGCAAATGATGAGGATGAAATCAAAGGGTTTTGTTTTAAAAAAATGTGATTCCTCAATTAATTATAGAGAAAGTAAGTCATATGTCTCAATGTCAGCGAAAAGACTCTTTTCAAGGAATTTATTACCAAGCTGTGTTATCGTGTATATCCAATATCTAGTTCTAAAGTGTTTGAAATTGTTTATAGAAAATTAAAAACTACAAACCAGTTGATTTGTGTACATAACTTCAAATTAGTGTTCATAGTCATGATTTTCTAAGGCATATACACCTTTGTTTGGTCAGCACCCTTCACCTACTGAAGCTGCCACTATGCTACTTCCTAATAATAACGAAACATTCCGATTCTCTGGGTGTATGTAGATGTTTTCGATGCTTATTGCGTGTTTAGTTAGAAGTTACTTCCTGATTTATTTATTCACCTGACAATTACTTGCAACTACTACTGGAATAGGATAAGGTCATTTAATATATCACTATATTGCATATTGTGCGCCCGTGGTTCTAAAGTATAATGCTTGTCAAATATGCATGTGGTCTGAGTTCGATTTCCGGCCGACACACTATTTGACCTCGCCTTATTTACTGACCGAAAGAAAGCCCAGGAAAGTGAGAAGATTTGCCGGGAGGTTAGCAACCCACACTCGTAAGAAAAATCACGTAACTACCAAGACTCCAAAAAGAAGCTTGAAGCCTTTTTTCCACTCGGAACGTAAAGAAATGTAAAAATATTGCTTCTTACAAAGTGGCAGTCTAATCAGATAGTCAACAACTTCAGTACTGGAAGTGATGTCGGTCTGAAGCCTTTCCGGAAAATGAATTTTTCAAATATATAAATGCATGTATTCGGTAATTGCTAACAATCGTAAACTTCAAGACTTCTATATCTCCATGTTTGTCCATTTGTTTCCATATCGGTTCAACAGACAACCATCAATTTACTGAAATACAATAATCAGGATAAAACTTTCAAAAAAGGATACCAATACATACTCCTAAAATTTTCGACATCTAAGTGAAGTTAGAGCATGCATTAACCTCTGTTATTCAATTATTCCGCTAACCTATGATCACGAATTCTACAGACGAACAAGAACCTCGTTTAGGGATTGACTCTGTGTCTCTCTTTTTACATTCTAAATTTCTTCTACCGAAATAATAAAGCCAATAAAAAAATTTTCCTTACCTCACCCATCCATTACTTTTCTCCATTTCTTTCTTGTCCAACTAATCTGTGATGCCTCCTATCACCGATTATATTCCGAAATTCTGCCACAGTGTGTCATGCGCCAAACTATGGATATCAAAGCAAGAATCGGAAAAGCAAGACAAGCTTTCACTACTCTCAAGTCTGTGTGGAGGTCAACAGCACTCAGCATCAAAAATAACATCCAGATTTCCAACTCCAATGTGAAGTCAGTGCTACTATACGGATCAGAGACTTGGCGCGTCATAAAGAGCATCTCAAACAAACTACAGACCTTCATTAACAGTACTCAAGATTGGATGGCCAGAAAACATCAGCAACAGAGATCTCTGGGAGCGAACCAACTAGGAACCGATTGTGAAACAAATATGCAGGAAGAAATGGAGATGGATTGGCTGGCCATACTCTGAGGAAACCATCAAGTGACATCACTAGACAAGCTCCCGAGTGGAACCCGAAAGGGAAGCAGCGAGCTGGTCGTCAGTGCAAGGGTGACTTGGAGGAGGTCATGTGAAGAGGAGATGAAAAAGTATGGGCAGACTTGGAGCCAGGTGAAGACTCTAGCAGAGAACCGAACGCAGTGAAGACGCACGGCTGAAGCCCTATGTTCCTCTAGGAATTAAAGGATACAATAATAATAATTATAATAAAGAAACAGGCAAACAAACAAAATTAAGTCATCAAAAATCAAGAAAGTTGTTACCAAGACAGTAGAATTGGTTGAGTAATCCTCTTTTGTATGCACAGCTCCGGTTTGCTATGTGAATGACCACAGCTTCAGCGATGCAAAGAAGACGAAACTGTGTTGCCTTTGATAGGTTATTCTTGACTCTGTAGATTACCCTAAAGGAGGCATTTGTTGAGATGGAATGATCTGTGTTAACCAGATGTTCACTTATTGCACTCTTTATAGCACCACTATTGCCTTTTCGGAACCATGCTCGATAGTGTTCTTGAATCCTCTTGGACAGGATGCCCGTCGAACGACGCATGTACCTGACTCCACAGCAGCAGGTGAACTTTAATATGCACACAGAAGTATTCAGATGCGGGAAATTTTCCTAAGGCTTCTGCAGAGCAGTAGGCAACTGGAGAACACTATTCTTAGCCTTGCTGCAAAGAATGTTCTCAGAGATCAGGTGATCCTTCTCTTGAGAATATCGCCTGCTAAATCTCCCTTGAAGTTCAAGTTCATGTAGAGTTTCTTTTTCGGCGCAAGTGAAGTTTCATTCCTCCAAATTCTTGGTTTGATAATTTTGTCAATGAATCTTGGTGGGTATCCATTTTGGATGAAGATTTCTCTCAAAAGATCTAATTCTGTTTCTAGAACATTGGGACTACAGAAGCATCGGATAGGGGTTGCAAGGGATTCAGTTAAATTTCGCTTTTGTTGAATGGGTACCCAGCTATAGGAGCTTGTTAGTTGGTCAGATTCGCCTCTCTGACTCCAACGAAGAATATGTTGTTTTTTTAAATATTTTTTGTTTTTTTTTAATAGATTTCTTGTGTGTTGAAGTTTCTGTAGCAGTTTGATTGGCTTTGTGGTGTAGGGTTGCTAGCCCCACTCCCAGCCTTCCTTCTTTACCAGGGCTTGGAACCGGCTAATAAACTAGGCGAGTTTATGTTAATGAAATGAATAACGAATATTGGAGTCCATCTTGACTTTGTTGTAACTACCTTCAAACACTTTTTGAATCACAAAATGTAGCCGATTCATTTCGAAATTCTTTAATATTTTCTTTTTATTTGTAAAAATGAAGTCAATGTATTTTAGTCTCTATATGATATTCTGTCTAAATATGTTTATTTTCTTTTTCACAACATATTTTACATTTTAGACCCAAATATGAATAAATCAGCAAAACAATATCGTTTTAAGTATAAAGTTGAACCATTAATGTTTAAAACACACACTGACAATTATTCATCACCGCATTCTTCAAGTGAATATACTTTTTCAAGTGATGAATATATTTCAGATGATGAATTTAGTGCTGATCATAATAATAGGTATAATTCTCATGTAAATCATGGACCGAAATCAACAAAACACCAATATTCCATTACACAAAAGCTTAAAATATTGATAAGTGGAAATAGGTTGTATAGATCTTGTTGTTGTTGTTGTTATGCCAATGAATTTACTTTAGAATGTGGTAGTGATCGTCAATCAACGTCTTTCCGTCATCGACAAGCACAACGTCGTGAAAATTTTAAACAGAATAATTCATCTGTTTCACCACATTCAAAGTATAAACGACAATTTGTCGCAATGGTCGGTGATGGAGTGAATGATAGTCCTGCTTTAGCTCAAGCTGATGTTGGCATTGCAATTGGTCGAGGAGCAGATGTTGCTGTAGAAGCTGCTGATGTTGTATTAATACGCAACTCTTTAATTGATGTAGTTGGTGCGATTGACTTGTCAAAAACAACTGTACGCCGGATACGTTGTAATTTTGTTGCCGCAACCTTATACAATTTGATCGGTATACCCATAGCAGCTGGTAAGATTGTATTAGGCAAATAATTATATATATATATATATATATATATATATATAGACCTATAGGAGATGTATATATATACATATATACCGAATGGAATATAGGGCTTCAACAGCGTATCTCCATTTCATCCTGTTCTCTGCAGTCGTCTTCAGATGGCTCCACAATTCCCTATGAGCTCCCATCTCCTACCCACATGATCCTCTTCACGTCACCCTCGGACGTCCAACTCGTCGTTTCCCATTCAAGAACAGGCCTAGTGCGCGATGTCACTCAACCGTCTCCTCAGCATATCTCCGATCCACCTCCATTTTCTATGGCATATTTGTTGAGCAATAGATTCTTGGTTGGTTCACTGCCTGTGAGAGATCCTTGTTGCCAATCCTTTCTGAACATCTGATCTTCAATGTGGAGTGAAGGCAGCTGTTGTTGATAAGAGTCTGTAGCAGACTGTTGGAAGTGAATTTCGTGACGAGCCAAGTCTTTGAACCATATGGAAGCGGTGATTTGACACTAGAGTTGAAAATCCGAGTCTTGATCTTTATGCTGAGTGGAGCAGATTTACACTGATTTCAGAGTAATGAACTCCTATCTTGCCTTTCGGATTCTGGTTTTGACATCTTCATCCCTTCCGCCTGTAGTTGAACCGATGCTGCCTAGATGAGTGAAAGAGGTGACTTCCTTCAAGTTCCTGTCGTTGATAGTGGTTAGCGCTTGTTGTTTTTAGTTGGTTATGTCCATCACCTCCATCTTCTCTATGTCCACTTGAAGTCCTGTCTTCACCGCCAGCCTTTCCTGCCAACTTATTGGTTTTCGCTTGCAAGTCTTTGGGTTTGTGTGACATTAGAGATAGGCAATCTGTGAAGTCCAGATCATCTAGAGTCGTCATGTCAATGCAACTTATTCCTGTGTCCTTGAAACTTTTCTTTGTATTTATGCGGGTGTATTCCTGTCGTTGTCGTTTTGTTGATTTCCATCTCATTTTTCGCTTGGATAATGGCAATATTATCTACTTTATGTATTTGGAACTTATTCCTTTTGATTTCTTGCGTTAGCGTTCAGTTTCCATTTGTATTTCTAGCAGTCGTTATTTTGTATTCCTCGTAACCCTTGTAGCGTACTTTTTAGTGACTTTAGATTTATGGGCATTATGAATTATTCTTTAGTCAGTTGTCCTATGTGCATATTTGCATTGAAATCAGTCAGTTTATTTCACATAGCTTATTGTCTACGGATGTGTGATTCATATTATCTAAAGTAAACTTAAAGCCACTAGCTTGAAGCCCTATGTTCCACTGGAGAACGTGAAGGAAAAAAAAAGGTAATGCATATTCAATCACGCAATAATTGTCCAGGTTTTTAATCATTGTTCAACTATTTTGCTTGTAGATAGAGTTATTATCATAAGTCTGTTGTACAACCCACACTACTTGTGTCTCATAGACATGTATATTAACTCTTCCTAAATGAGGTGGATAAGTTGCATCGGTTATGGTTTACTTTATGCCGCAAGCGGAGGCGTTTCTCATGTTTTCTGCCATTAAGCTACTTGAACATCATATTTTTGTTCGTTTACACTGGATGTGAATGCAAATTAGTTATGCTAAGTGCCACATACATTTCAAATATACTTGAGTTTGTATGTGGATTTGAAATACATCTTAGCATTCGCTCTAACTATAGGTATCTTCTTTCAGTTGTTCAAATTAGATAAGGCAGTACATCAAACAATGTTGAAGTTGATCATAAACACTTTATTAAGGAATATGATTCAGTTGGTCAGTTTTCAAGACTTTAATAATTGTGGCAGTTGGGAAACATATTTTACATACAAACCTTGAAGATGAATTTTAGCTGGAGTAAGACTAATTTCAAGAAGTTGTAGGAATTGTCAAACAGAAGCATGGGATCAGTCGATGAAATCCTTCAAAGTTGGTGTGACCCATGTGGGCAAATACTTGCTGGGGTCCTCGCAGTGTTAAGAATCAACTATTGGGAACTGTTGATGACATCGCGCAGATTTATTCACTCATTGTATTCTTTCGAATTCTAAAAGTTGTCACTAGTCTTCATTGATTTATTCCCCCCGTCGTACATCTTCGTCTCCCGTATTTCCAGTACATTCCCCAACCCTCGTGTATATTTTTCGAAGTGTGTTAAATTTAGGTGATGCACTTTTGTGCGAAGCTCTCCGGTGATTTGTCACTCATTGAGGATGAGTTATGTATAGTAATGAAATATTGTGTATTTGGTAACTTCTGGTTTTTCAAACTGTTCTAGTCAATTCTCTTTCGAGTCACCTGAATGAGGAGGAAAACTCGTTTTTCGTGACTGCCTAGGAATATCTGTGTGGCATGGGTCAATCACAAGCTTCTTAAAGTTACTGGAATTTGTGAATTTTTGTCCGTAATTGGAACCTGGACGCTGGCTATGGATGTATCTAGTCGCATTGTGTAGTTCTATTGGATTTCATCTTCTGGTCCCTTTTTTACAAACTGCTAAGGCAGAGTAGCCGCTAAATTGGCAATCCGAAGGCAACATTTTGCTCCGATTATACCTCCCGCTATCAGTTTCATTACCACTCATCATATCGTAACTGAGGTAATAACTGTATTTGCCTTTCAATCGACTTTCCTAACAAGTAGGACTTTCCGCAACAACTACTCCCACCCCCAAATAACTTGTATCATTGCGATATGCAAATCCGACTACCCTTTCAAAGTAGAAGTTTTCATCCAAGTGACTATAAAAGTTGTCTTAGCAAATGCTCAAGCAGATCATATTTAAAGTTAAATAAGTTCATTTTATTTCAGCTGACACCTTCTTTTCTCAACAAATCATGCAATAGTCATGGTGTTTCTTATATATGGGAGGCTTGCAACGTTACTCATGTATTCGTTAAACTAAGCTAGATTTATCAATTCGTCTTATTTATGTAAATTCTGATGGAGCATCTGAGACCATTTGGTAATTTTCAATCAGACAGAGTATATAATAATTATTATAAATTACTACAATAGATCGGAATCCAGATGTAACATTAAGTATTGCATTGATTTTATGCTCCTTGTGCTTGGTACACTTTTCGCTGCAGTATAAAATATACGTGTTGTGCCAACTGAAATTTTGTTTCGATCAGTGTGGTAATTTGTCTTTTGATTTTCTTATAAACTGTTTTTGTCGTTGTTATAAATGACAGTTTTGTATTATTGTTTATTTAATTCCTTTCGTTCCGAGTGAAAAATGGGACTTCAAGCTTAAGTTTTGGAGTTTCAGTAGCAATAGTGTTTATATTTTTACTGGATGAAGTTGCCAGCGTCATGTCCAGCCTTCCCTGTCTACGGGGATTACTACTGGTTACTGGAAGTTTAGGAATGTGCAACCGGGATCGAATCCAGAACCATATGCTTAGTTGGTGAATATTCTACCACTGAACTACTGACTCACATAAATAAAACTAGTTTGCTATATAACTTTTTGTTGACTAAATTAATGAATGGTGAAAATTATTTTATCACTTTACTTAAATATCCTTAAGGTTCTAAATTCTCTTGCTTTTTTGGGCTTCTTCTTAAGATTCATGCTTAAAATGCATTAATTCCCACTACATATTTTGCTAAGTGTAAGATGATGCTATAGAAAAGCGTGAAGTGGTTGAATGCGTTCACCGCTTCTCTTGTTTTTAGAATGGTATCAGTGACTAAATCTTAGTGCAGTTGCATAAAACCCGTTCTACATTTCCCAGCTTGTATTAGCTCCAGACATAAATCACACTTACGAATTATTTCGAAATTTCAGTAACATTCATTGAAACATTGTTATCACAATGTGGAATGCGAACGTTACAGTCAAATTTACACTCTTTTTCTGTCAATCATAATAAGACAGTCGAAAGTAACATCTCTAGCAGTCATGCTTCCATTGGGCATTATATTCGCTGTTTTAGTTTCTGTCTGATGAAAGCAGTCAGGGTTTAGTCAAGTCATTGTTTGATAGAGCTTAAAATTATTAATAGTTCTCTGAAGGTGTTCATAAGTAAGTACTGAAGAATGTTATCACAGTCGGGAAAAAGTGTTTTTTTCTATCTATTTACCTTTCAAAATTGATACTACGTCACAATGAGTCGACAAGAGACTATGAGGTTGCTCTTGCAAGAATATTGACCGCCAGACTCAAATTCTCGGCATCATACTCATTTGGGACACGAACTGGATATATCTAATATGTTTTACAATTGTCAATGAACAAAGGAATGCGGCTTTATATCGTTTTACTGAATCATTCACTTATCTTTGTTAACAAATGTGCATCGTGATTTATCCCGCTTTTCTGTGGTAAAACTTATCAGTTTTTTTTGCTTTCTTTATTAGTTTTAATTTTTAATCACTATACTGATATTAGCTAGCCTATCTGATAATAACTTACTCCCCTTATGTTGCTTACTGAACAATGTCTTCTAAACTAATGATAGGTGTTGGCCGGTTTCTTTCTGTGTCAATTATGACGAGTATGTCAACATGTCATTCGTGACTGTTTTGTTAAACTTCAACCTTTCTTATTCTGTCAGTCTTATATAGCCAGAAAAAAAAGTCTCGAAATAAAATGAGTACATTGTATAGTGCAAATCTTGCTTACCCTGCTTTCATGATTTAGATTAAGGCAACACATTGAATACATTATGACCCATTTCAGCTAACATACATTGCCCGCTGTAGGTTATTCATCACATATAGCATTAAAGCGGACATTTTTGTGATCATTCTGATTGTTGTAAGTGGTTCCCAACTACTCTTATCAACCGTTAGTATACATAGCAAGAAACTTAATTGTTTTCAAATGTAACATTACATCAGTTTTTTATCCTCCTGTTAAATTTCTTTTTCGTACTTTCAATAGGATGTTTACTGCCATTTGGAATAGAATTGACACCTTGGATAGCATCTGCTGCAATGGCTGCTTCATCTCTCTCCGTAATTTGCCTGTCGTTACTCTTAAGACGTTGGAGGAAACCAACATCAGCATCACTTGTCTGTCCTGAATATGTGAAATTCCTTGCTTCTCCGCGGTTACCCGATATCAAGGTATGATATATATATATGTGCTTTCTTGTCTTATTGTTATTATCAGTCAGTGCAGTTTCTACAATAAACGGAACTGATATGAAAGTTTCTGATTTCATGATAAATTTTTAGCGATTGTAATCAGAATTTGTGGTTAATTGGCTTCATCAAGTTACTTGTAATGGTACTTACTCATCGGTGTACAGTTGATGTCATTTTCATCGTATGCATAATTAATATTGATTGGAAAGTATACAACATTGAATTCCGACTCGCTCACCAAACGGTAGTTTATTCGCCATGAAACCTAACTGTCTTGCTCTTAACCCTTCCGATGCCTTGAATGAGCACTGCTGAGACAGCTGCCCAATTCCTGTAGATAACGGTTTGAAATGAATCTACTTCAATCTGACCGTGTTATGTTTACTTTTTTGAGAAATTGTGGTTGACACAAATTGCTTATGGAGTATTTATACAATATGGCCTACTGAGTAATATAACTTAGCTGTATACAATGTTTCTTAGTCGTAATTGTTATATCATACTGTGGCCAGTGCTACTGATAAGATTTGTCAGTAGTACATAAAGAGATGTTCGTCGGCATAAAAACACCAAATAGCAGGGGGATACGTTTGATTTCAGAGAAGGCAAATAATACAGCGTTATGGAGACATGAAAAGAAAACAAAGAAGCACAATATGAAGTCCGGAAGTAGCGCAAGACGAAGACCTGTGCAAATTGTGCGCTGACGATAAGGTATACATAATTTGGCTGTATAACAATTCTTCACGATGTCTTTGAATATTCCTGTTGCCTCATTGATGCTTCATGTAAATTCACTCTGAAGGGTACTCTGTTGTTGTAGGTAACTATATACCACCTTAGTATAATAATAATTGCCTTATTCCAAACAGTACTTTTGGTACAAATATGGAATTTTCAGCATGAAATACAACATAGCATCTAATTTTCACATTACAGGGGCAATAGTTAAAATAGGGCATTTACATTAATAGTATTGTTCAATAAGAATCCTCATCAACCTGCATTATATTATCTTTTCAGTGCTATTTTTTATAGTCAATTTTGTATTTCCCGTTGATTGATTATGTTGGACCGAAATGTTCAGTCTCTGCTGACATGTTGGCTTCTAGCATGGACGCTTCGACGATGTTTGAAGATTAACATGGTCTAGTATACTGAATCAACAGACAATACAAAATTAACTCAAACACAGAATAAGTGAGATCCCTTGCACGAGAGGTGTGGCTGTGGTCGCCCAAGTAGCCTAGTGGATAAGGCTTTTGAAACTGTCATACATTTATTGTGACAACTTCAAAAATGTTCTACATAATAGTTCATAAACCAAATATTTACTTCTTTTAATACAACAGTTTTCAGGCATTTAATTTCTACTGGACATCAGTTTTGAATCAGTCGACCAAAATTATGAAATCAGTTTGACTGAGTTTTCAGCCTACAACTTTGCACAAAACGGTAGCAGTTCAAGTCACCACAATCCATGTAGCACACAAAGGTAGAGAGAAATAATAATTTAAACAGACTATATTGGAAAGATATGTAATAGACAAAAAATAAGTACATAAAGAATAATGAGAATCTGGCAGATTTGGGAGTTCATAAAAAGTGAATGCATCTGCATCATTGAGGGCAGTCTTCAGTCATTGGTTCTTAGTATCCCGAGGACCCTAATTAGACAATCTACACCTAACTACGTGCCTAAAACCAACAGTCAAAGACATCATGATTTGACAAACATTCACTCCCTTCCAACATAATGTCATTTCAGGTGGCATTGTTAGTTAAAGAAAGTGATGGCTGCGCATAAGTAACACGTATCCTAGCCTTCTCAATTAATGTAGCATCATAACCTCATCGGCTGGGTTTCCCTGCTTATCTAACGCTCTACTCGTATCCTCATTATTACTGCCCACATCACACCATTTAACATGGGAGATAGAAAGCAAACATCTGTGGTCAACGACATCTAACGAACTGCCGCTCACTGTTTGTGCGTTGACTGGTAGTCAGATACCTACACCGGGAATAGCAGTTTGGTAAGTGCTACACGACTTTTTTGTGTCCGTGCTGAGATTCTGGCAGCAGTGAGTCCTTTGGTGATGTGATCCCCCAAATAATTGAGGTGGTCAATATGCTCAACCATTTCGATACCTATCTTTGAACTAGGAGTTGCTGTAGACTAATCCTGCAGCATCTCCTTGCATTTGACAGGGATGAATCGCTTGCCAAACATACTAGGTTATTTGCTCTGGATGTTCAAAAGACTCTGCATTTTGTCACCATCTCCACCTAGGAGGACAATGTTATCAATAGACTTTAAATTGACGAGACTGTACCCTGGTAACAAGTCAATCCATAAGTCTCTAAAGTTGATTAGGGTCGCATCCACTGGTACATCTATAATAAAATTAAACAAAAATAGGGACTGTAGGCATCCAATGATGGACACTACTTGGTTGTCATTACTTCAGATGGCAACTCTCGGTTAGCTACAAAACGGCTGCGTGAGTTCCAGTAAAGTGTCTTGAGTTAGTGCCTTATACCTTCTCGGTCAGACATTTC
This sequence comes from Trichobilharzia szidati, assembly GCA_944472155.2. Classification (NCBI taxonomy): domain Eukaryota; kingdom Metazoa; phylum Platyhelminthes; class Trematoda; order Strigeidida; family Schistosomatidae; genus Trichobilharzia; species Trichobilharzia szidati. The sequence goes on along the minus strand of OX235274.1, from coordinate 67,761,546 downwards.
CATAGCACTTCTGGGTCAACGGAGTCGAATGCCCCTTCCAGGTCACGAAACATGGAAAGTTGTTGGACGCCAGTTAATATTCTTGTTCTAAAACTTATCGAAAGGTAAAGATATGACCAATACACCCTCTTCCTGACCTAAAGTCTGTCTGTTTTTCTGGGCACCGCCTAGTTTGCGCATGATTATTGAACCCTAACATTTTAGATGCTATATCAGTCAGGCTAATCTCCCTGTGATTATCGTAGGAAAACTTATCACCTTTCCTATGAATTGCAATAACCAATATTTTGGTTGATAAAACCTTCTACTAACTGATACCACTGATTATTATACTTCCACTTCTAGTTGTTGAGGGAAGAGGTGAGAGACGTAGATTTTATATTACTGATTGATTGAAATAAGTATTTGTATACCACTCACATCAACCTTTAGGACTTTCTATCTAGATCGAAGTAATCTGAATACCAGACGACTTTTTTGGTTGTTCTGGGCCGAGCTCATCACCGGTTTGATTCAGCCTGGAGAGCTGTGAGTGAGTCAAATGCAGCTACCCATTGCAATCAACCAGTAGTATATAGCTTCATACAAATGTACTTGCTTCCTTGGTTACCATTTATGGCACCAAACAGATCACAAAATACAATCTGAATGGTTTCGGTCCCCCAGAAGAAACTGTTGAAATTTTAGCTCCTTAAACTGTGTAAATTGCAAACTGCGAATCTGATTTCAGGTAAGAGATATGTTTGTCTTAAGATGGAGAAGTCAAACTATCACAGCGACCTAGGACAACCAATCAGAATTCAGATGCAAAAAAGTCACATAACCGTTCAAAAATGCATTAAAAAGCATTGCAAGTATGATACTATACTGGATAATTGTCACTTATGTGTTACAAGAATGTCTCCCAGTCAATACACGGGTATTCTGTAGAGAAATCTTACCATTAGCGATAGATGTATTAATCCAGGTGACTGTAGATCATGGTACTTGGAGATCCATTGATAATTCTGACATTGTTCTTTAACCTGTCCCTAACTCTAACTGTAATCCTAACCTTAACCTTAGGCACTAGCCTTAATCTAAAATACCATAATCCTACTTAACAGTAGATTTACAAAGAATTACCTAGAGAATGAGTAGACTACTGTACTGACTGACTGTCACTCCGTTATTTTTCTCTTAAAATGTTCTTAGAAACTTACCCGAACATTTGACTGATAATTTATGACACTTGGGTTTTTGTTTTCCATTCGTTAAAATTGGTTTCATTTCAACTAGATAAAAACCAGGCAAAGACGGGACAGCCAGTTATCATCAGGACTTCATAGCCTAGCAGATAAGGCATTATCTTTACGCAATAGTTGGCGTAGTCTGCTTACTCGTCGTAGTCCACCAGTGTGTAACAATTCTGAAGCAGTTGACAGTCAGAACTTATTAGACACCTCTGGTGATGGAAACGAATCCGAAGATGAATTAATAAGAAATCCAGTAATGAATAGATCAGTAACATCATTACGTGTTCAACATCATGCTGAAAAAAATAATCCATCATTTGAAATGAGAAGAACGTGCAGTTTTAGTAATCGAAGACGTCCATAACCTTTTACTTCCACCACTTTTTTTGGAAATTATTCAATTAATATTCACGCACCAGACAGAATTCCAAAGGAAGAAAGTTGTGGTCCCTTTTCTTCCGCGGTACTTATATAGTCAGCTTGCCTTCTAAGTATCATACAATCTTAGGAAAAATTTGAATCTACCAGTCATTTGTTATTAGCACTGTTTGATTGACTATTTCAGTTCTTGTTATTTTTTACAACTCTGTGCATATTTTCCTCTTACCACCTTTATTTTTAGTATATTTTGTTTATTTCTTTCGCGATCTGTAAACTTAGTCTATTCATTCTCCTAAAAGTATAAAACTACCATTACTTTCTTTACACATAATATTTTTGACTGTGAAATTTCATTTCGCGTTCATTTGTAATTCGTTTATGCATTGCCGTTATTGTGTTTAATTATATAAATAATATTGATTACTGTTTAACTATAGCTTTAAAAATGATAATATTTCGTTTTCCTGTGATTCTTTTCTCCTTTCTATCTTTAAAAAGAGTCTTTCTATCAATTTTTTTGGTTGGTTTATATTGATAATTATATATGATGTTATTATAATAATGCTATTTGTCGCTTTTTTCATGTGATACAAATGATCCTATAAAACAAATTAAATATGTGATTCTTCATTGGTTAACTTTACTAAACAATTATTCTCAACAATTTAATAGCTGCGCTGATGTTGATGAGTAGAAATAATTAATTAATTTCTACAAAAGATAACTCTGATGTTGTTTGTTGAACTTCTTATCTCTCTATCATTCATTTCTTGAAAGGAAGTAAGTGAAATAAACTACAGTGATAATTTATTATTAATCATTTGGCTTTCGAGTAGAACATAGGGCTTCAACAGCATATCTCCATTTCATCCTGTTCTCTGCAGTCGTCTTCAGATGGCTCCACAATTCCCTATGAGCTCCCATCTCCTACCCACATGATCCTCTTCACGTCACCCTCGGACGTCCAACTCGTCGTTTCCCATTCAAGAACAGGCCTAGTGCGCGATGTCACTCAACCGTCTCCTCAGCATATCTCCGATCCACCTCCATTTTCTATGGCATATTTGTTGAGCAATAGATTCTTGGTTGGTTCACTGCCTGTGAGAGATCCTTGTTGCCAATCCTTTCTGAACATCTGATCTTCAATGTGGAGTGAAGGCAGCTGTTGTTGATAAGAGTCTGTAGCAGACTGTTGGAAGTGAATTTCGTGACGAGCCAAGTCTTTGAACCATATGGAAGCGGTGATTTGACACTAGAGTTGAAAATCCGAGTCTTGATCTTTATGCTGAGTGGAGCAGATTTACACTGATTTCAGAGTAATGAACTCCTATCTTGCCTTTCGGATTCTGGTTTTGACATCTTCATCCCTTCCGCCTGTAGTTGAACCGATGCTGCCTAGATGAGTGAAAGGGGTGACGTTTTTAGAAACTAAAAGGGACAATGATAATGGGAGTTTTAGAATTGATTCGTTATACTTGTTCTGTGTATCTTCAAGTGTACTTTGTTTCACTACGAAAATTTATTCCAATTGTTAGTTTACAGGGATTGTCTTAATTTCAAGTTTGTTCACGAACTGACTTCAGTTAGAGAACAGTTGGTAACCAGGGATTGCTGGATAGCTGTTTGGGGCTCTCCAGCACGATGAAACAGCTATCCAACACTCCCTGGTTCTCTGGTTGAATTCGGTTTGTGACCAAACTTGAAATGAAGACAATCCCTGTTAATCAAGACTTGAAAATTAACCTAGTATCTCACTACAGGATTAAGTTCTTGTGAAAAGTCGTGACCAGAGGGTTCCACCAAGTTGGGTGTGAGGACGGCTATTCACCGGTGTTATTGACTGGCGGTCACGCTATATGTCGCGAATAGGCAGAAGTTAGAATTGGTGGGTCATTGAACTCTGTCCCAGTGGCTGGATGGTATGCGAGTTGACCTTTTAACTTCAATGTCGTGGGTACCTACTGATATAAGGTCCCGAACAAGGGTGAAACAGCTGTCGAATGCTTTCTGGCTTTCAATACTTCTTTAAATGAAGTCATTTGGGGATAAAACTTGGAGACAAATTTATTCCACTGTATTTTATGATTGACATATTTCGACCAAAGGCTGATGGTGAATGTACTTATGAACGGTTGAAGTTGAAAGCTGCTGAATATTTTAAATGTGTACAATTTTCGCCTCCAACGAAAAAAAATGGTTTCATGCTTCGTATCACAATACCAACTTTCCGCCGATTTTGATTTTACTGTCAATTTAACAACCAAAAGAAACTAATAATGACTATATAAGGCTGCTGTGTGCAAACGTATCTGTCACTTCTTATGCCTTAATACCGTTCTCTACATTAATAAGTCGCTGTGAGATTGTCAAATGAAGCTTATATTTGCTTTCCAGTACGACTTGTTTTAAAACTTGTATTCTGTAAAGTTAAGCACTGCATTTTAGGTTATCTGTTGAGTAAAACTATATCCCAATATATTCCAATAGACTTAGTTTGCTGAAGTGATAAGAAGGTCGTTGCAGGACTAAAATCTAATAATATACACAAACCATCTACCTAATGTAGATACATAACTGTGAGACCTGAAGAGGTCATCCAAAAGCATATTCTTTGCTCAATAACCTGTGTTTCAGGTATAAGTCTTCAGATACCTTTTGAGAAAAGCCAACGTAATTTGTGAAATCGCTTTGAGCTACCTCAGAATTTCATTTTGTTCAGCAACTACACATGTTAACAGCATTTACAGTGTAGTAGTTATTACCTCGGCTGTCACTTTGTACTAATGTTGTCTCCTTTAGTTCCTAGAGGTACATATAGCTTCAGTCGCCCTTCTTCATTGCTTTCGGTTCTCCGCCAACGTTTTCACCTGGATCCATGTCTGCGCACATGCTTTCATCTGCTCTTCGCATGACCTCCTCCACGTCACCCTTGGACGACTAACTCGCCGCTTCCCATTCGGCTTCCACTCGAAATGCCTGGCGTGTGATGTCACTTGATGGTTTGTTTTCTCAGAGTATGGTCAATCCACTTCCATTTCTTCCTGCATATTTGTTGCACATTTGGATCCTGCTTGCTTTGTTCCCAGAGATCTCTGTTGCTGATCTTTGTACTCAGGTTTAGTCTGACTAGTAAACAAGTATGCAGGATGAGAATATGGTCAATCTTTCACCCTTGCTAACGGCATATTGATTACGCTGATTGCACAGTGATCCATGTTGGGGATTTCACCTCACTGAATTAATTTCAGTATTATGAATGATAATTTTCTCGACTTAATTATGTTATTAAAACACAAACATACACTGGACGGCGAGAGATACACCACATACAATCCTATAGCTTGTGCAAGGAGTAGGGTGCTGGCCGGACGCCTAGACCGAAGCAAGTGGTTGTCTTAGTGGGCCACTTTCCAAGCCTTCGACTTGAAGTCTCATCCACAAGGCAGTGGAGCAGCATTCCCATGGTTAACGATGACCGACACAGGTTCATGCGCCACTCGATCTGTTCTGATTCTGGAGTCGATGTACACCATAGGTCTCGAATTAAAGTTTCTAAGCTCCCTTAAGTGGACTGGCATCTCTACCAGTCCGGTTATAAACGCTAGACGTTCGCATTCACCTTTCCACTTTTTTAAGTAACACACCTGCCCTATGAAGGCAATAAATGGCAATTACCCGTCAAAGGCTATGAACGCGTAGGCACAGGACAGCACTTCGAGAGGAATACTGAAGTCTAACCACCCTTGGTCCAGCTAGGTCATTTGTGGGGGTTATCTTATAAGATGACAGCGCTTTCTCTGTATTCTGCTCCCCTTCGGTTTTTGTTCTGAAATGCCTATAAATTTAAGGTAGCTAAAAATTTTGACGTTGACACTTTGGTTACCTTAATGCATAAGGGGTTCTCTGTCTCCACTTAAATACTGAAATGTGTCGTTTTCATTTTTTTTTCCTATAACCATTGTCATCTCAGGTAGTCTGCAGCCGTTGACTACCGGCAAAATGAAATACCACCTGGTACTGCAAATCTAGTTTCTCTTGCTTCATCGAGGTTTATCAAGGAAATATGCATGAAACCCTTTTTTAAGAGAAAAGAGTGAATAAATACAACACCACCAATCATCTGCGACATGTAGCTTGGAATTCGAATTCAAACGAAACGTCGCGTGAATGAGAGCCATTCAAAATAGTTTTAAAATGACGTATATGTAATGTCATTAAGTGAGATACGACAGTATCTACAAAGAGTCTATTTAGAAATAACCTCCACTTTAACTTATCCCCTTCCCAGGAAGTCAAATTCGTGTTATAGGCACAAAATAGTACAATAATAAAAATGGGAGAAATTCCCATATGACCTAGGCAGTGTTGGAAAGTTGATTCATCTTAATAATGACCTACTACATTCCCCAAAACCTAGTAAGCAATCTTCTATTTTGTTTCTTAAGTGATATCATGATCAAAAACCTTGATATTTAACGCTGTCAACAGTACTACTCAAAAATTATGAACTTCAGTTAATCAGTGGTGGGTAGTATCGGTAACCAAGACGCAGATTACAACTTATTTGGGACCCGTTAGCCGATAGTACCTGTACCAAGTGAGTGATGTCACCAGACACCAAATTCAAATGCTAAACTAAATGTCAACAAAAATCGAGCACTCCGTTCCCTTAAAATAAATTAACGGGTTATTCAAATTAACTCTGATAAATATAAATGTATCGGCAAGGATATGATGGGTGAAGTCCAGAAGATGAAGACAGTATTCATTATAGAACTAGAATGAACTGCAAAGATGACGTTGCGAAACTAAGTGACACAATCTAACAATGAGATGTGAACGAATTTGTGGCCAACCTCTAAATTTCAAAATCAAACAAACTGAATTAACGAATTTAGCACACACAAACGTCTATTCATTGATAATACACCAAACAAAATGCATCCCCTGTGGTCCAAACACACACTGACATTTATGAAACTTCTACACACCCGAACTGTTGCTTGAAACCAGTTCCCGGTAGGTCTCAATCTACGAGAATGGCCACTATTATGTGTGCTGATGATATCACTTGCTCAGGTTGGACAGGATGAATAACTAACGCCGAACCACCTCTCTTCTTGAATGTCATTCCCCAGGACCGGAAATACGGAGATAGTTGAGAGAAATACGTATAAAAGATAGGTCAGTAAAACAGGCTTCTTGTTCCAGATGGGGGCAATTGACCGACAAGAAGTAATCAACCGACACAAACAAATTTACTGTGTTGAGCGTCGTGTCTCCGATAGGGATTCCCAGATTCATCTGTCCGCCAATGTCGCAGCAAAATGCAGTCCAACTAGAGTAGTTACCATCATCTACTACCAGTGATTTGACTTAGGTATACTTCAAGCTTAGTTCTGTAAAGGCTCATACTCATCCCAGCTGCTTCACCAGCAAAATTCTCAATTACTTACACCGCATACAAATTAACATGGTTGAAGACCCACAGACACCTCTGCCTTGCCACTTCGTGGTGGAAATGACACCCCTGACTTTTTCTTCTGACCACCCATCAAAAACATTTGTGTAGCATAAACTTGGTGGTATCTTAGCTGACACATTTCGAAAAGGCTTGCAGCTGAGCTACTTAATATGCCTGGTACTCTTAAAGTTGTACGATGAACTGCACTGAGTACGGCACACCACGATGTCGAGTAGAAATGAGTCTACTCCAACCGACAGCGGTAGGATGGCCCCCTGAGGTCATGTACCCAAGTGAAAAACCCTACACCAGAAGGCAGGCATAAACATCAATGTCAGTATTTCGAAACCCCTATTATCTATAGTTTCGAAGAGAAAACAACGCTTCTGCTGAAACGAATTTTAGTACTGCAGTGCTCCTATACTACTCACTAAGGTCAACCACAGATATCGAAGGGATGAGCACCTACTAATATACAGTGTTTCAACGGACTTAATGGAATTGCCCGGATTTATTCGATGTGCCGATCTATTCGGATGTCAAGTACTTCACTCAATGACAAAACTGATATAGTTTTCTGATCAAGCAACACGGACGTCTCACCGTAAAACGACATAACGAAGTTACATTTGACTGACTGTGAACATATTATTATGCAAGCGGTAAGAACTATCTACGGGATCTACAGCAGACAGTAAGGCAACCTATATCAATTTGTCAGGTAGCGAGTAACACGAAACTACAAGCGTATCATATCCCTTATTGCGATGCATAGTTATGCATCGCTATGCATACGAGTACACAACAGTAAACGACTTCAAAATATGCACCTTCTAAAATAGTATGCCTGCAGTAGTCAACGATGCACACGGAAAACCTAGCTTTCGATAAACGATTACATGAGCTGCTACATGACTGTGCGAACATACCCAAGTCCAATTAACTACTTAACCACACCCTAGCAAACACCTTGTGAATGAAAACAGTAAGGTCGAACCATACAAAATTTTTTACTGTACGAATAACATATTAACCGAACAAATCGAAGCCCATCGACCCATCTGAATCGTCATCTGAAACTGGCTTCTCTTCTTTAGCAGGTTCCTTCGCCTTCTCAGGAGCCCCAGATGCCGCTGGGGCTGCAGTTGGTGCGGCAGCTGCTGCAGGCGCCGCCGAACCCATAGACATCAGCAGGTCCTTGATGTTCTTTCCACTCAGAGCAGTTGCGAAAAGGTTGGGAAGATACGGCTCCACAAACTTGATGTTGGCTGCCTTTAGTATAGTATTGATTTTATCGGCTAGAGGGGAACAGAACATTTACAGGTAAAATAATATAAGGCACATTCTTCATAACACTCATACATGTAAATTAGGAACTGACATATGTAAATTACGTCATATCCAATATGCAATATGTTAACCAGCTTAATGCATTCATTCTTAATACCTTAACATGAAGTGATCATAAATATTACAATGATTTACAACTTAAAAAACTAGTATAAGCAACAAAACAATGACAACTTAAATTACCTGTGACATCTATGTCGTCATCAGCTAACATTAGGGCTGCGTAGACACAAGCTAGCTCGCTTTTCGACATATTGATAAACGTGAGCTGCTACTTGCCTTAGCCACGAGGGAGCACCACGTTTGTGATTCCGTAATGGCGGGCTGGCACAACATGGACACACATTCAACACGTTCAATATCCAATACAGTATCCAATATCGTTTTTACGAGCTAGTATAAACCAATTTGATTACTTTATGCTCGCCTCTTGATTTTGAGGTAAAATTTCTTGGTTTTCGGACAACTTCAGCGTAGTTTGTCCCTCCACTTGACTGCCGTAGCTTTGGTTGACTCCCAAAGGAGTGGTGCTGGGATTAATTATGTTATTTGTAGTATGTGGTGCCTTAAGACTTTGTTACTAAGGTGAACAGAGTTGTCCTTTCGCCAGTTAATCCTCCGGTGTCGTCATCAAAAGAAAAGAGATAATAATTATAATAACATATAATTAGTGTATGTTATTCAGACTAAAAGACAGAAAAAGAAATAAAAAAAAGTAAAAACAGACAGTCAGCTAAATTTGGAGTTGATATATATATACATATACATGTATATAACATCAGTAATGATAATAAGTGTAAGCGTAGTAGTTGGAATTGTCAGGAGAGTACGACAGAAGAGAGTGTAAAGATTTAATGAAATCTTTCGACGGCGGCAATACGCGTTGCTCTACTAAACAGTTATGAAAATTAACTCTTCATGTGCTTTAGACAGGCAAATCATAGAACCGCTCGGGTAAGCTGATTTCCTTCAGTGAACTGTTGAGATAGATGAAAAGAAACGGTGGATAGTCGCCTACTCATTTATGAATATAATGCCTAAATTCTGATACTGAACGTTATTTCAGGGCATGAAAATGAAAGTGCCTAAGCCGTAAAATCCCACAGTAAAGCTGACTGGTTACTTGTTGATGAATTATATCAGAGAAAAAACAGGTAACTTCACTAGTTATTCTCCATTAGCGTCAGACTTAGTAGGCAACCCTCATTCTTAGAGGATTTGTCCCACTCTGTCTCTCTCTCTCTCTCTATATATATATATATATATATTGAGAGTGGGACAAACTATATGTTTCAAGTGTCCAAAAGTATCACTACTAGTACGACCACAACAACATCTGTAAAGAACAGAGAATGTGTAGAACAGCTACTGGAGAATGTCATAAATAACCAGCCATGATGGCTTTTAAAGAGCATGAACCATCAAATGAGGCTATTCTCAGTCACCTTATCATACATAGCAATAATTCCAACAGTAACGACAGAAGATAAGGGCCACGCAACAGATCCTCTATTGAGCAAATAAACAGATATTTATAGATTTTTAAGTACATTACTATTCGTCATTATTAGCACAGGAAGAGAATCTTCTGATTGGTTGTTTTCCCACTGAAAGTTATTCTGTCACCTCTTTGTGGCCCTTTCTTTGAGGGTCGGACCAGACGGCTGCGAATCACGTCTGCCCACGCGAAGTTTGCTGTGATTGGTTGTTGAGTTATTCTTTGTTCCTGTTTTATTCTCGTGACCAAGACTTGGGACGTAAACACTGACGCAAATTACTGTCTACAAATTTTGGCTATCAGACGGCTCTCACCACATTACTATTTCGTCCAGTGTCTGTTAAGATTGAAAGAGTACTCATTCGTTTAGTGCTCTTTTTTGTAACAGTCTAGTGAAAGGTTTTAGAATGGTAGATTTATTTCTCAGTTGTCACACCCTGTTTAATGTGATGGCAACAGACCCCCCATTTCTCCTTGAAAAGTTATGATATTCACAAAGATTAGTTTATCCTCTTCCTCTTCTTCTTCTTCTCACTGTTAGTTTCATGTTTCAATTTGGCGAAAACCATCGTGTGATGTCACCAATGAGACATTCGTAGAGTTAAACTGAAATATATGAAAGTAATGGTGAGAGAAAACTGTGGTTTTCGGCAAACTCAACGAAATGAACGCAATGATAGGCCTGGTGCAAAATATCTCACATTCAGCAGGGTAACGATCAACCCCTTCTCAGTTAGCGACTATTTAGAAGGTGTGTTCGGAATGTCGTCTATTCTACGTCAGGGACAAAAATTCTAGCATTGACCTCTTGGTTGATACAGAAGCTGTACTCAGTACAACACCAAAAATCAAGGTCAAACCAGGACTACAAAAGACCTCCGTCATACTGCAGGTTGCCAACAAAACCAGATCGTGACGTTCGGACAGAAAACATGGACGCCTTGGGTTTTCACTGTCGCTAACTTGGACCTAGTAATCCTCGGCAGAGATTTCCGGACAAGTTATGACATCAGCGGTGAAATGTTCTTGGTACAAACGAGTATCCGACATACCCATGTGGAACTTCTTTACTGCATCAAATGGGTGATAGCCCCCGAAAGTAGGTCATTGCATCCATTTGTAGCTGTATTGTAGTTGGCTTGAGTACGTTGATTTAGACGTAGAAAACTGTCTGAGAACCACCTGTATCTTCATTTTAGATAATGAATACTGCTCAAACATGCTCAAACTGCTAAAAAATTATCATGAGAACAAGAATGTACCGCATATTGACAACAATATAACTCAGAGGCGGACGTATCTTCTAAACGCACTACTCAATACAACACATGACCCTAATCTCCCTAACTCTGCAACTCACAACATTCTTTAAAGTTAGCAGTCACTATTAACAAGTAGAATGTTCATTTGAGGTAAAGGGAATATATTTATTAGTGATTCAGCACAATATACAAAATCAACGATAGTGGAAACCACTTTCTTCAGCAACAAATCCCACGAGGTCACTGGAATTACAGAATAGCATAAAAAGGAAAACAAGGGTTCATAGGAGGTATACATGAATATAACTATTAACATAGTAATTAACGAGTTAGCACAGTAAGAATTAATGGAAGTTTATATCAATGTGCGATTACATCAGTCACTATTTTTGACACAAGTGGATATTTAGACAAATAAGAAGAAGACGTAATTTGTCTGAATCGTGTAGTGTTGTATATGCGCAACACATTTTGGACAATCTGGTCACGCATGGACTTGTCATACATATAAAATTAGTGAACAGTTGAGGAGGTGAAAAAATAAATCTAGGTGGAATTAAAAGCACATATTGAAGGTCAAAATAAAAATGAAGATCACTAAACCAAATAACAGAGGTAATAGTACATTTAGCCTGACTGGTATCAAAACGAAGTTTACCAAAGAAGGTTTCGTGTGATGACGAATATTTTTGGAACTCACAAAGGTGAATTAAATTTTCCAATCACACTTGGGCTTCCACAAACTTTAGGATACAATCCAAACACGTTTTGTAGATAGGTTCAAACAATGTGCAAACGTCACTTTTATGTCCTGTCTCTATAATATGTTTCGCAATAGAGGAGCTAGGGCTCCTGTTCTCATCATTAATAGCTTCTGAAGATTCTGTTTGCTTCTGGAGGCATTTAGGAATATGATGCGAAGCCCTTACTTGCAGACATCGATGAGTCCTCCCTAAGTGGATATAGCAACCGCTTCTAAACTTTACGTCCATAGCTTTAATAGATATCGGACACTACGTATACATGATTCCAAAATAATTCTGTGAACTGCTGTTGTACAAACGCACATAATATGGTTTCAGGATAATACCAAAGAAGAAATCAAACTCAATAATAGGACAAAATGATGCACACATCAGATGTCCTCACGCACCTGATCACGACGATGTTAATCAAATCTAGAAAATTACTATAATGTTTTAGTGAGCATTTATCTCATTTAGCAGAAATCAGCTAGCAAATGTTGCAAGTTATCGAAGAACATATTGCAGCTCCTACCCATTTGAGAACACATATCTTCGCTTGTATCTGCGGATTCCATTGACTTTTAGCAATCAAAACGCCACACGAAAGTGAAGAAGTATGCACGAATTAGACATCAACCATATTCTTCGGTTCCTGTAACCGAATTAGGTACTGGACAACAGCTGATCGGGAAATTTACGACCTAGTACAGGTTGCCGCCAAGCTTCAAAGAAATCTGTCGAGAGACAGTCGTTGAAATGTACGCGAAGCATATTCGGTATGTCAAATAGTCATTACATGAACCATATATTTAAGCGTTCTACCGCGCAAAAAATGAGTAAATGCTCAAGAACAATACCGCACAACAATTTTCATATAAATATATCCAACAAAAGCAAAATAAGCACCAAAATCACGTCAACTGCGTTTGCCTGGACGACTAGGGCAGCCTGTCGATGACCGTAATTTCGAGTGCCCGCAAATGAAATAAACACGTGATTTACTCGCTTGTGATTGGCCAGTTTGTCATTCGAGTTGCGGCAATTTCTTACATCATTTAGATGATTGGTGAACTTTGCAATTACTAGGAGCGTTTTATCAAGTTGGGTGCATAACTGACAACACATACTATTAGAGCTCAGGATAGAAATGATATACCAGAGGATTTATTTCCTGAACTCAATGAATTCATCCCACATCAAGATCTAAGGACTTCGCAGGAGTGTCAAGAATGGAAACAATGTTCCGAAGATTTGGTAACTTTACACAACTTCAATTAACAATTGACTATTATTTTCAGAGATGCTTATATAAGTACGAAATACACAGCGGCCCGGTGAATCATGATAAAAACGGCATGGTTGATGCGGCATACACATATACTTATGAACATGTAGGTATACCTACATATATTGGTTTCTTGACACGAAAATCGGAGAGTAGGTATCAAATGTCTCAGTAAGCGGTTTAATACATGTAGGCTACATGTTTTTAGTTGACATAAACTGAGTCTCCAATCGCTTTCAGAACTAAACCTGAGTTCAATTGGAATAAGCTAGTTGACCACATTAGTATTGCTAGAATTCAGTGAAAGTAAGTAAACACCTGCTTCATAAGATTAAGCGATACATTTAATTGAAAAACGGTGGTTCTGACATTTCTTTTTCATTATTTAAGATCTTTACAATGTCCCTAGAAAGCCAAACCTATCCAGATAAATGGAAAGCCACATTTATGACACCCAAACACAAATGCGGATCGAAAACTGAAGTTAACAACTATAGGCCAATCAATATTACACCCATAACATCTAGAATTATGGAGAGAATAGTTAAAGGTGATATTCCCAAACATATGCTCAACTGCAATATTCTAAGTCCCAACCAACATGGATTCCTAAAATCCAGATCATGCATGACATGTCACCTTGACTTCTTTAACTACATAACCAGTAGCCGAGACAAACAACAACTAGTACTAGTCATCTACTTCGACATCTCCAAAGGCTTTGGCCGCGTTGACCATTTGCTTCTAATGAATAAGCTGAACTCCTTAGGAATACGTAACCCATTACTAGGATGGCTTGAATATCATTCCGTAACAATAAATCCCAAGTAGTTAGACTGTGGTCTGTAAATTCTAAACCTAGTCCAGTCACTTCTGGAGTAGTTCAAGGTAGCGTCTTAGGCCCCCTCCTATTCACTCTATATGTCGACGACATATGCAGCTGTTTCTCACTTGGTAAACCATTCATCTTTGCAGATGATCTTAAAGTAGCTTACACATTCCACTGTGATGACTTAGGATACTTCCAGAAAGCTGTTCAGGAAGAACTAGATCGAGTAACCGCATGGTCCTCCACATGGAACCTAAAATTCAACCTTAACAGATGTGGTTGGATCTGTTTCGGTGCACCCTCAATAAATATCAAACTGGTACTTGAATCTATTGACTTGCCTAAACTCTAAAGTGTTGTTGACCTAGGACTCAGGTACTCTAGTGACTTGACATTTTCTGAGCAAGCGGCAACGCAGACGCGTAAATCGAGGATGCTCTTAGGATGCATACTCAGGAATTCCCACAACTACGAAGCGAAACTATTATTATATAAAACATGTATCACACCACTACTAGAATATTGTCCATTTATTCTCAGCAGCACTCGCGTAAGTGACAAACTTAAAATAGAAAGTGTCCAACGATACTCCACGACTAAACTACTAGGATTTGACTGCGGAAAGGAATACACATCAAGGTGTATAACTCTAGGTATCGACCCACTCTGGATGAGACGACTGAGCATTGATCTAACATTCTTCTTTAAAGTCTTGCATAAAATATCATTCTCAGACAGTAAGGAGATACAGTTCTCACCGGAAGGCTCCTACAATCTGTGTAACCAAGCGTGCACAGTATCTAGAAAAAGCTGTAAAACAGCGTTCCGTGAAAACTTCTTCATAGTCATGTACTCTAAGATCTGGAACAGTTAGCCTTTAGAAACAAGGACCTATCACTCTATTATAAACTTCAAACGCTTCCTATATAAACTGTTTCATTCCAATGACTATCGCAAACAGACCGCATCACTTTTTTCTAAAACGCATCAGTTATTAGAACACTATAACGCTTAAACTCGTCAATATATATAATGACACTAAGACTCCGCAAAAATACATGAAAACACAATTACAATATAGGTAAATGTTTACTATAGTGTGATATACAATCGACATAAACATTTACATTTGCATAAAACATTATTGCTATTTTCATGTTCACATACTTTCTCTTTACGGTATTCTGCTGCTGAGCATTTACATTTAGAAAAGTTTCCGTACTTAACTGCCACCGTTATATCCCCTGGAATCTTGTTCATTTGCCTAGAAATAAAAATCAGTGTTGTGATTACTACTTATGTACTACGGTTTCTAAATACAAAATTCTCTCAGTTATAATACTGATTTCTTTCTGAAAACTTAATGAATTGCGCCAGCATAGGACACAGGTGATGATAGTTAGTGGCAGTCTTCTCGTTCTGAAGTAATGCTAGTCAATGTTTAATATGCCCTGTGAGGGCCGGAACAACGCTGATAAGCAAACACGGTAGGATGGCGCATGCTGACCAGTAGATATGGTAGTGGTCACAAATGTGAGTCACTCCAATCTGGAGGACAGCAACATGCATTTTTTAGACAGCTCGAGAATTAAACATTAGTTTTGACCCCCGACAAAAAATAATAATAAGGGTTGTACGGATCTAAATTATAAATAAAAAGTGCTTTGGCTCCCACCATCTACAAGCCTGTTCAGCTTCTTGTCAAGATGCTACCCGTTGGGCCCTACAGAAATTCGTGAGGCATCTTACAGGTCAGCTTTTTCTACGGCTTCTAATTTTCCAGACCATTGAATTCACTCCTCACTTAAATATCACTTATCTACCTCACAATAACCTTTTTATTTACGCACTATTATACTCTACCTGATCTTAACTACCTAGGCCTTTATTGGAGCTAAAACTTGCTCTTTGTACATATTTGTTGCTTGCCCAAAGTCTGGCTGCTTTGATTAAAAATAGATTAACACAAATGTTTGAACAAAGCTATGCCTTCATCGAAAACATCATATTTTCCATGCTTAGACCAGTATGGTTAGCATTAAACATTGCAAATGCATACTACCATTTCAAGTACTATATAGCTTCTTCTCCTTGTATTTATCTTGTAAATATACTTTCAATAATGCATTATTCATAATTGCATTTTACACCACTTTGCAGCTGCGCAGAATCTCCTGAGATAGCATTCAATCACGTGACGGCATAGCACCCACCCAGATATACGCTGTTCACTGGTTGACCATAAGTATCAGCAGGAAACCGAACGAAGTTTGGGTTGTCGCTCAACTGTGATGCTGACCTTAGTAAACGGTTAACAATTTAACATTTATAAGAACCTGTTCTGATTGCTTGTGCAATGATTGAACAATTCAAATTGTAGCGGTAAATAATTCCCCAAAATTATTAACCACAGCAATCATCACTCAACATTGGATGCTGACCATCACTGTCTAAGTCGACTTGTTTAGCTGAAGACTTCCGGTCAAGCATCCCCGCCATTTGGTACTCCGTCGTGTCACGCGCGTGCACGATTACTAGCTAGCTAAGCATTCATCTCTACCCGCAATTTTGTCCCGAAATATGCTACGTACTTTGGACGACAAAATCTGGTCTTTTGCTCTATCTTTGGTACTCGAAGAACGAACACTATAGAAGTTGTTGGTATAAGATCTTGCGTTAGCATAATCCGTACAACTCGCGAACGTCGATACCTGCAACCTCTTAACTGGTGAGCCCAACCACGAACTACATCTTCAGTTCACATGCAGTTAAACCCGGTGAGTTCGTTCCTTCTTGTGTTTATTCCTGTACTCTTTTGTAGTCGGCATTTTCGTCATGAGTGATCCTAGCCCCAAGGTTGTTCGGATTCGCTCAAACGCCAAAACAATCCAGCTAGTACCATATTGGCCAGATAATGCTGAAACGTGGTTTCAGATAACTGAGTCCGATTTTTGTGAACATGGCATAACCGATCAACGTTCACAGTTCCTTGCAGTTATTCACGCCCTACCGCGGGAATTCAGCAGGTGCGTAACTCTGCAGATGTCGGTAAGTAACTCGTACGAGTTGCCCAAAGCATCCCTCCTCAGGAGAGACGTTCTCACGGATCGACAACGTCTGGATGAGTTATTTCGTAACATCGAGTTAGGGGGTCAGTCAGCCGTGAGCATGCTGGCAGGAATGAAAGAGATCACTGGCCAAAGTCAGTTCGATTAAGGGCTGTTCAGACAATTACTTTTGTCCAAACTGCCACAGTCAGTTCAGACTGTACTTGTGACACTTCAGGGTGTTCTCATGGATGACTTAGCTGTCTCTGCAGATAGAATTCTGGAGATAACGAAACGGCCAGTTACCAAACAGACTTCAAGTAAGGATTCTGCAATGATAGAGTTATGCAACTCCGTCCAGCAGATGCTTAGGTCAAACAAGCCCAGCAATTCCTCATACCGTCGTTCTAAATCCCCTCAACGACTAAACGCACGTGGACGATCTAAGTCCAACACACGTTCTCTCAAAAATCCTGACTGGTGTTGGTATCACAATACCTATGGCAAGGAAGCGAAATGTTGTCGAAGACCTTGTGATTTCGGCAAAGCCTCCAAGTCTGTGGGAAACTATCCCGCCGGCACGCGTTAGCGGCAACCGTCGCCGGTGGCACTAGCCGCTTACTTTACATCCATGATGTAATGAGCCAGACTAGATATCTAGTCGACACAGGCGCCGAAGTCAGCGTCCTTCCTGCTACAGCAGCAGATCGACAGAAGGATCCTAACTTCAACCTACAAGCTGCAAATGGAAAACCAATTGCAACCTATGGTCGGAAATACGTCTATCTGAACGTCGGTTTACGCAAACCTATTCAGTGGATTTTCCTAATCGCTGACGTCACAATGCCCATCATTGGCACGGACCTACTTAATCATCATGATTTGCTCGTAGACGTCCGCAGTAAACGACTAATTGACAACACTACTAGTTTGTCTATCAAAGGCATAACTTACGTAGGCCCCAGCTTGTCAATCGTTAAGATGAAAGCAATCTTCGATCCAACTTTTCAACCGATTGTTGACAAATACCCGGAACTCAATTGCCCATCTAACGATCTCCCGTGTATAACCAGCAATGTTATGCACCACATCATAACCTCAGGACAGCCCGTGACATCTAAAGCACGACGGCTGGCCCCTAACAAACTGAGAATTGCTAGAAATGAATTCGATCATATGCTCACCCTTGGCATCATTCGGCCATCGAATAGTCCATGGGCATCCCCATTGCATATGGTACCGAAAAAGGGTAGTAACGATTGGCGACCCACTGGTGATTACCGGCGAGTGAACGCCAAAACAACACCCGATTGCTACCCTTTGCCTCACATACACGACTTGACGGCAACGTTATCTGGAGCATCTATATTCTCCAAAATCGACTTGGTTAAAGCATATAACCAAATTCCAATGGCAAAGGAAGATATTCCGAAAACGGCTATCATCACGCCTTTCGGACTTTTCGAATTCCTACGTATGCCATTCGGCCTCCGGAATGCGGCCCAAACATTCCAACGCTTCATCGATGAAGTATTTCGCGGTCTCGACTTTGTATACGCATACTTAGACGACTGCCTCATTGCCAGTCCAGATAAGGAAACTCACCTTAGACACTTGGACTTCGCATTTGAAAGGTTACGCGAACATGGTGTTACCATTAATATACAGAAGTGTCAAATAGGCGTTGACTCACTCGATTTTCTGGGTCACACTATTGACTGTCAGGGCATTCGCCCACTGGCTACTAAAGTCGAAGCGATACTGAACTTTCCAGAGCCAAAGACAGTGAAAAGTCTTCGGACTTTTAGTGGATTGGTAAGTTGTTGCCGACGATTTATTCCTAACTGTGCTTCTCTGATTCAGCCATTAACAGATCTCCTTCAAGGGAATAACAAGTCTATCGAACTCGACGCGTCTTCTCGACATGCTTTTACTCAGGTAAAGAGAGCTATTGCGGATGCCACCCTTCTTATGTATCAGGATCCAACGGCACCGTTAATTATCTCAGTTGATGCATCAGACACTGCAATCGGCGCAGTTCTGCAACAACTAGTTAACAAAGAGTGGCAACCACTCGCCTTTTTCTCGAGGCACCTTCAGTTAGCTGAAACGAAGTACAGCACATTTGGAAGAGAACTTCTAGCTATGTACAGTGCTATACGTCATTTTCGACATTCAGTTGAGGGTCGTGAATTCATCATTTTCACTGACCACAAACCTCTGACGTACTCTCTGAACTCAACTTCAGATAAGTATTCACCCAGGGAATCACGACAACTAGATTACGTTTCACAGTTTACATCGGATATTCGCCATGTTTCCGGAGTGAACAACACTGTGGCGGATGCCTTGTCACGTGTTTGTTCCTTCGCCCAAATCGACGGCATAGACCTTGTAAAACTGGCTCGTCTTCAAAAAGAAGATACCGAGCTTCAGCATGAGTTGTCGGAAACAACTGTACAATTAGCCGAGAAACCCTTAGGTATAGGAAAGGATACTATTCTCTGCGACATTTCCACTAGTACTCCTCGCCCTACCGTACCTAAAAGTTATCGCCGTAACGTCTTCAATACGTTGCATGCCTTATCACACCCAGGTATTCGAACTACCGTCAAGCTCGTAACTAGTCGGTTTTGTTGGCCTGGTATTAATAAGGAAGTAAGGGAATGGGCACAGACGTGCTTAGATTGCCAAAAGTGCAAGGTAATAAGACACACCAAAAGCCCCCTTGGCGCTTTTCTTATCCCCGATGCCCGTTTCGAACACGTCCATATAGATTTAGTTGGCCCCCTTCCAGAATCTCATGGATATACCTATATGTAAACCTGCATCGATCGCTTCACATGATGACCTGAAGCAGTACCCGTCAAGGATATATCTGCTGAAACTGTCGAACGCGTCTTTGTAGAAAGATGGATCGCAAACTTTGGATGCCCATCTTCCATAACAACTGATCGCGGGCGGCAATTCGAAAGCGGTTTATTCTTCGCTCTAACTAAAATTCTTGGTTGCATGCGTTTTCGAACAACAGCCTACCATCCCCAAGCTAATGGTATGGTAGAACGTCTACACAGACAGTTGGAAGCTGGTTTATCAGCTGCAAATAACACCCATTGGACTGAATCCCTTCCGTTAGTTCTCCTAGGAATACGAAACGCCTTAAAAACCGATGCTGGTTGTACTACCTCTGAGCTAGTATATGGCACAACACTACGACTGCCAGGTGAGTTTGTTTCTCCCTCGAGCTTCTCACCAGCGGTAGATCACACCTCATACGTCAGTAGGCTTACAAACGCAATGCGTTCAGTTAAACCTGCACCCCTCCAACCACAGTCCATTGATGTTTTCGTCCACCCCTGCTTAAAACCTTCTTCACACGTATTTGTTCGTCGCGACTCCGTGCGTCGCCCTCTAGAACCCCCGTATGACGGACCATATAAAGTAATTAAACATACGGATAAATTCTTCGTCTTAGACAAGAAAGGCCGCGAAGACACCGTCAGTATCGACCGTCTGAAACCGGCTTACTTGGAAGGTAATCCTATTAGCCTAGAGTTGAGCGTACCCAATAATCCACAAGTAATTGAATATCCTTTAGTCCTCGAAGAACTCACTAGCACGGCGAAAGCCACCGAACCTTCGGTCGAACACTGTAAGAAAACGCGTTCTGGACGTCACGTAAGATTCCCAGAATACCTTCACACTTATGTCACATAACAGTGGTGCGTTTCACCCAACTCATTATTTCTCTTCAGACACATCAATTTTTTTATGTAGCACCACTTAACACAAGTAAACGATGTTTTTCCTATAACCGTACATTAGACATGCACTTGGAAAAAAATAATTGGATGTATATATATATTTTTTCCGATATTTTGAACTTTACATTATTTTACTGTATAGTAGATGCACCTCATTTTTTTGGTAAAAAACGCTTATATGGTACATTTTCCTTGACAAGGTTCCCAGCATTCTTGTTTTTATTTCCAGGTGCAACGGGCACTGGAAACAAACGAAGCACGGGATCCAACGAACAACATCGAGGAAGCTATGTACAGACACCCTATTAGCATAGGTAGACAGACCAGTAGGCACTCCACCAAGCCGCCCGGAAGATTTTTTTTCACCCATCAGGGAACCATCGAGATATTTTTACTTCCGGGTGGTCATGTCTTAGGGTACTCACAAACCCACTAGGAGGGGAGTGAGCTGTAGCGGTAAATAATTCCCCAAAATTATTAACCACAGCAATCATCACTCAACATTGGATGCTGACCATCACTGTCTAAGTCGACTTGTTTAGCTGAAGACTTCCGGTCAAGCATCCCCGCCATTTGGTACTCCGTCGTGTCACGCGCGTGCACGATTACTAGCTAGCTAAGCATTCATCTCTACCCGCAATTTTGTCCCGAAATATGCTACGTACTTTGGACGACAAAATCTGGTCTTTTGCTCTATCTTTGGTACTCGAAGAACGAACACTATAGAAGTTGTTGGTATAAGATCTTGCGTTAGCATAATCCGTACAACTCGCGAACGTCGATACCTGCAACCTCTAAAAAACTTTTGAAAAAGTATTAATTTATGATAATTCAGGATTGCAATTTATAACATTACTGATCATGCCTGTAAAAATGGCATGCATTTCTTGTAAACTTTCCCGTTTATACGAAATATAAATTATTATTACTATACTCCTGGAAATGCCTTAAAAGGAACAGGGTGCTGAATTAGTGCCAGTCATGGTGAAAACCAGCACTCAGTTCTAGACTGTGCCGTTAAACAATCCATTTCAAAACAGATTTCGAATTTACTCACCATAGAATGTTAGAATTATTTCAGAATTAATGAGATTTAATTCAGAATTATAGTAAGCTTGTGATTCCATCCCTATATCAACAGCGTAATTACTCTGCGATCATAATTTAAGCTGTGTTATAACTGTTAATTTTGTTTTTCCCCTCACCGTACTATATCAACAGAACATTAGATTCAATACTCTGTAATATGCTAAAATTTTCAAACTGAATCGACAATACTGTTTGAAACAAACTCACTGTTATTATTATTATTATTATATATTATATTCGCATTTTGTACTTCGAACATTTTTGACTTTATACCGTAAATGTTGACAAATTCCCCTGGTTACTTTTGTTTTAATTTTTAATTTTATTTATATTTTGAGTAAATCAGATGCAATAATATGACAAATGCTGAGAACTCCATTCTGTATTATGAGTACTGTTTTCGGAATAAAGCAGATTATTATGATTATCAAAGTACACAGTGGTCTGTTTAATTATGGTGAAAACGGCATGGTTGATGCAACATATTAGTAACTATATATAGTCAGTTCTTGTCACGAAGATCGGAAAGCAGGCATCAAGCGTCACAGTAAGCAGTGTTATATATGTAGGCTACATGTCTTTAGTTGACATAAACTGAGTCTCAACTCACTTTCAGAATTTATCTTGAGTTCATTTGGAACAAACTACTTGACCCCATCAATATTGCGAGATTACATCAGTGAAAGTAAGTAAACACTTCCTTAATAAGACTAGGTAATACATTTAATTGATATGATTGTATCATCAGTAGCCATCTATCTAAGTTAATGATGAATCCGTTGCGATAATAATACCTATTATCATCATTGCTATTATTAGTCACTATGGACATGAACGCTGTCATTATCATAGCTGTTACTACTGTCATTAACTGCCATAAAGGCGTTGTCATTTGTATTAAGATCCTTGGAAACTACTGCATAACTTATTAAATAATTTTATCACTTCATGATATTTCGTCGGACTTGCTAACTATCAACCAACGAAAAACTGCGAAGTCCCTCAAGTTTAGTGAAAACTATTTGGCCACGTATATATACACTGTTTGTAAAGTGATTACTTGTAAATGCTTATCAGGTAGACATGTGGAAAAATTCAGATCATACACGTACTATCGAAGTTATTAATGCTTTTTTGAACCTTTTCAGACTTAAGGAGAAACATATATGTGCTGTGTACGCAGATGGAACCTACTGACAGTAACAGAGGACTACTGATCCGAATTATCTGTACATATGAAATCTAATTTTTGTTTAATAATCACTTTCTCAATTAATCTGTGTTAATTCTGTTGTAATGCGATTGTAACACGTGCTAAGGTAGGAATTAGGGGTAAAATATTAGGAATAAATGCGGAGTCTGAGAAACTTTTGTTTACGCGATTAGATGAACAGATAGCAACGTACCGTGTTCTGTGGCTGCGAACCACAGTCATTCTGCTTTTAATTATTTTTATGAGTATAACCGTAGTTGCGCTGTGTTTTAAGTCTAACAGTATAGGCACAGTCCTTTATTCATGGTACGTTGCGACTCGTAGAAATCACAAACACACTATCTCAGGTAAATTGGTCTTCACTTTGTGACTATGAATCACAAATCAGCTAGTGTTCTGCTAAGACGATAGATAAGTCAAAAGCTTTATAATCGCAATACCTTCCTTGAGATTTGGATATATTTACTTTATTTGATTACATCATAATCTTTTTACCAATAGGCTTCTCCCAATATCTGCTCTTGCTTAGTATTTCAGGGACGGCCTCGTACACTGTGTACTTCACAGCTTACGAAAAGGCTAATATTCGGTCTTATCAAGTAGAGTATACAAACAAATAACGGGGAATAAATTTATCAATGAATCAAAATGTAATACAAAATCAATGGCACTGTGGAAATCTTCTGTAGCACCCAACTCCATGAAATCCCCGAAATCAGTTATTACCTGAAAAAGAAAATAAGCAATCAAAAGATGTAGACATTGTTACTATTATAAATACAAAATTTAAGTGATAGAAAATACTAAATAATGCGTTAAATTGTGTATAGTTAAGTCAGTCAATATTTCTCAAGCAGACAAAATGAACATTTCATCTGCCTTGAAACACCAAGTCTATGCAGTAAAAGAAGTAAATACCATGTGTAAAGAATTCCCGAGTATTTCTGTAGATTTCCTCTGAAGAGATGCATGTAGAGGAGCTTTGAGGACATCAGCAAAGGACACAACAAAGTAAGTGAGAACAATTTACAAAATGAACTAGCCTACCTCATCCTGTCTATGTCTAATTCTCTGAAATGCAAAAAACATGACTAAAAGTAGTTATAACATGTGTCTTCAAGTAATTTGACATTTTCTGTAAGAAAGAGTACGTATTTCAACAATTTTCAAACTGGCTATAAATTACGGCCGGATAAGGACACTATCATTTGCTGTTTATGATGAAAACGCTTTATTCCATAGATTTTTAGCTGTAATACTGCATAAAAGTGTGTAAAGCAACGAAAAATTGATAAAGTTCAACAATAGGGTCCCAGGAGTCTGAACTCTCCAATGACCTTGAGTACATGCTAGTCGTTGGATAACAGCATCTGTTATTATCATTGTTGAAATATAAATGCTATTCAGTAACTTAGGAGCAAATTTCACCCAGATTACGTTTTTAACTACTGTTTGGACAATTTGTTAATAGCTCGTTAGGGTTAGGATTATGGTTAAGGTAAGTATTATTGTTAGGGTTATGACCAGGGTTATAATTAGCATTAGGGTTAGAATCACGGCTTGAATAAGGGTTAGGATTAAGGTTAGGTTTAGTGTTAGGGTCAGGATTAAGCTTATGTTTACGATTAGAGATAGATTTATAGTTAATGTCATTTATTTGAATATTTTTTATTATCCATGTTTTCGTGGTAAGCAGTCGTCTATTCACTTGCCGAAAACCATAATAATTCAATCGAGGACTTTTTGGGAAGACTTCGCAATAGGATAAGAGAGATAAACAATTTACAAAAACAGCTCATCTTTTTTTGATTTACAGCTTGATTCCACACCGTATTTTCTGTACAAGTATGGAGTTTTCAGCATGGATATCGGTTGCCCAAATTCAGGCATACCATAGATATCGGATGTGCGCCGGCAGGGGATCGAACCCCGGACCATGTGCATGGTCGGCGAGTGTCCTAACCACTGTGCCACTGACGCACATATGGGTGAATACATTTACAGAAACCAGTCTAACTTAGCAACTGATATTCCTAATTACAGCTAGGACATATTTTAGGTCATGTCAGAAAAAAGTGCCCTGTTTTATCTGTTTTCAAGCATTTTCTTGTCAATGTACATCATTTTTGTTCAAAAATTCCCTGTTTCTATCATTGATAAGCTGAAGGTCACTCGTGAGTTCGCACTCCTGGGACGCTATTGTTCAACTTTGCCGAATAATTACCTAATACTAAGGTTTTTTCAATAAATGAAGCCTGTAGACATCAGCTGACCAACGGCCGTATACAGGCTGCCGATGGCTGGTCTTATCCGGCATGTTGGTTGGAATTTGGCTCAGTAAATATTTTGTCAATAATTTTAAATAAAGTCTTGTTATATGCTTCTAGGATTGATAGGAATTCTTATTTCTCGGCCCAGTTATGTTGGTGTCCGCGTCATCTAATGTGACTGCGACACATTCAAAAATGTCATAACGGCTCGATATACCTGAAGTAATTTACATATACATTAACGTTACCTTTATTAACTGAAGCTTTCAGATTTCTAACGTCATTAAGAGTTATGTCTTTGTGGAATGTTTCCTTAACATGCATAATTATTTCATCTGATGAGTGTGATTGGTGAAGAAGTGGTTCTACATTTTCTTTCTCTTCCGCTGATAGTCGTCTAGACCATGGATCATTCTGCATATACACCCTGGTGCATGGATGGTTGTGGACCATTTTGTGGGATGTTATCACGTATTCACTATAACGCAAAATTACGCGAAATGCAGACAGACAGTTGCAACATTTAGACCTTAAACATACATATTATCATAATACAATTCCTCTTACGACTTGTTTCGCAATTTCAGGCCAGCTTTTCCACGGTTCACGCCAAAAGTGCATTTAAAATAAACGTAAGCGTACTTATATCTGTCGTCCCCTGTTGTTTTGCTTTGAATATGCACATAGTGAGTGCAGGACAACTACATTGTTAGCATTAAATGACTTCCTCACTTGTTGAAATTCTCCTAAGGAATTCTCAAATTCCTCCCAACTAAAGAAACGCCTTCCCAGCATAATTTCATCGAAAATTCCACTGACGTCAGCAGTACTTTCACCCGCATTGCCTACCTGCAATAAACTAAAAGGGCGTTGTCAATTAGCATCCATCTGTGTCGCAATATCCATCAATAAAATGCTACATGTATAACCTAAAATCGAGAAAAGCCCTAGAACTCACGGATTCCTTGACATCGCCAGCAACCGATAGGCCAACAAACCGAGTGTATGATAAACCAAGCCTGGTACATGCACAAAATAAGTAAAAGAAAACGTTAGAATACCAACATTTTACATTTATATTCATCAAACATGCTTGCAAACAACGCATGCCGCAACCACGCAAACCTGCACACGACATGACCTACCGAGGACAAATTTAATATCAAACTGGCCGCCACTGTTCTAGCCAATCAAAGCTGAGAAAGCCCTTAGGCGCGTAAGATTTAACACTCTATGACGTATATTATCACCCGTAGTTGCAGGGTAATGTCATCTGCACAAATAGTTTACTTCTTGTAGAAGCTGCAGTTTTAGACATAGTGTCATTCAATGACGATCACGTCAAAATGTGGCTATTTCCGTGTGAAGAACAATACTATTTGATAATAGAATGCTATCAGTACATGCGAATCACCTACAAATGCTATCAGACCTGACTTTGGGACCAGAAGTTATCATGTAGATGTGTCTTTCACTGTATATTTGTCTGGATAGGAATTATGGTAAGTTGAAAGGATATCACTAAGCGGATTTAATATATATTTACATTGATTGGCGCAGTATAGCATGAGTTATGTGAATTTAATGTATAAAGGAAACCTCTGTTAATATTGTGCCATTGTTTTGCTCAGAGGACTGCTAGGCTAACAAATGCAGGTGGCACTCGTGATTGTTGCAAATACAGTGCATTTTAGAAGGTAATAACTCGTTTAATTTTCCTCGCTGTTTCACTAAGTGCAATTATTCAGTGTTATTAATAATATACACATGGATTGTGTTGATTACGAGAATTGAATCTAGTTAACTCTATCATTATTAATCTAACGCCTGACACTGTAAACATAATACTGCAATGATTTTGATCACCAAAAGTGGAGAGTAAATTTCCATTTACCTGAAGCAGTACAGATGCAGTGTCACGAAAGAATGTCTAGGTTGCATTGTATGACAGCATTATCCTCATCAACACAACAGGCCTGTGTATCTTACAATACTTTAAGTGTTTCTCTATGCCGTTAACACTGTGCATAGCTGTTTGGAGTTTTGACATGTTCAGCTTATATTTGACGGTTATAGTTTGCTAAATATGAGAGTGTAATTTCTGTAGAATTCACAAAACCATGTTTACTAGACATCACTGAGATTGTTGATTCATTTCTAAGTTACACATTTGCAATACTTCCTTTAATGTAAACGTATTTAGTGTGAAGTTAATCTGCGAGTAATCTTGATAAGAGAAGGACGCCTCAACAGTACTGTCTTAAAATTTGCATATAATCCTCTAATACTGGAAAACATATGAGGTCTATTTATGCATACGGTATCAATAGCAAAACCAGCTGTGGACTGAAACACTTATTTGCATGAGAATTTTGCTTAGTATTAATGGAATCAGTGTATTCGTATTGCATGCTAATATATAAAATTATCTTTCCTAACTTCATGTTGTGCTTCATATTTTAGGTATATGGAGGTTGTCGAATATGAAATCAGCGGAAATGTCAATCGGCCAAACTAACGCTAATACCCTTAATCAAAACTTTCTTTTGTAAATTAATGAAATGTTTAATACACTTTTAATTTCGACTCCTTCTGGACTTGTTCAGTGCGTCGCTGTACTATGAGCTTTTGTGATACGTGAATTCGGGTTATTGCATGTTAAGCTTAGTTAATGGGATGGAGATTTAGTATAGTAGTATGAGACTGTCACTTTAGTCGTTATTAGGATTTTGCGTCTGTTTCCTCACAATAGCACTGTATAAAAACTAAGTAGGATTTAGCGAGTTGAATAATAATTCTGTACTGTTCGATACGCTAAAGTCGCCTTATTTAGCCAGTTGCAAGTCTGTATAATGCTAAACATCAAGTATATAGTACAAGCAAGTGTAGTAATCTAGGGTTGATAGCTACTTCATTAATCTGTTAATATGCAGTTACATCATCAAATAGACTGCTTATAGGGTTTGACCAACAAGTGGGATATGTTGACAGGTGTATACGTCTGAAATTAGAACCTGTGTGCTTAAGGAGAGTGAAGTGCAACTTATTTCTACTCTTCAAAATCATTAGGAAACATTGTTACAGTAACTCATCCATAACGTGGGAAAATATCAAATCATAGCTGCGAAACCATGACTACCTTGTCAAGGTGGCTACCCACAGAAAATCCATTAGGGAAAACTTTTTCACCATTAAATATTGCACTCTTTGGAACCAACTACCATCTGAAATTAGATGTGAAAACCCCGATGGGTTCAAACGGAGCCTAGAAAGACACATTAACATGTCCGCCCTAGCTCGTGTAAAAGACCAAAACTGTTGGTAGAATGGTAAATGAAAACCAGTCCAGTCTTCAGTATAGTCACGTACGTATAACTCGACCCTACTACTTACGCAGCGGACGTTTAATTGATTTTCTATTCTCTATAATCTTCACTAAGTTGTGTTGGTATAAGTAACTCTGGAAATAATTATATTAGCAACCACACCTTTTAATATTATATATATATATATATATATATATATATATATATATATATATAGAATAACTAGCTCTGTTAACCAGCTGTTTTCTTCAGGATCATTCGACATAATTTTATCACTAATTGTTCCACTACCCATTTTACTCTGCTAAATAGACTATAACTTAGTTGCTGTAATACTAGCTACTTCTATACTTTATACTTCTTAAAGCAAACGTAATTTCCTAGGCGTTTGTAACAAATACTTGTATACATGTATGCATGTATATTGCGAGGGCTTCTGCTGTACAGAGAAGTCAGAAACGTACTGCTTTTGGTAGGTTTCTGTTGACTTTGTAAATTACTTTGAATGAATCAGTTGAGTTGTGGGAGGTGTTGGTTGGTCTTAGAATTCGAAAAGCCAGAGCTATGCGTTCAAAAGAAATTAGTCAAACCCCTACAACTACCATGGACCTAGTTCGGAATGTTCCCTTAGCTTCCGTTTCTTTTTTCGTCGTTTTTGATTCACTGTGTGTGTGATCATTGCTCTCTCTATCTTCATTCAATTCATTCCATATTTTCAGTAATAAGAACAGTTATCTTAAGTTTTTTTTCCATTGCTTTTCCTGCTCACATTTATAATTCGTTTAAAATAACTATTTTACAATTATATCCTAGTCCTGTGTAATTTTTGTTTCTCAGGCTATTGTAATCTATATTCACACCTCCTAACTTCTATTTCAAGTTGAAAAGTATTATTTTAATTTGTTTCCGTGCTCATTTTTTACGCACTTGTAATTCATTCTAATCCTATCTGATTTTGTTCCTAAGCCTCTCGTAAACCATATCCAGTTGAAAATAATTGTCACCTTTTTTTCGCCTTCGTAATTATATGGAATCAAGTAAAAATTGTATCTATGTAAAATTATGTACTTAAATTCGATTGTGCAGCTTTTGAAAATGAAATCGCCGAAAAGATATCTTTTCTGAACTTCGTGATCTCTACATTTTTTGATTTTTATGACATGTTAAGTCATTTTCCAAGAATATTTAATATATTTTTCATTAAAGTCTACTGCCTTCTGATATGTTAAATCTTTGAGCTGGTGCCAGTGCTCTTTTTTTGCGATGAGCTTTGTACATAGTAGGTTTGCCTCTATATTGACTGTCAACTAAGGGTCCAATGCATAACCGTATGCGTGTAATCTCAGACTTTAGTTAGTCTGAGAAAGTTAGGACGCAATGCAGAATATTTGAGGCAGGCTTAGGAGGCTTGTCTCACGTTCGGCAGTGCGCCCAAAGAAAATGCTATCTGGGGCACATCAGGGGAAAATATCCTCTTTAATATGTTTCATAATTTTATTTATTTTTCTTCTAAATTAATGGCTTTTCCTGAATAGTTTCCACAAGGTCATTAGTGCGTTGGAGCTCTTTGGTCGCTGTTCCTTAATTTCAACGAGAAGTATTATTACATTTGTCTCTCAGCAATGACTCAAATAAGGGACTCTTTGACCTGATGAGTGAAAAAGTAGTTATTTGATTCGGTTTTGTTAACAGCAGTGAACACCTGGACAGTGTCTGACTATACGCCACACAAACTTTCTTTGCAGAGGTCTGTAGTGCGAGAATCAGGAACCTCTGGAAATATTAGTCTGAAGCTTAATTTAAGAGTAGAAGGTTTTGTACGCAGGTAGATCAAGTGCGCTCCTCAACATCTAAGCCATCACAAATGATTCTACTAGAGCTGTTATTACTTCTGATTCTCGCCTGTGATCCACAGAACAATTTAAACTCTCCAGTACGTCAGTATGCAGACGACGTGAAGTTGTAGAGCGCGTTTAGCTCGGATCGGCGGATATTCTAACCATAATTGACATTTAGACCGTCGTAAATGAACTTACATCTGACAAGTTTTAGACAGTGTTTCTGTGTACACTGATAACGAGTACTCTTCTCTATATTTTAGGGTTAACGTATCCTACACAACGACAGTGAATATTCTTGGTCTAAATCTGGTGACAGCATTTCTCACACGTTCCAACGACAGGGGAGGTTCAGTCACAGGTATCATAGCATCCTGTTTTGTGGGCAAGAAGTCGGGTGATATCACATCCAATCAGTGTATGCAGCTGTAAAAAACATATCAAGAGTTACACCTCAAATTTCAATGTCGTGGGACCACCACTTTTAAAAAAAGACGTTGATCTTCTGGAGGAATTGCAAATAAAGGCATCAGAAAGCGTCCCAGGGTTAAAACATCAGTCGTGTGACGAATAACCTGGGATACTGAAACTGTATGGCTTGAGCCATTAGAGAATCAAAAGTGGTTCAATAAAAGATTCTGAAACATAGGAAAGCAAACCATTGTCTCTTCTATCCTACATGCAATTATTAAATTTCATCTACTAGGTTCCTTTCTTTTCACTAACTGTCTATCATAATACGCCAATTTTCCAATATGTTTTCCAGTGGTTCGAAGAATTATCAGGTGAGACGAGAACTGAAGATCTCAGCAACAGTATCCTAGAGCAAGATACACACGTATTCGCAGAGTAAATTTATATCTACCAACCCCACAGGACTCAGAGATATGGCAAACTATTGGATATATATATCATTTTGGAGTCTACCAATTATATGTTTGTAAAATTGAATTATAACTTGAACAACTCAAAAAATTCCTCTTGAAGTTTATATCTTCTAAAGACACCTTCGGCAACTCTAACTTTTGCCCTAATTAGTTAGTGGGAGGTCAAACTTATATTCTTCTGAGGTAATTCTGTAACGACAGAAGAAAAGGGCCAGGCAACAGATATTTATAGATTTTTATATACATTATTATTCGTTATTGTTAGCAGGGAAGCAACATCTTCTGATTGGTTGTTTTCCTGCTGAAGGTTATTCTGTCATCTCTTTGTGGCCGTTTCTTAGGTAGTCCGGTCATATATCTGCTAATAGTATCTGCCCACTTTAAGTATGCTGTGATTGGTTGTTGAGTTCCTCAAGGTTAGGCTTCGTTCTTGTTTTTTCCCATGCCCCCGATTCTGGACGTAAACATTGACGTAAATTTTTTTTACAATTCTGGCTTGCAGACGGTTCTCACCACAATGCTATTTCACAGGTTTCTGTCTTTTTCGTTGGCTGTCAAAGTGGAGTACTGAGGCTGACGTAGCCCAACTTGATTCCCTAAGACTTTAGTTTTTATTGAAACTCCCTGGCATGACTGGACATTACTGTGTATAATGTAAGCAGTAATTAACTTGTGGGTTAGACATAGACAGGGAATATTACCCATCATACTTAACGAACATATTTGTTTATTTGTAGTATTATTTCACTAGCTAATTCGGGACAGTTAGAGATGCTGAAATTGTCTTTGAAAGAATAAGACTTGAAAAAGGAATTTTGTGAGCTGCACAGGTTGCAATTTAGATTTACAAACTTACAACATGATGAAAAGCCTGAGAACGGCCACAAGCCATTGATATATATAATGACGCATGGGGCTGTGAAACCTGACTAGGGTTTAAAGTAAACCCTATTGAGAAAATTAAATAAGCCAGGAATAATGAGGTCTTCCTATATTTTTACGATATGATGTAAGACTGATTACTAAAGTTATTCGGAAAACAAGGAAAATGGATATATAATTAATGCAATATTTGAGAGACCGCTTTCAGGAGTAATGAAGCTGAGCAAAAATACGTGTCAAGTAGCATCTTCAGTTAATTTTAGGGCATCATCAAAATGCAGCAACTTTTTCTCACTTTTCTTAGTAAACATAATTCAAACGATACTAGTGAAAAAGTAGGACTTATAGATGAAGTCTCAACTCGGTTTGTAAAAATATGATATTCGCAATTAGTTATATTTGTTAATTTCTCCCACAGAATCACCCCTGTGGAGTCCGCTAAGATGATCAACCTTACCAGTGTAATTTTTCAATACTCAGATAAGCTTTTTACTTATAAACTGCTGATTTCTAAAATACTCATGATTGGAGAGATCGATGTGGAGATAGTATAGTTTTGTGCAGAAGTAAAACATTGTGCTTTCTTGCATTCATTTGTGTAGTGTGACTGGTACACGAAAGAAAAAATCTTCATAGTTTACATAGCGAAGACTCGTACAAGAAGGGTGAAAGTACAGATGAACTAGCTAACAGTGCGATAATAATACTTGGAAAACGGTGACATAGTGCGAGAGAAAAATCCAAGCGTGCTGAAGTAATGCTCAAAATAAGACTGATTGATAGTAACTGAAACCAGTAACCAGCTTGTCTCTAGTCCACTTGATTACATGAGATTAGAAATAAAATAAGATTTATTCACTATATTCACAATTTGCGAAATGCTCTATCATCTACCGGGTGCCAAAAACACCGAAGTACCGCATGCTCCAAACAACAGAGGCTATCGCAATTCGCATGAAACAACCAGTGCTTTGTGTGCAAAAGAAGCAAATTCAGCCACTACTACTACCCTGGCCTTCAGTAGAAACTAAAAATTGATGAATTTGTATTATTATCTATCTTAATTTATCTGACATTCAGTTTACTGTTATGTTGATGCTACTGAACTGTAATCTATTGATATTATTGATTCGATGCTGTTTAAACAGCATTAATGTTTTTCAAAACATTAATTCATTCACTATTATGTATATATAACTGTAGAGCCTGATGATGAAGTTATCGGAAAGAGTATTCTTTGTTCGGTATCCATTCTTTTGAAATGCTGAGTATTGTTAACCCTTCTATGTGAATGCAAGTTTGAAGTCTGTACAAATTATAAACTCCAGTTTAATTCAGGTGCCAAAATTTCAATTTTTGAACATTAGTGAAATGTTCTTCTTGAAATCGGGAAAGAATTAAAGTATAAATGTACAAAATTACACATATGAAAGAAAGTTATTTTCTGAGAATGGCATGATTATTTTGATCAACATTATCGTGTTCATTTGTGGGGAATACTCGTGATTCATTGGTTTCCAATTCGTGATTCGGAGTACTGAAAGAAATTCACCGAAATAAAAAGAAATCTTAACATACAAATAACAAACTATATATACATATATATATATTTTCTTGAAATATTCAAAAACAATTTTATAATACTTTTTCTTACCTTCTCATTAGAATAATATACTTAGCTGTTACAGTAATGCATGTGTGCAGTTGGTTAACAAGATTCTCAAGATCACGACGTAGACTGTTCATATTTCCTACTGACACTGAATCTTTACCTGGGAAACGGATTTTCATACGTAGTATTTCTTCTTTATTTACAACATTCTGCATTTCCATTTTAAGTCGAAGAAGTAACTACGAAAATAATTGATGGAATGAACATTGAATTTCGCATATTTCTCATTATTATACATTTGAAGAAATGTGTGTCAAATAAAAATAATTAATTTAATAACTCCTATGACCCAATGTGTATATTCCGTTATAGAAAAGCATTAAATAATTTATATCAGTGTAAAGTAAAGTGAGATGGTTCAATATGTCAGACAATTATTGAGAAATATTATTAGTCTATTTATTTCCACTTTAGTAATCCTTAATGG
Organism: Trichobilharzia szidati; assembly: GCA_944472155.2. NCBI lineage: Eukaryota > Metazoa > Platyhelminthes > Trematoda > Strigeidida > Schistosomatidae > Trichobilharzia > Trichobilharzia szidati. The sequence goes on along the minus strand of OX235274.1, from coordinate 67,727,081 downwards.
AACTGCCTAAAATCTTAGAATAAGACAATTCTTAATCTGAATCATAAAATATGAGTAGAATGTAATATTTTTTTCTGTATCTAAGAGACTAGTGAATAAAACTAATAGGTGATATGTTACGCTAAAATGTCTGCTTAACAATTCTTACTGACGATAAAACCACTGTTCCAGTTTATATTGTAAGGTAATGTGAAAAAGAAGCAATAATTTTTCGTATGTTTTAAAGCCTAAAAAGTTAAAATTATTAAAAGTGAAGAGAAATCTACATTGTACAAAATATTATAAGTGTAATTCAATTGAATACTTACTTGGTATAATGTCTGGCTTGAATAATCAGTTTCATTTGCTTCAAATGTAAATTCATCACCTGAGCTATAAAAAAAATAAATTGTTTTTTAAGAAATTAACCCAAATGATACAATCACTAATACGAAATAAAATTCTAGGATACTTGTGGTGAGAGCGGTCTACTAGCCAAGTGGTGGACAGTAATTGAGGTCAATGTTTATGTATCAAATATTAGTCATGTTGTGGTGAGAGATGGTTGCTGGCCAAATTGGTTGACAGTAATCGAGGTCAAAGGTCAAGGTGGACAGGCGGTTACAGTTAACATATAGATGAACTGACACAGCCACAAGAGATGCAAGGTTAACTTTGTGTGAGAAACAACCAATCAACAGACTGTATTTTCTATTAACATTGACCTTCAATAATGTACATAAAAATCTATAAATACGTGTTGATTTTTCGTAATAAACGATCTGTTGCCTGGCCCTTGTCTTCTGTTGTTACATTTGGTGTCGCTGCCTACCGACAAATGGAAAGCCTATGCCCTGCAGTTTTTGATGGAGACATATAGATCTTCGCGCAGGACTTCGAGGCTTCTTCGCAGTTGAGTGGCGTTCAAGATCTGTCAGCGATGAGGCTGCTACTTGGGACGCTGCCGGGAGGTCGGGAGAAAGCAGCATATGGAAGTGTGAGGCGAAATACCTACGAATGTGCGACAGGGTCAGGCAAACAGTTTCCACAGTGGGAAGGACCATATATGGTCACGTTGAGATGGGGTTACGCAGACGCAATCGCAATGGTAAACACCGTTAAACAAGTGGACATCCGCAAGCGCCGAGGTTCCAGACAGCTAGACAACAGAGCAAAGCCCCAAGAACCGAGAAGACCGAGCCGAATTCAGTCCAAGCTATTTGACGGGGGGACGAGTGTGGTGAGAGCGGTCTACTAGCCAAGTGGTGGACAGTAATTGAGGTCAATGTTTATGTATCAAATATTAGTCATGTTGTGGTGAGAGATGGTTGCTGGCCAAATTGGTTGACAGTAATCGAGGTCAAAGGTCAAGGTGGACAGGCGGTTACAGTTAACATATAGATGAACTGACACAGCCACAAGAGATGCAAGGTTAACTTTGTGTGAGAAACAACCAATCAACAGACTGTATTTTCTATTAACATTGACCTTCAATAATGTACATAAAAATCTATAAATACGTGTTGATTTTTCGTAATAAACGATCTGTTGCCTGGCCCTTGTCTTCTGTTGTTACATACTAACTTGATTTGTTGCCATTCCAAGCTAAGGTGGAAAGCAAAGAGTGGAGATAAATCACTTTATATGGTTTTATATCCCCACAAACCCGCTTAAGGAAAAAATAATTTCGATACCCATATTCAGTGATTTCACATACCAAAACCCCCAAACGGACAGGATTATAAATAGGAATACAGGAGGTTCGAAATAATCAAATTAACACAGTCTGCATTCACTAAGTCTTTCTTCATTACTCTAAAGCATAAAAGGCAGAGTTGGCTTCTTAAGTAATGCCCATAAGAAAACCAAGATTAGTGACTCAGGAATTCAAGTGATATGTTTTAAAGGAAAATTATATTTATGTCCTGATAACATATGTCAATAGTCAGTTGACAAGAATTCCAAGATAGCTTTAATGCTTACTGATGCCCATCACAAACGTGTCTCTATAGTGATGGAGTAAGATTTCCATTAAAATTAGTACCTCAATAACTGGACAGCTATATTAATTACCATTCCCCAAATGATTCTCACACGTCTAAACTTTATCCGCATACATATGTTTTAAACCTGTGTTTAACTGTTTCTACTCACTTAACAATCATTTTGTCTTCTACAATACCTTTTATCTCGTCTATGAAATCTCGATGTCTTGATAGGAAATGTAATAATTCTAGAAGATAAGCAACCATTCTAGATTCTATGCTCAGAAAGTCTTGTAAAACTGTATTGTAAATGATAACTGGTATTATCCTGGAAAGTTCTTTAAAAGCAATGCTAACTCACTACCACTCAATCCAAATACAAAGGGGTGTCATCAAACAAGTGAATTGCAACCAAATCACGCGTAAAGTTTGAATTTCGAAGTGTTCTTTATATGATTTTCTGGATTATCATCCCCCCCCCAAAAAAAACATGAAGATGGTGTGAAATGTTCTCTAACTTTCAGTAATTTCTCACCTGATTTCAAAACTACAAAACTAATGGACGGATAGAATATTTCCATTTTCGCTTATTAAATTCACTTAAGAGTGATGGAACACAAAAAATGGCATAGATTATCATGTTCACTATACTTTGTGTCCACAAACTTTTTTATCTATCCAATAGTCTGGTGTTTAGATCCCTTTGATCTGACTATGAACCACTACTTTTTGACGTGAGCAGTTTCCAACTATTTATATCAGTAAATAGTATGTACCGTCTTGTAGTTCACCATATAAACCAGAAAAATATCAGAAGCTAATTAACTACAATTCTACTTAACTGATATTTTTGGTTTTTAAAGTTACCTTGATAGCTTGAAATCGACATTGAACTTTTCTAATCCTTCTTTGTCCAACAGTTTCCAGGTAACCTGAATATCATATACATAAAAAACATGCAAAACATTATCGGTCACTGATAGAAATAAAAGCTTAGTAGGAATCAGAGTCTGCTAGTTACAGTCTCATCACTTAAATTTACTTTTAAAAACTGCTAGGAAAAATTAAGCAATTAATATAAACAACAATATCACTAATAATAATAGGCACATCGTAAATAAAGCATTCAAAACCTTTACAGTGCAACCATACGAGGACGATATTTAAAAAGTATTACAGAGAATTCTTAAAAAGGCTTTTTCTCTACAGAGTCAATTAAAAATAGGCTTACTGCTAAAGCATTCTCTTAAGCATGTTATACAAGTTAATTCGATCTTTCAGATCACTTAAAATGACTGTAAATTGAAACACAACTCAAAGTACCTGACCAGAAATAATTAAGTGATCAGATGGTAAAAATCTAGTGCAGTTAAGTGTGGTGCGATTAAGAAAATTAGGAATCTAGAGAGATGTTCAGATATAGTTATCCATACAATGACACGAAATAAGATAACAGGATGAAGAAGATTTGCTTGGGTTCCGAGTGGAATATAAGGATTCAGTATCACATGGCCATTTCACTCTGTTCTCTCCGGTCTCTTTTCAGATGACTCTACGTTTGCCCATAAGCTTTTATCTCCTCCTCACACGATGTCGCTCATTTTACCCTTAGACTCATGCCCAGCTCGTCGTCCTCATTCGAATTCTGCTCTAGGGTAGCCTGAGGCGGGATGCTACTCAGAGGTCTCCTCAGTGTGTGTCCGATCCATTTCCTTCTCCTCAGCCACATTTGTTAGGTGGTGGATTCTTGATTAGTTGGTCTCCAGAGTTCCTTCCTGCTTATCCATTTTGGCTGGCCGTCTGACCTTTAATATTGAATGAAGGTAGCTGTTGACAAGAGTGTGAAGCCTGTTGGGAATGCTTTTGTTGACGCAAGTGTCATGCAGCTGAACCATATAGAAGTACTGATTTGAAATTAGTGTTGGAAATCTGAATCTTGTTTCTTATGCTCAGTGCAGAAAATCTCTTGCTTTTCCAGTCCTGCCTAAGCATATGCAGCATTATTCGGTACAGTCACAGCTATAGTTATGTCTTATTCAACCAACTATAACTACGACTATAAGTCAGATCCTCCAACTCTAGAAAGTGGTAGATTTGTTTTCTACGCAACTACCTCTGTATTTATCTTTCATCATACTCTAAATATAGTTATCAGTGTTAGACATAAAATGCGTTTCTTTTTAATATTGAGTGAATATATTGATTAATAACGTTCACCGACGAAACAGCCGACGCGTAACACTCGCCTAATAAATATTCTTCTCATTAAAACCATTTTAAGTATACAAAAATTGCCAACTGCAAATTACGACAGCGTTAGGATTTATCAAGTTATTATGATTATTATTATTCAAACAAAAACACTTACCTGACCAGTCTGATTGACACTTAAGCCATAATTCATAATATTAACTATTTGACGTGCAATGTGAAATAAATGTTCTCGTTGTGTGACTAATTCTGGGATCTGTTTTACCAGGCGGACTGTTATCTCATTAATTGTAATTTCAAAATGTCTCAATGGTCTCGTTAGACGTTTACCTGAATCTGTACGCCCAAATATTATTGAATGTTTTGTTAAACCATTTATCCGATTCGGATCATTTTCGGGCAATTTTAAAACTTTCTAAAATATTTAGAGCAAAAATAAGACAGAAATGAAAGTGAGGTTAAAAAATGTTTTTCGATAGAATGACAAAAGAGTATTACCACTAAATCTAATACCCTTTTACGATTTATTCAGTGAATAGAAATCGTTGAATTGTAATTTTGTCATAGATTTTTCTTTTAGCAGAACTTAGAGACATATACTACTGTCGGAATTCGGTACGTGAATATCGAACATACCAACCACTTTTATTATTCACTTTGATCAGGAAGTTTTCAACGCATTAACTGTCTAGTTCTAAAGACGTCAGTGCAACCAATTTAATTCAATTGAGGAAGGAGAATTATTAAAGGCACTAGGAAAGGTTTCATTGAGTATAACTGAATGACATGTATATATTAGAATTTTCCATGTCTCTCTCTCTCTCTATATATATATATATATTATTTGGATATTACGCTTTTAAAACAGAGTTTTCACAACAGAGCTTCTCAAATGAGTGATCAGGTAAGTGCTTTTTATCATGAAATTAGTTTCACAGAAATTGGTTATGATATTTCATCTTTCATTTAATCTTGATTTTTAGGATTTAATTAATTTGCCTTTCTATGCATCAAACCTCTTTGTACGAATAAATTAATATAATCTACATTAGGATCTTGAACCTCTTTGTTAGTACTCAATAGTGATACTCAAGACACTCCTTCCATCTCACATGAGACTTATCAATCCTAATAATTCCGTTAATAGTACTATGAAGTGATGGATTCTAGATTTGCGACTAATTGAGAACAAGCGGAAATCACTAGGTTGGCAGTAATTCTGCCTAATTACTCCCAGATGAACTGAAATTTATGTCTGAAATTCCTCTACTACTGGTAATTACTAGATATGCAGTTTATTTTGCAATATGGAAAGTTAATACATTAAAAATGATGAATAGTGGAATAATGCCAGCTGAAAAATGGCGTAATATATGAAGTTCTGTTTCATAATCCTCTACTATTTTCTGATTCTACATCACATTATACTAGTTACCAGATAGAGCTGTCGTCAGCATTTTAAATCCGGCGGAAGTTTGGGCTTTATAAAACCATTACAAATTCTTCTTAATTTCAGGCTTCAAATTAATACTGACAAAACCGACAATATGTTTTGAAAATGATATTACCTCTGATTACCGAGAATCTCACTTACATGGTGAGCTTAATAATGACAAAAGTCTCAAATTTTGTGTGTAAAACTTGGACACTGCGGCAGTATGTAATTCCATATTAATTTGTATATTAGATATATCACACAGTGAAATAATATTTTTTTTAATTAAAAAAAAATTATTTTTAAATCAGAATTATAACAAGTAACTACATCGATAAAGTGTATTCACATTGAAAATAAGTAAATGAATACTTCACAAGTTATTTTATTTACAAATTTACAACGAAGGGAGGAAAATTCACCTGAATTTCTTGTTCATTTGGATTTCGTGGATTGGGCTGCCTTATAGAAAATCGAGGTAGATAAGCCATAAATGCACTGATAGCAGTCTCCAGTTTTGTGTAATCTGATTTCATGAGTGTAGCACTTGGACGTACTTTGAATGAATCTTCTGAATAATTACTTGTCGTTGGCATACTGATTTGTGTACACATAGTTAGATCCATCTCCGTACTACTATGTGATGGCATAAAGGATATAAATGGTGAAGGCTGTATAACTGAAGGTAATGATTGTAATGTCTGTGTTAAGGGTGAAATGATATTCTCCGTCTTAGGACTGTTCATTGTACTTTGTGTTGGTGATTGATTGGTTTCACAGGAACTATGAATTAATTCCTCATTATTTAGCATATTCTTATTTTGATCATGATTGTTATCTTCTTGGAATGATTGTTCAGGTGATTCATTGTAGCCATACAACTTGGGAAGGGTTGAAGTGATTAATTCACTACAGGGATTTTGTAATTTGACTAAGAATTGACAGAAAAAGATTTTTAAATAATATTGATTTGTAAAGTAAAATCAATGAAAGAATATCCTTTTCGATTTTATTTAATTGTTGATACATTTTAATTATTTAGAGGGAGGTAGCACATTTCGTTCTATCTATGACTCACTAGGTGAATCTATCTGCTTGTCAATACTTTAAAGAGACTTATTTACCAGATGCTCAGTTTGACTATCAGCGAAAAACAATATTATTTAGTAGGACTATAGTGCATACCAAATATGACTAAACGTACATTTTGGTTTCAGTGCTAATTTAAAGGTAGAAGGAAAAATCAAGCAAATGTGATCAAAAACTACTGATCAGTTCAATTCAGTAAAATCGATAACTGGAAACCACAAGTAGAAATGAGTACCTGCCTATTTCAACATAGGTACTCACAATCCTAGAAATATTTCTTTCTTAAATTTACATTCACCTCCGAAGAAAAATATTAATTACGAAAATCTTTCATGTCTCAATAATCTTCGGGTTTTTACTTAATTGACTACTGATAGTGGTAAAAATTTAATTTTGCTTACTGAATTGGAATGGAAATAGATTCGCTAGATACCTTAAACCATGAGCTAACTGAATGAGAAACTAATAAGCTGGTGGTAAGCAATGAATCAGTCTCCACAGCCTTCTCTATCTGATTAAATTCAGCATTTATCTGAATGGTGGTTACTTGAAACTTGTCATTTAGATTGTCAAGTAAACTAAGATATAATATTATGTCAATAAAACATTGTAAAACTGAATGCACTATACCAAAACTCCTCTTTCTTCTTTGCTTTTTGTAGACTAAAAATCACTTCACAAGAGGATTTCACTAAAAATCATCCTCAAACCAATGTTAAAAGCCTCGTTAAAGAAAATTCATTCTTGAAAGGTTAAAAAATACTAGTATAACTAATACTAAAACACCACCGACTACACTTCAAATACCTACCGCGACATATCAGTCAAGTATTTGGTGAAAAAAGTACATATTCTAACTGCACCGTAATTTATTTCAAGAATATGGATATGGAAAAATACATTTTATTTAATATTAAGGATCAGTGATAAGATTTTCCTTTTTTATTTTAAATCTTGGTTCTTTATGACATTAAAGCTTCAGTTTTACCATAATACTGCTATACCTCAGCGTGGAACTGCCATGCAGAATACTTTTATAGCATATTTCGTAAGGAAATGACACCCATTAGAGGGACAGTGAACAAATGTTTCACCGAAAATTACGGCTGCTTAACAGGGCCCACTCAAAATACTAAATAACAATATAGCTCTCTTAGTGTAGTCAGTAAATAACTATCCTCTCCGCCTTGAGATTAATCTCCTACTGGTTACTTGGTGTGTACTTTGAACGGCATGTTATGAAATAGTTCTTTACTGTCTTTTAGTTTTCAGGACTTATCTAGTTTATTTCGTTACATCAACAAATCTACTTTAAGCCAAGCATGCACAAATACAACGAAAACACAACACTGTTGCATCAAATCAATGACACTTCTAGTGTCATTGTCATGATTGACAATTCACTGTTAGATATGTTTCTAATTTAAACACTAGCATACAAGTAACTTCAAAATCTCACGCAACAAAACTTATTCTTATTTTCAAGTTTTGGTTTGCAGGAATTTGATTGGTTTCTTATTTCTAAATTTCGACATCTTTAAAAAGAGATGGATCAGGCAACTATGATGTCACTGACTTGTCCAAATGTGATTTCTCTAATCTGTTTCACATTTGCCTTTGTTCATTTAATCATTTTTTAGTTGACATATCGAGGATGAATAGCTAAGAGAGTGAATCAGTTTTATCTCGGGTTAGGGTAACGTAATCATTATTTCCATCACTTAAATTGAATTCGTGAAGAGGAGGGAGTGGGGATATTTTCCTATTACCACACAATTCATCATTAGACTCATCCTGGTCCACTCACCACCACTCATCCCCATCCTTTCATTCTGACATTATGTGAATAAAGAATAGTGAAAGAACAAAGGTTAGCTTGTTATTAGTATAACTGATAATTATATTTGTCTCTTTTTTTTTAATTGTATAAACCTGACTTGCTATATTCATGCTTTCGTTTTTCATCTTTTTCTTGATGGTAAGACTCACTTAAATAAAGAGTCAGTCAAGTACAATAAGGAATAGTTTTATTCCAATAAAAAGACAGCTTTCTAAATAATCTTATTTTAGCTAATGACGTTTCATGATGCTTTCTAGATTACACAAAGCATACTCTGTTTATCACAATACGATCCAATTCAACAGTTATTACTTATCAGCTTTTATCTTTTGACTGTGTTAATTATGAGCGCACTAAGTAATTCAGGTAACTTTTTAGTTTAAATTGTGCTGCTTTGATGAATTATTATGTAACAGATAATCTACTTCATGAAGTTTATAACTCGAAGAAACAACAGTAGGATAACATGTTTGCAACTGTGAAATTGTCCTCACTGATCGTGTTCGTACATAGTAAAGCTTTGTATATCAATGAAAATATCTGGTAGGTCATCCTCATTCAAAAAGCCCATACCCTAGAAGTGACCTCCATTGACTCTAATTAAATATCCTCCCAACAAAGTATGTGCAAAGTATAAGGAGAAGTCACCTATTAGGAGAATATGAAGTGAATCAAAGTTGAGGTTGAATACAGATGTGATACTTGATTTAAAAAATTCATCTATGCAGATACATAACTTATTTATGGGTTTATAAATATACAGGAGTAGACGCACTAAAATACTGATTGTCAGTAAAAAAAGAAAGAACTCTAGAAAGTTCCTCAGTAAAAAATACTATTACTAAAATTTCCGGGTCAATAATTCTTTCACACCACGTCGCATCCTCGTGGAGATGTCTATAATAGGACCTGCTGTACGTATTTCATGTGATATTGGAATTCAAGACCTTTTCTTCATCCTGCTTGGGGATGGATTTGTTACTTCCACATAGATTTGAGTCACTCATTATACGCTTTACACTTAGTGGATTCTGATAACTTTTACTGATCACTTCATCTGGGATGACACCTCAAAATTTCAAGTCTAATGAGAACAACGTGTTGATTCAGCCATATACATAGAAATCCATGTTTCATCTGTCCTACATCCTAAATTATAATCTCGAAGATTAGTTTATTTCACTAATTGTGCAACGTTATCCATATGAACTCTACTTATGAATGTCTCATGATACTGTAACAACTTATATAACTTATAGGTTGACAAATGAATATCATTAGAAACTTTGATTGTCTCCTTTGAAAATCACTTTAATTGACTAGAAGATAAAACGAATAAGTTTTCAGGTGCTAATTAATATAGTTTTTTTTCTCACGTGTTTTGATAACACTACGTGCTTTCTGGTGATTATACTGAGTGTTTTAATACTGTATAACCTTCCTCTTATTAAATTCGACAACTGGTGATACAAGTTTCAGTCTTAGAGTGAACATAATTTCTCACAATACTGCAACTGTGTAACAAGAATAATGTGAATTAGAGTCTTCTTTAGACTGACTTTTAATACCAAAGACAATTTCGCTCAGAACACGTTAATATTCAGATGAGTGATACTTATCGGGGAAAAAAAAATAATTAACAGTTTATAGGACTTACCAAATTTATTATCATTTCCGTCAGTATCTTGTCTTGATGTAATAAGTTGTTGATTTGTTATTGCCATCGCTAATGCTTGAAGAATTGAATAATTTTGTTGATTATTAAATAACGTCCAAGGATTCAGTAAAGGGTTTACACTCTGTAGATTAGTTGGAAAAACGCACTGTGGTGTTGGAAGTGTATTCAATATTGGTGAAGTTGGAAATATATTTAATCCTGAATACAGTGGTGGTATAAGTGGACACCAGCTAGTTTGCGTTAGACTACTAGTGTTTCCTTCATTGTTTAATCTTGATCCGTTGAATGAATACATACTGTTTGAAGTTCCTTCACGAATATTTATTTGTTCAACAGTAGATGAAGTGTTATTCTGTGACGCATGCTGAGCAAGAGCTTTCTTAAATCTTTGAATATGTAATGGCTTTCTGTCCATTCCAACTAATTTCATTAGTTGATCAAATTCATTAGGGTCTTTTAGTAATTCAGTTAACTGTTGAATATCATCACCACCTTGGAAAATTACGAAGGAAAAAAAATTAGGTGGAAAGATGTAAAATACGAAATATCAGGTTTCATTTAGTAATTTCAAGTGGTAATTGCTAAATTGATTGGTAGGATACCATAGACACTGGTTTCAGGTACATAGACACATCAATACACAACATGCCCGATCTACAAATTTCGATTAGTTCTACAGATCAGCTTCTAGTGATTAATTTGCGTAACTGAAGTACTTTACAAACATTTCTGAAAATGCAATAAAGGCTTCATTTGTTGTAACACTTTTAACTTTACTAAAGTTAAAGACATTTATTATTTGTACCCCATAAAATTATCAGATCAACGGTTTGACGGTGATCTAGATTTATTAGTAAATTGATGTGAAGTTCAAAGTTCAAAAATACCCATTGAGTGATGAAGAAAATAGAAGGCAAATTCAGTACAGAAAATTTTCCTTATCGACGAAATCATAGTCAGAGGCTGCACATTAGTATTTATATTTACCGGAACCATTTAGAAGTGTCTCAATGGGTAATAAGGTAGACATGACATAATTGATATAATTACTAAGAAGTGGTTCCTAAAGTCAAAAAAAAGTTGAAAAATTACGCAACATTCAATGACACAATCGAAGAAATGGTTTGAGATTTGATAAGGTTAAGACTGTTATTGAGTGTGAACTAAGGTAGTTCTGCGTTCACTTGACGAGTACCCTATTGCTGAGTAATCCCTATTACTAGTACAAATAATGAATATCTTTAACTTTCGGACACATCTGGATAATTCAGTGATTCCTATTGTAACATAAAGAGTACAATATTCATCGAAAAGACTCTTGCCAACGAATTATTTATTAAGCTGTACAATCGCATTTATAAATAATTTTCAAGAAACTACATCCCGTGTGGATACTTACAGTAACATTGCGAAATGCAAGAAAATATTAATGATTATTATCTCAGTTCAAAATCAAGCGATAAAATAAATAACTGCATGTATAAAATAGTGCACAGAATGTACAGATCATGGAAAGGGATGGGAAATTAAGACGATTAGTAGGATAAGTGGGCAAATGAAACATTACGTAACATGAAAAGGAGTTTGATAAGGCAAATTTTAACATTTCAAATATACATATATATATTTTTACGAGTTGATCACGGACTGATATCAGTTAGAGAACCATTGAGAACCAGGGAGTACTGGACTCTAACTGATATCAGTCCGTGATCAACTCGTAAAAACATAATAAACCCTTACAAACCAAACTATAGAATATATATATATATATAGGTTCAAATTAATAAGTAGAACAAGTGAAATAATACCCGAATCACTTCAAATGTGAAAACAAAAATAATTCCATTCATGATAATAAGGGAAAAGTACTTAGATTAAATAATCAGCGAGAAAAATAAATAAGTAAATACATGTATATCCAGCTGTTAATACTGTATCACTGCATGGCGTGTAAAATAAACTTATCTGATATGCAGTTATATTCTACCACAGAGCTCAATTTCTACACTTGCATTTTCATCTTTTGTTCACAAAGGTCTAGCTTGAAGTCATGAATGGCTTCTGAAGTCTTCACAAGTGTGAAACGATGGAAATGCGGTAGATAATGGAGTCTCCTATAGACGACGTTAAAATCATGGTTGTGGTTGTTAGAGTGACAGAGTTCGATCAAGTGTTCTAGAATACATTTTCTCTCACCCTTCCGTTCTCCCCTGCGAAAGCATGCCAGAATGTGCTCTTGTATCCACATGGAAAGCATTATGTGGCTACGGCTAATGTACCTTGCTATTTTATATCTGACAATATTTGTTTCATCGCTTGATAATGAACTGAGATTATAATCATAGACATTTTATTGCATTTCACATTGTTATTATAAGTATTCATACCTCTGTCTAGATTTCTTCACAGGATATAGTTTCTTGAAAATTATATCTTTATATATATATATATATACATACATATATATATAACTCCATTATTGATAAGATTTTATTTTGATAAATCACACAGTGTTATACATCAATATTAACTGATGATTGTGAGCAATAGTTTGTGCTCAAAACGTCATCGGTTAATATTACTGTATAACACTGTGTGATTTATCAAAATAAAATCTTATCCATAATGGAGTTAATCCTAAGCTCTTTCACCGACGTCAGTTTGTGACTAAAACCCATCTTCCAGTCAAAATGGATTTTGAAATACCTGGCGATAGAGTAGCCTGGCCAGGAAGTAAACAAAAAACTTCTTCCAACTGACAGTGCTGAGAGTAAACCAAATCATTATTAATCTGCCCTTTATCTACAAACCTCCTTTATTCTTATGTCTAATATATCACTTAACAGCATTTTCGCATTTACTTTTGATAAACAATCAGTAACACTATAAGAACTATGTAAACGACTTAGAATAAACAGTACAAGAAGTATTGTACAAAATAGTTGATAATAACCAGGAAGTAAGTGATAAATCAACATAAACTTACCATGATTTATAAATGCATCAAAATATTGTAACAGTTTAGCTTTTTGTAGTAACAGGTAGACTTCGTATTCTCCAAGATTTTGAACTGAATTCCGTTTAGCATCCATACAGACTGATTTCACCACTTAGTTTTATTTTATTCATAGAATTTCTGTTATTTTTATATGCTGTGGAAAATTAGTTGATCCATTGTGTATTCAATGTCTGCTTACTATTCGTACTCCTACCTTTCTTCAAATCCACCCACCCCTTGAACACATTGTTACACAACTTTTTTAATTTTTACCCTATAAGTTGATTCATTTCAAGTGGATAAATCATTATTCGTGTTTCCCTTCTTCCATGTTCCTAGTCTATCTCTCCTCTCTCACTAATCTAAACTGGACTGATTATGTAATCATTTAATGCGTTAAGGATGACTCATCACAGTTTAGGTTGTCGTGTCTACCTGAGATAAAAACAGATAAGACAGTGAACAGAGGTCATAATAACAAACAGCCGGTTTATCACATCTCACTACCAGTCATTAAAAATAGATTAGGATTTTGAAAAGGAAAGAATTCATTAAAATCCTTTACGAACCCAACATAAAACGAATGAGGACAATTTTTTAAGTATTTAATTCATTTCTAGTGGAAATGTAATTACATAATACATATTTTCGCTTATCACTGTTAAATGAAGTGTTAGGGTCACTTAAGGAGTCAAAGAACAAAAATGGAGGTGGATGAGAGGTAGGACAGAAAATTCTAAAGCGGATATAATCAATAAGTGAGATGACGTTATCTTATCAGAAAGAGAAGATGATTCATGTAACTAAGATAGAATGTAATCTTGAGAAGAAATTTCTGTGACCACTCAAACCACTCAGAAATCCTTCAAACGGAAATTTCATTTGTCTTCCATTTTCAATGAGCCACTGCAGTAAAATACGGTCATTAATGTATCACAGCTTTTTAATTCAGCACGATTCATTCAATATACGTAATATAAAAGAACTTTAAAAGTGTTTATCTGAATAGTAAAGTATGACCATTCAGTCAAATATTTTAATCCATTTCTAGTAATTTGATAGGAAAAGCCATCACACTGGCACCTTAGCCAATTTTCCAAATCCCAAATCGCATCATAATGAATTAGAAGGAGGAAAAGGATGGTTAAATGAAGATCTGGTTACCAGTTGGTTTTATTAGCTCTTAAAGGCCTAAAAAATGAGCACAGTTGTATCTAAAACAACAACTTCAATAGTCGGTCTAATCAAGGGCAGTAATTTCGTTCTAAATATTACCAAAATAAAAACTTATCACTGCATGTCAACAAATAATGCAATATAAGTATGATTAGTTTGGCAATTGTTTCGAGTTGAGAGAAAGGTTTTTAAATCATATTTACTCACCGCCCATCATATCAGTGTCACTATGATAAGGCTCAGTCTGCCTTATAGAGTTTTAAATCATGAAAAATACACATTTATTCCTAAGTAAAAACACAGTTTTTGGTCAGCGAAGAAACTTTTTTCAACGACTTCATTTTCAAGCTGTACAGTCGTATTTATATTACAGAAAAGGTTATTAAGTGGCACTAAATAGTTACTCAGTCAATATACATACATGTGATAAGAATGACGATAATTAAAATGTAATAAGGGGTAGAGTTGAAGTGGATAAATTACAAAATTATTAAAGATTGTTTTATAAGTGAATTGAAATCAAAAATGTTTTAAAAATGCCAAGTGTTGTTTAAAAATTTTAAAAAATTAAGAGTACGATTACGATAAGAATGAAGATGTGAAGTGAAGTGGAAAGAATTCAAGTGGTAAAATAAAATAAAGTGAAAACTAGAAAGAACATTACTATGACCAAGGTAAAGAAAGGGGTGTGACAAAACGTTTTTGAACACAATTTAAGTTTCTGTTCATGTATAGTTAAAGCTTCGGCTATGCATAAGTGAAGAAAACATAAACTTTTGGATCGATTCGATTTTGCCATGTAGATAACTTTGAAAGATGAATCACGTGGGGCTAAATGACCTGACTCTAACAAGTGATCACAGATAGACGACTTCACAGTTCTACGTTCGCCTTCCATTAACCAGACTGGATAGTGTTCAGCTACACATTTTCGGAGATTACGCTTACAACGTCCAATATAAACAGCTCCACAAGAACAGGTAAATGAGTAAATATACATAGATGTGGACAAAAGCGGTAATCTATCCTTGACGCATTGTCCAATCATATTTTGGCTGGTAAAAACTAGTTGTAAGTCAGCTGCAGGAAAAATGCGTTTAATACACTTAGATAAACGATTTTTAATCAATTCCGAAATGGTGTCACCTTTGAGTGCCAGACTCATAAACAGTTTCTTCTTTGGCGCTGTAATAAGTCTAGGGGCGGGTTCTTTCTTGATGTTACGTTCAATAAACCTTGTAGGATAACCATTGTTAAGGAGATTTGATCGAAGGTTATCTAGTTCACTATCGATTGTCTCTGAAGAGCAGATTTTACGAATTCTAGAGCATAAGGAATGAATAAGATTTCTCTTTCTCCCTAACGGTACCCAACTGTTGAAGTTAGTGTACTGCCCGGTGAATGTTGGCTTTCGGTAAATCGACCTTAACAGCGTTCCATTCTCTCTTCTGTCTAGCTTAACGTCAAGGAAGTGAAACGAGGAATTCGATTCTTCTTCGACCGTGAAAAGCAAAGATGGGTGAGAACCATTAAATATTCCAAGAAGTTCAGCAGTTGAAGAGTTTTCATCACAGACAATAAAGGTATCATCTATATATCTTTTATACATAAACAAACTATCGATGGTTTCCGTTAGTGGGCCATTCTCTAAGCCTGCCATGAAGACGTCCGCTTAGATAGCAGATAGTGTCTACTAGTGGTACATTTGTGAACAATGAACAAACATCTAGCGAAATCATATGCTTACCAGACACATTAATTTCATCAACACAACTGACAAAGTCGAAAGTGTCGGAAAGAGTATGTTTACGTAGATTTAATCTCACTGGTTCCAGAATTTCCGCAAGCCATTAAGCGGTAGGGTGATACGGTGAATTCAGCATATCCAATACAGGCCGCAGAGGGACATCATCTTTGTGCACCTTTGGAAGACCCTTTAAACGAGGGATAGTTGAACCAGATGGTTTAAGCTGTTCATACATATATGTAGTAATGATACATTCTTGCTTTAATTTTGTCAAAATTTTTGATAAATCTATGTAAACATAGTCTTTCCGACACTTTTGACTTTGTCAGTTGTGTCTGGTAAGCATATGATTTCGCTAGATGTTTGTTCATTGTTCACAAATGTACCACTAGTAGACACTATCTGCTATCTAAGAGGACGTCTTCACGGCAGGCTTAGAGAATGGCCCACTAAACTGACACTGGTCAGCAGTGACGTTATATCTCATTATACAGTGGATTACTGAATGGAAAATGTGTTTGGTTCACCACCTGAAGGTCCTGTGTTGGTTTCCTGGTGGAACCATCTGGGCACACCACTGGATATTCCTAAACCAAAATAAAACAGCTGTTGGTTTTCAGTTACTCTGTAACTGACTTAGGTTTGCAAACTAATCTGCATTGAAATCATTCAAATTTCCAGCCTTTGGAAACTTAATTAAATGTTCCCATAACTTATGCCTGTTTTATTGGCATAATTAACTATATGGAGGGTATTTTCATTAGATAATGAAATCACTTGTCATTTGAGCGTCTTTTTACACTGTAAAATATTTTTATAGAGTAATGAACTTAAACTGTGGGTTTTTGTAGGAATCTGGATAGATTTTAATATTGATTTCGTCATGAACCAACATCGGCTAGGTATAATAGAAAACCAGGTAAACTAGATAGCTGTTTCGTATAATTTGGGACTCTTCAACAGTGGGCGCCGACAACCTCAGCAGGGGTAAAACAGGGACTTTCATGTTATGAGGCCAAGCTCGTTGACAGTTCAGCCACTTGGGTCGGAATTCGATTATATCTTATGCCAACTAGTGATAAAATAATAACAGATTTGTTCCGGACAAAATACTTATGCAATGTACAGAATTTTCAATGTAATTTATTACATAATACTTTCTCTTCATCCAGGATCTTCAAGTAAAATAGAAATCTCTACTATACCATGTTATGAAGTGCTGTTCGACCTGAAGCAGAGACTAATCTCTCATGATATTTTTCCTTCGTCTATGAGAAATGAGCATTGGTAGTTTGAAAACCAATCAAAAATATGCATGAGTACATTTTGTGGTTTAAAGACATAACTGAATGGTTAAAACGAGAAGAATTAGAGAAATTATACTGTATTGTGTTGGATGAGAATTCAGTTAGCCCAGTGATTCATTCACACCGTACTGCACTCAATCAATGTCTTTAATTAGTATCCACTTGACATTAACATGGTGGACCCGATTACTCAAAGCTTCTGAGTACAGCTCCTATACATCCAACTGGTAGCCATCAATGGGCTGAAGAGTGATATTTAGATTATGCGTTTTTGTAGGGGCTCGGTTAATTTCAACGTTGATTTGCGACGAAATCTACATTGAAAATAATAAACCTGCCTTTATGAAATCATATGTAATGGGATTATAAAAATGTTATAACAAATACTCATTTTGCAGTAATATTTCGGCTGGAATTAGGGGATTCAAACTTTTGTTTGAGCTTCAATCATTACCTTAACACACAAACAACATTTTGCCTTAACTGAGTTCCCTTCAGATAGTCACATCTGCGACAATCCTTATGGTATTGTGGGTTACAGACATTACCATCGATGTATTAGAGTACTTCATTGTAGTTGGTCGATATTTGATTCAGTCTAATAGCTAGAAATAGAGGGGAAAATATAAACTATTGTAAATCAAGCTTTCTGCGCTTTTATTTCAGTGTACTTATATAGGTAGAACGTAGTCGGTCAAATACAACTTGACTTTCTTCAGGTAGTGAATTTTGTATTACTTGCCTAGTGGAATGCCGTAATCATATCGGATGCTACGCTTGCCTCTTCTAAAGGTGTTTTACCAACTTTTTCACACAGCTGGAATGTTTGTTGTAGCACTTGCTATACCATACGCGAAAACACGTGACAGCTTTTAATCCTACCCTTAGAATGTTATCAAGCTGAGTTAATTTTGATCATTTTTCATAGAAAAAACTAAACAGATGATAATAAAGATACAGTTCAAAATTCAGTAACAATGTTGGCCTTTTTGATAACTACTGTAATGCAGATTTGCTTACGACCAAATATTCGACTGAGTTTATTTACTGACTAGTATTAATTAATTCAAATATATTTACTAAAAATCTAATTGGAAAGCTTAGAGATAGAGTTGACCATGTCAGCTCTGACTGTATATGACACAGAAAACATGAAACAGTAAATTTAAATCACTAAGAAACAAGGATATTTAGGTTTTACCACATTAAAAATCTTCATCTCCTATGGTTGATTGTAGTTGTGGTCACGAGTGCACAGTACGGAGAAATTATGAATTAAAAGTATCTTTCTGCTTGACTTTATGTTAACTCATAAGAATAACGTTTTTTTCTAAAACAGTAGTAAATTGACTTGATTTATTGGCTAAATAATAAGAATTAACTATCCACTTTTTTTAAAATATCTCACCATCCATGTCATTTAGGTAATATTCATTTGATCTGAATATATTCTTCTGGATGTACCATTCATAAACTCATATTAGAAACAGAGAAATAACCGCCAGTCATTTAAATCAATCCAACCTTGAGGAGAAAAATTAAGTAATCATTTCTTTAATGACTGATGGTTGTTTTTCATTGTTTAGTAGTAAATTAGTCCATTCATTTTCAAGCATAATAAAGCATATGAATTTTTACATGAGTATACGAAGGTGAAGAGCAAATTCGTAAAAGCTGCAAGTCATCAGCCCTGCGAAATAACCACATAAGACCATCATTTCCTCCTGTTATTTGTCTCTTTATCATAGCAGTAAATTTTCCATTTTGGTACTTGATTCCAGTGTACCCACAAGTACACTCACAGTTCTAAAAGTCTCAAAAACTACATATCGTTAGATAAAACTATAAACTGAGACTGACGATGTGTGATGTTACATTCCATATTAGTATGAAGCCAATAATTTCCACTAACAAATCTAAACACAGTAGCACGAGATTTTCAAGGTAACTTTTGAGAATGATTGCTACGTCGACCCCTTTTTCCGAATATTTTTCATGAAGAGAACTGGATACTAAGCCGAGTTGTCAATACGTCAGTGCTAGAAAGTACACCACGAATGCATCAATCCGAATTTTTGAAAATGTTTACAAAAATAATGAGGCTGGGTGTTCTTTGTTTAGTGATACCTTTCAGGCCCTACCAGAAATGATGTACGTCTGTGGCACAGTGGTTAGGACTCTCGCCGACCATGCATATGGTCCGGGGTTCGAACCCCTACCGACGCACACCCGATATCTATGGTCGGCCTGCAAATTTGGGCTACCGATATCCACGCTGAAAATTCCATACTTGTACTGAAAATACGGTGTGGCATCAAGCTGTAATCAAAATAAAAAAATAAAATAAATAAAACCAAATATATTTATAGTAAAACAGAAAAAAGGAAGAATAATTCAAAAGTTTCCTATCAAGAGTAATATATTTGAGAGGTGAAATGTCAAAGAAACGTGTGAAAAATTATTTGGCAAGAGACGGCTACAACTTGCACAAACACCTTAAATATTTAGAGGCGAACAAGCAGTTCACTTGGATAGGAATTAAATATTTTGTTATTAATTTATTTAACTAAGACCTTATTTTGGTGTCAACAGTATGCGCTAGAATGATTAACTGTATGGAATGTCCCAATTAGGATGATTAATTGTAATCACTTCCCTTATCGGTAGTTAGAGACAACAATTTAGTTTCTATAACAGAAGTAAGTGAAGATGTAGTTCTATCAGATATTGTTTCCAAAATATCTTTTCTCAGAAGGGTATCATGTATTCCGAGTGCCCATAATTGGTTGGTTATTAATACTCTTGTATTTATCTTCCAAAAACTGTTTAGTTAGTATGGTCTAAAAGCCTTTCACCTTCATTAGGTCCTCGACTATTTTGCGGGATACATCTCCATTGTTTCAGTCACTTTTCTGCAGATATGGGGCTACTTTCTATTTTCGTTTGGTTACTCTTCAGCAGTACACATTAAGGGAAATATTTGACATACCATCCCAAATGGATCTTCAGTTGTGCGTCGGCAGCACGGCGGTCAGGACTCTCGCCGACTATGCACGTGGTCCGGGATTCGTTCCCCTACCGACGCACACCTGATACCGATGGTCGGACTGCAAAATTTGGGCTACCGATATCACATGCTGAAAATTCCAAACTTGTACCAAAAATACGGCGTGGAATCAAGCTATAATCAAAAATAAAATATATCCATATGTGATCATCTCTAGCATCCACACATTTTCACTGAATATGCATGTTTCAGTCTTTCTGAATAATGCATTATCTATACAATACTGAAAAACAAGTTTACGATGTGATTGGGATCTCAATGTATCAACGAAAATCATGGTTAACTATATGAGTATACGGAAATATGAAGCACTAGGGAAAAAACTCTTAGTGTTAGATACTGAACAAAAATTGGTGGGGTAAACATTTTCTGAGAAATAAGCACCAGTAAAGGTATCAGAAAGCTCTAAAAGGCTACAAAATAAAAAGCTCCAGATAACTTTCTACCAAATAAATTAAAATGAAACTGGAGCTACCACAAACATGTCATATACATTCAAGTGCAATACGGTGTGGACTTCACTGATAGAACTCAGTCTGCATCAAACAAAGGACTAGATGCATTACACTAGTTACTAACTACTGTTCAACCAAAGTATTCAATACTGTCCTACAGGAGGTCAATCACGAACCCTGATAACTCAGCGGTAACGTCTCTGTCTACGGCACTGGGTGAGGAGGTTTCGAATCTCAGAAGGGAGGTGATTTTCCTCTAAGGTTCCAGATACGCCTTGCTGATGAGTGCCAACAAGCACGATACCTAGGTTCAAGGTTTCCTTCAGATTGCCTCCAACCGTCTAATATACCGTGAACTACTTCCGCTTTGGTTGTGTTCTTTGAGCTGGATTGTTCAACTGAGAAGATTTTATGGTCTATGTTGACAACTTCAGAGCTGAGTCCAAGGTAGCTTCACAGTTAAATCATCCACCTCAACGAACATTACAACACTAACAACACACATCTGAGGTAAAAAGCTTTTCTGTTACTTCGAAAGCTTACAAGTGACCAACAGTAAACCATTAAACTTGGCAAAGAACCTAATTAGCGATATGAAAGCAGTAAGGTTGTTAACTAAAATAAAAACCAGATAATGAGTACACTGAAAATATTTTGATGGAATTAACATCAGCTAAACATATGCGATACATCTGTTATTAGTGCTTAGTAAGCAAGGAGAAGTCGAAAAATAGCTTCTTCATAGTATAAGTGTGGTCAGAACATAAATAGAACCACGTGCAATAAAATGCGCAAAAATAATCACCAATAAAGATAAAAATAAGAACAAAGAGTTCAGCAAAGAATTCCTTTTCGGAGAATTCGTCCACTTAACTGTGCAGTCGCAATTATATATAATTACTGTGTGTGTGTGTAGCTGTACATACGGCAACAAACTTCTCTATCCCCTCCTTCTACCTTGAGTATGATACCAAAGGCAACTTTTACTAATATTTTGTCATTATTGTCTTTTTGCATATTTTCGTATGAAATTTTCTGACATAATTTTATCCAACCTTTTGTTAACTCTCATCACCCTTTGCATAATTTATTTTGATACTTGTCTCCCTGCTACTATATGAACACCCATTTTTTCAGAACATTATTCACATTAAATAATCTTGGTTTAAAATTACTAATCTTCACCCCTCTAGTTACGATTTTATCATTAATCACTGTTGTGAAATATTCTGATGATGTAAACAGTACTCCAAACTAATTTTTTTTAAATTCGTGTGTTATGCACATCTATACAAAAATAATTATACACAATTAAGATTGTACAACTAATTAAATGAATTCCTAATTGTACTGAAATGAATTATGTGTCAGACTGTGAGGGCGAGGAGACAGAAATTCGTTGAACAGAAGGGAAGACTATAAGATCTGCACTTTGCCGACGATTTACATCTAGTGTCACGCAAACTCGAAAACCTACAGGCGAAAAAAGTTGGTAGAAGAGACAGTCAACGAAGACATCCCATACAGTTAATCATTCTAGTGACATCCTAGATGAGTCCAATATTATGCATACATATTCCACAGGATTTTGAAGTGGTTTGAAAAACGTAATTCAATTCTTTATCACCACCTAGGTGAATAAATAAACCAAAATTGGTCTTAGTTTTCCACAGATTTCCCAATGAGATATCGGAAAACTTTCTCGGACCACGCAAGAGATAATTTATCTGAGTAAATTAACGTCTCCGTTCGTTTAGAAATATAATTTTTGAAAAACATTTGTGTCTTAAAGTTCCTTCCTGCTGACTGGTTGTTCATAATTACTGTGTAGAAGTGATACTGGGTCGTGGATTCATCTAACGTAACTTGGATGCGCAACACGATACTTGGAAATATCGCCCATGGTGAGATAGACACAAAAGTCAGATTGGGAAAATGATAGCAACGACCGATAGTAAGTACAGTGACTGCAACGTTTGTAAGAGTAACTACATGCCATATTATATTTAAAAATCTCAGCTGACTGGTTTCAGAATAGAGCTTTGCACAGATGTGAGGCACTTCGAGTAACCACACTCCATGTAGCATACAAAGCAAGTGAAGAGAGATTCAAAAGAGAAATAATAAACAAAAATATGAGGCAAAAGAATAGAAACATGGAAGAACAATAGAATTTTATTGGATATTATCAATCACAAGAAGTGAATGCATCTGCACTATATCACCGATTGTCTCCATCCACTGGTTCTTACCATCCCGAGGAACGCAACCAGGAAGTCCACACTTTCCTACTTGGCTTGAACTAAAACCTCAGCAATTTCAGCTGTGAACAATTAAACAAGTCTGATTGGCTGCAGGAATTCTCAATCTCTCTGAAAATAAAGGCAGAAATAATAGTTATTATTACTGCACAGTTCAACTCCGAGTGGAACAAAGAGCTCCTACAGCCCATTCACATTCTTTCCTGTTCTCTGTAGTCATCTTCTGCTGGTCCCACAAGTACCCATAGGCTCCTATCTCCTCCACATCACCTTCAGACACACAACTCGTCGTTTCCCATTCGAGTTCCAATCGGGAGCTGTTCAAGTGCGATGGCACCCAACGGTCTCCTCAGTGTGTGACCAATCCATCTCAATTTTCTTCGGCATATTTCTTGAGCAGTAGGTTGTTTCGTTCATTCCAAGAGTTCCCTGACACATTTCCCTTCCAACTGGTCATCTGATCTTCAGTATGGAACCAGCGAAGGCGCCTGTTGACAAAAGTCTGCATCAGACTGTTGGAAACGCTTGTCGTGACGCGTCAAGTTCCTCACCCATATAGAAGGACTGACTTGAAATTACTGTTGAAAATCTGAATTTTGTTCTTTGTGCTGAGTGCAGTAGCTTTCCAAACTGATTTCAGAGTGATGAAGGTGTGCCTTGTTTTCCCGATCCTGGTTTTGACATCTTCAAACGTGCCGCGTGTAGTTGAAACGATGCTGCCTGTATAAGTGAAGGAAGTGACCTCTTTCAAATTTCTACCGTTTATAGTGATCGGTAATAGCTGTTGATGATAAGGTAGCTCCACCGCGTCTGTCTTCTCAATGTTCACTTGAAGTCTCGTCTCCACTGACTGCTTCTTCTGAAAACTTACTGGTTTGCAGTTGTCGGTGGAAATCGTCCTTCTGCTCTTATTCTGAATTATTATTGGCGGGCGCGTAGCATTGCATGATAATTGCAACCTTCCTTCCTTTTGGGTTGAATCTTATGTCATAATTCTGGAGGGGGGTTGGTTCTCGCTGCATTAGAGCTTTGGCTGCTGTTGTTGACGTTATGATAGCCACTCACCACCTCAGTGTTCTCGTGGTTGTCGTCTGAGTGACCAGACCGGAGTAGATTACTGACTCTCGAGTCGACAACTTGAAGAGTTCACATTCATCCCATCCGCTCTCACAGATTTCTAGCACTTCCATGCCGTATTTTCTCATAATTTTAGCAATCCGGGTAGCCTTCCCAGCTTCGAACACTGCGTGAACATCCCACTTCCCTATCCTCATTTTTGCTTTCATCCAGCGAAAACATGTTGGCTGGCTGACTGGCTTCCCCATCAGCCAGTGTCATTTCACCTCTCCGATTCCAGTGAAGAATAAGTTTGTGTTTTATGTTTTTGTTGTTCTTTGAAGTTTCTGTAACGACTGGAGTGATTTTCCAGTGTAGAGTCCAAAGCCCATGCCAAACATAAGACAAATAAACGAATCACAAGCTGTCCAATCAGGCTTTCATATCACTGCATGCATAAATTGTGACTTCACAGCTAACAAATAAATCTGTCTGTCCTAAAAAGCACTTAATGGCTCAGCTGTTACACTTTACCTTTATGAACTCACTACCATGTCGAAGTTTTTATTAACACTTTTTCTTGGGAAGTCGAATTTTGTCCTCAAGACTTTAGTGTATGTATTTGGCACAAAATATTGCTAGATTATAAAATCGTCACTTGTTTAATTAACTCAATTGTGTAATGAAACACAATTTGCTTGCGAATCTTACATCTCCTAAGAAGCTAGTTTTCTATCATGGATTTGAAAAGGAATTCTTACTGATTATAAATTTTTGTGATACTCTGCAGAACAGTTAATTGTTCTATTCTTGTTCGTGATTTGAATGTCGGTGTTTTACTCTACGGGGTCAGGCTCAAGTTTCGACCAGCTGCCTACTGATCTGTGTTTGTTTAAACGTTAGTATTTACACTTAAAAGCAAAGAAGGAGGTCGGTTTATTCATCTTCATAAACACAACAAAAGGTTAAACACTGACACACCAGCTATAAACGTACCGGTCCGATTGTTGATATAGTACACTTTTTGTTGGCTGTAAGATATGATACACTTTGTATTACTTTTGTTTGTCTGCGTCTTTGTTTTAATGATAACATTTCCGCCCAATTGATGAAATAAACACGTCTTTGTCCTTGGTAGCCTGTATAAGGCCACAGGTCATTTGATCACCTGGAACCTACAGACTACATTTATTGGAAAAAACCTCGAAATTCGGTAAGTATTCGTGGCGTTACACATTTTATATGCCTGTATCCCTGCTAAAAGTCGATGGAATAAAGCGGCTTTAGCATAAATAACAAAAGATGGTGTCCTTCGGCGGCCGTAATTTACAGCCAGTTTACAAATAGTTGAAATACGTACTGTTTCATTGTGAAAATGCCAAATCACTTAAAGACACACATTATAACGAATTTTAATGATCTTTTTTTCGTAATTCAAAAGGATTAAACATCGATGTATCGACATCTCATCATATATGATGAGGTAGGCTAGTTCGTTTTGTTAATTGTTTTCACTTACTTTGTTGTGTCCTTTGCTGATGTCCTCAAAGCTCCTCTACATGCATCTCTTCAGAGGAAATCTACAGAAATACTCGGGAATTCTTTACACATGGTATTTACTTCTTTTACTGCATAGACTTGGTGTTTCAAGGCAGATGAAATGTTCATTTTGTCTGCTTGAGAAATATTGACTGACTTAGTATTTTCTATCACTTAAATTTTGTATTTATAATAGTAACAATGTCTACATCTTTTGATTGCTTATTTTCTTTTTCAGGTAATAACTGATTTCGGGGATTTCATGGAGTTGGGTGCTACAGAAGATTTCCACAGTGCCATTGATTTTGTATTACATTTTGATTCATTGATAAATTTATTCCCCGTTATTTGTTTGTATACTCTACTTGATAAGACCGAATATTAGCCTTTTCGTAAGCTGTGAAGTACACAGTGTACGAGGCCGTCCCTGAAATACTAAGCAAGAGCAGATATTGGGAGAAGCCTATTGGTAAAAAGATTATGATGTAATCAAATAAAGTAAATATATCCAAATCTCAAGGAAGGTATTGCGATTATAAAGCTTTTGACTTATCTATCGTCTTAGCAGAACACTAGCTGATTTGTGATTCATAGTCACAAAGTGAAGACCAATTTACCTGAGATAGTGTGTTTGTGATTTCTACGAGTCGCAACGTACCATGAATAAAGGACTGTGCCTATACTGTTAGACTTAAAACACAGCGCAACTACGGTTATACTCATAAAAATAATTAAAAGCAGAATGACTGTGGTTCGCAGCCACAGAACACGGTACGTTGCTATCTGTTCATCTAATCGCGTAAACAAAAGTTTCTCAGACTCCGCATTTATTCCTAATATTTTACCCCTAATTCCTACCTTAGCACGTGTTACAATCGCATTACAACAGAATTAACACAGATTAATTGAGAAAGTGATTATTAAACAAAAATTAGATTTCATATGTACAGATAATTCGGATCAGTAGTCCTCTGTTACTGTCAGTAGGTTCCATCTGCGTACACAGCACATATATGTTTCTCCTTAAGTCTGAAAAGGTTCAAAAAAGCATTAATAACTTCGATAGTACGTGTATGATCTGAATTTTTCCACATGTCTACCTGATAAGCATTTACAAGTAATCACTTTACAAACAGTGTATATATACGTGGCCAAATAGTTTTCACTAAACTTGAGGGACTTCGCAGTTTTTCGTTGGTTGATAGTTAGCAAGTCCGACGAAATATCATGAAGTGATAAAATTATTTAATAAGTTATGCAGTAGTTTCCAAGGATCTTAATACAAATGACAACGCCTTTATGGCCGTTAATGACAGTAGTAACAGCTATGATAATGACAGCGTTCATGTCCATAGTGACTAATAATAGCAATGATGATAATAGGTATTATTATCGCAACGGATTCATCATTAACTTAGATAGATGGCTACTGATGATACAATCATATCAATTAAATGTATTACCTAGTCTTATTAAGGAAGTGTTTACTTACTTTCACTGATGTAATCTCGCAATATTGATGGGGTCAAGTAGTTTGTTCCAAATGAACTCAAGATAAATTCTGAAAGTGAGTTGAGACTCAGTTTATGTCAACTAAAGACATGTAGCCTACATATATAACACTGCTTACTGTGACGCTTGATGCCTGCTTTCCGATCTTCGTGACAAGAACTGACTATATATAGTTACTAATATGTTGCATCAACCATGCCGTTTTCACCATAATTAAACAGACCACTGTGTACTTTGATAATCATAATAATCTGCTTTATTCCGAAAACAGTACTCATAATACAGAATGGAGTTCTCAGCATTTGTCATATTATTGCATCTGATTTACTCAAAATATAAATAAAATTAAAAATTAAAACAAAAGTAACCAGGGGAATTTGTCAACATTTACGGTATAAAGTCAAAAATGTTCGAAGTACAAAATGCGAATATAATATATAATAATAATAATAATAATAACAGTGAGTTTGTTTCAAACAGTATTGTCGATTCAGTTTGAAAATTTTAGCATATTACAGAGTATTGAATCTAATGTTCTGTTGATATAGTACGGTGAGGGGAAAAACAAAATTAACAGTTATAACACAGCTTAAATTATGATCGCAGAGTAATTACGCTGTTGATATAGGGATGGAATCACAAGCTTACTATAATTCTGAATTAAATCTCATTAATTCTGAAATAATTCTAACATTCTATGGTGAGTAAATTCGAAATCTGTTTTGAAATGGATTGTTTAACGGCACAGTCTAGAACTGAGTGCTGGTTTTCACCATGACTGGCACTAATTCAGCACCCTGTTCCTTTTAAGGCATTTCCAGGAGTATAATAATAATAATTTATATTTCGTATAAACGGGAAAGTTTACAAGAAATGCATGCCATTTTTACAGGCATGATCAGTAATGTTATAAATTGCAATCCTGAAGTATCATAAATAATTACTTTTTCAAAAGTTTGAATTGTTCAATCATTGTACAAGCAATCAGAACAGGTTCTTATAAATGTTAAATTGTAAACCGTTTACTAAGGTCAGCATCACAGTTGAGCGACAACCCAAACTTCGTTCGGTTTCCTGCTGATACTTATGGTCAACCAGTGAACAGCGTATATCTGGGTGGGTGCTATGCCGTCACGTGATTGAATGCTATCTCAGGAGATTCTGCGCAGCTGCAAAGTGGTGTAAAATGCAATTATGAATAATGCATTATTGAAAGTATATTTACAAGATAAATACAAGGAGAAGAAGCTATATAGTACTTGAAATGGTAGTATACATTTGCAATGTTTAATGCTAACCATATTGGTCTAAGCATGGAAAATATGATGTTTTCGATGAAGGTATAGCTTTGTTCAAACATTTGTGTTAATCTATTTTTAATCAAAGCAGCCAGACTTTGGGCAAGCAACAAATATGTACAAAGAGCAAGTTTTAGCTCCAATAAAGGCCTAGGTAGTTAAGATCAGGTAGAGTATAATAGTGCGTAAATAAAAAGGTTATTGTGAGGTAGATAAGTGATATTTAAGTGAGGAGTGAATTCAATGGTCTGGAAAATTAGAAGCCGTAGAACAAGCTGACCTGTAAGATGCCTCACGAATTTCTGTAGGGCCCAACGGGTAGCATCTTGACAAGAAGCTGAACAGGCTTGTAGATGGTGGGAGCCAAAGCACTTTTTATTTATAATTTAGATCTGTACAACCCTTATTATTATTTTTTTGTCGAGGGTCCAAACTAATGTTTAATTCTCGAGATGTCTAAAAAATGCATGTTGCTGTCCTCCA
This sequence comes from Trichobilharzia szidati, assembly GCA_944472155.2. Taxonomy (NCBI): domain Eukaryota; kingdom Metazoa; phylum Platyhelminthes; class Trematoda; order Strigeidida; family Schistosomatidae; genus Trichobilharzia; species Trichobilharzia szidati. The sequence goes on along the minus strand of OX235274.1, from coordinate 67,697,962 downwards.
GATTGGAGTGACTCACATTTGTGACCACTACCATTTCTACTGGTCAGCATGCGCCACCCTACTGAGTTTGCTTATCAGCGTTGTTCCGGCCTTCACAGGACACATTAAGGACTGACTAGCGTTATTTGAGAACTAAAAGACTTAATTCAGTACACAGTGGCAATTTTCTTAGCTTTATTTCAGTCCTCTCAGCCCATATTCAGCACTGACTAGCATTACTTCAGAACGAGAAGACTGCCACTAACTATCATCACCTGTGTCCTATGCTGGCGCAATTCATTAAGTTTTCAGAAAGAAATCAGTATTATAACTGAGAGAATTTTGTATTTAGAAACTGTAGTACATAAGTAGTAATCACAACACTGATTTTTATTTCTAGGCAAATGAACAAGATTCCAGGGGATATAACAGTGCTAGTTACGTACGAAAACTTTTCTAAATGTAAATGCTAAAAATGTGATGAGCACAATTTTTCATCAACTAATCTTTTATTTTGCTTATTTACAGGATGCTACCAGTTGACGCCACTTGATGGATTTGCAGTAACATTATACTACAGTTTCTAAATACAAAATTATCTCAATTATAAAACTGATTTCTTTCTAAAAACTAAGTGAATTGCACCAGCGTAGGACACAGGCGATGATAATTATTAGCAGTCTTTTCGTTCTGAAGTAATGCTAGTCAGTGCTTAATATATCAACATATGTTGACTGAACGTTGACTTATGCAGATAACCAGGTGTTTCACAATATTACTTGAATTCCTTTCTTCTAGTTACGTCTATGTACACGATCTTTCAAATTATGAAAGTCCAATTTTGGTCACCTGCTAGGCATTGGCATTGTTTCGTCGTTCGTGTCTATCTTCTTAGTGCTTTGACCATAGCTTCTTAAAAGCTCTACACCCCTTTTGACAATTCCGATACGTATCTAGAAGGGTGATGATGAAATATTCCAACTTAGCAAATTCCTGTAGTTGGGAGAGTTTAAACACTGACTATACGTCTGCAGTACCCACAGGCTCTAGATGGTTTGAGGTGCTGTGCTGTATGCACATAAACTGTGGAGTATGTAACAATATGATTGTACACCTTTGAGCGTTTTACGTCGTATTTTCAACAAGGCCTCTGGAGGAGAGGGCGGTACTATTAATTCTCGTAAACCCATTTTCCCCCCCAGAGCCAGTATCCCTGCTGAGTAGACAACGCCTGAACGACGTTTAAGCATGAAAATGAGCACCTCATGCCAGGCACCCCATTAACGCTTCCGCAGCGGTAGGTGTTTTCCCACCCCCCACTGTCCGGTCTCAACCAAACCATGGATGCTTCTCAGGTGGTACGTACTGCCCCACTTCAGCGGGTCATGGCCACTCTCATGATTTGGTCACATAATTGCGGGTGGCATGCAACCATCATCCTCGGATCAGGGACAATTCTTTAAATCTATATAAAGCCGGCAAGAGCACCTAAAATGCTAACGGTCGCCTCACCGGTGGCTCCCCTCCGCCAATCAAGACAAGCATGAATAGGAGGTTTAATCTTCTGTAAAATTTCCCCCTACTCACCTCACCTTAGCCTACGAGTATATTCCACATCCCACCATGAGTCCGAAATGCTTCCTGCACAGAGACAATAGTCATATACACCTCTTGGGGCGGTTGTACAAAAATGTTTATTCTGGTCTAAGAGACTGAGTTCCCGGACTGCAGGCGGTTAATCCCATGGCTGCTCTGCTTCCACTAAATCATGGGTGGAACCCTGACGCTTGTGCGCTCGGCCAACTGGTGGTCGCGCCGCCTACCTGCGCTTTATGACTCCGTTGGACGGTTTTAAAAACCTACAAGCAGCCACGGAGACTCACGACCGATCGCAGTCCGACGAAGCCATAAAGGCGATCATCCGTGAGCAAACTAGCCTCGGACATAATCCCCTCGCAGGTCGTCTGAAGGCTCGTATCAAGCTGCCCAGTTGGTATTTGGATACGAAACTCTCCCCAACATCCTTCCCGCTCGGTTTTCATAACCAGGCTACCGTTCGCAGTCTATGCCCCAGTGCCCCCTAAGACGCCTTAGCACCAAAGAGGATTACAACTAGAACAAAGCCTCGTTCGGCAATCCCTAGGGCAATAAAATAGTTTGCTCTCGTCCTGACAGGATTTAGCTAGGGCAGCCGGAAAACCACCTCACCCAATGAGAACCACGCGGAGGTACCTATCAGCGCAACCATAGCCCTTAATAGAGTCATGGTTACTCCTCACACGACATGATTGCAACACTATGATTGTACGTCTTTTTGTTAGATGTTGAAATTAAACACATTGTACATGACTTTTGTTTAAAACGATTCATGTTGAAATACAAATAACCTCGGAGTACAATCTAAAATACAGTGTTCTATTGGTCGCTTCGTCTCCTCACTGGTCCATACCATCTTCTTACTCCACTCGTAACCATGTTGTATACTTAGGAATTCCGCAGGAAGCTCTTATCCTCATCCGGAGACAATTTTACAACCGGGTCAGTCAGTGAAATTTTTCTGGGACCTGTGATATGTGGGTAAAAACATGGGCATTTTTCCGTCCAAATATGGGCGAAGTGGAAAAAGGCGGTTGTAACATGGGTTAAGTGAGAATAAGTGAGCTATTTTAGAAAATGACATATTTAAAGTGGGAAAAAGTGCTCTTTGAAAAGGTGAGTAAACTGGGAAAAGTGGGACAATTACATTTTTCCGGACATAGGAAAACGGGGAAAAGTGGCCAATATTGTTAAATTCGGCAAATTATGTAGCATTTACACCATCTTTTGCCCAACAAAGCTACTCATTTGGTCCACGTGCATTGTCTGCCTTGGCAGCTTCTACCAGTAGACACGACTCCAGCAGTGAACGCTTCTGTGGATTAATTTGTAACCGTTTGATTAATATAACTCATTATTGTATTTTTGATAGTATATTGTTACAATATCATCTCACTAACTTGAATTTTTATTCGCATACTTGTTATGTTATTGAGCTCGCTAGACGGTCCCCTACAAAACCACTTCACACAACCCGTGTTTGGGATAGAGACAAAACTATCATATTCTAACGAATGGACGACAAGAAATTTGATTGATGTAGAATTCTGCAAAAGGATATGTAATGGATTGCAAATACGGCTGTGTTACTTTATTATGTGTCATTTTGCTTTAAAAAAAGCAACAGCTTGGATATGCCCACATCTCAAAAACTCGGAATAAACTGTCAAGTGAACTTCAGTTTGCCCAACAACATTAGCCAGTTAGATGTATACCTCTAACATCTATAGATGTTCAGACTTGACAACAAATAGATGTTAAAAAATACTTAGACGAATTACATATCAACAGTTCAGGCAACAAATTAGCAAATCCCATAAGTTACTGCACAGTACCTTCATTTTCAAAGTTTGAAGCAAGGGGATGACTAATTTCGTAATTAGCTGTTGGAACAGTCATGCACTCGCGAACAATATTCAGATAGGATATTCAGTGTGTTTCGTGACTGAATTTTGAACATATAAATATCCCTAAATTCCTTGATTTAAATGGTGTAGTAAAATTATCACTAAAATAGCAGTAGGGTCGAAAGCGTATCCTATCTTCACTTTCCGTTTCCACTATATTCCCTGGTTTACCTAAGGCCAAGATGACATTGTCTGGAGAATATGATGTAAATACGGTGTTGAGATACGTCAACTTTCCTTTGATTAACTCAACGCCCTTAGTACTGGCTTCTTTAGGTACAAGCTTGACACCTGTACACTTCATTAAGTGCACGTGCTCAACGCAACACTGAGTTGCCTGCTTAGCCACAGCAAATCCACAGTGCACGGACTGTCTGATCATGCGCATATAGGATTCAAAGGGAAATGCACTGAATCCTTCTAATGGCCAATGCACTGTGGTAGAGTATAATTCCATTGTAGGTAAAATTGATTTTGATTAATTCTCACAGTGTTATACAGAGCCAAGTTAAACTTTAAGCACCACTAACTAACAATCAGCGAACGACGTCGAATTATCCAATGAGATTCACGAACGTTAGTTCACTGTTGTATAGCGCTTGATTAATTTTTGAAATGCGTGCTCGAACAAGGTTACGGTTGCAATTCGTGGAGGATAGTGTATTCCAGTACTGCCTGGATTTAGGCTTGCTTCGGAAGGAGAGAACTAGTTCGTGTGGTGATATCATGACTTTACGAAGCTATGGCAGGTCAACTGATGGATTTGTCCATCGTTGTGCAATATGCTTGAGGCGAGTTAGGACTAGAGATGGTAAGCTGATAATTTTCATATTTCGTAGGAACTTTTTTGCAATGTCACACCTCTCCTTGACGCAAATTTTGTGTATCTGCAGCTACTGGGTCTTGAAACAGCCAGTGATAGCCGCTGCTGCTAAGACGGAGAATAGCCCCGTCTCGACTTCTCAATGGTATTAGCATTGCAGAGATATTGCTTCGTGGAAAGTGGGGAAAATCACCTCGTTGTTGGGTGGAGAAGACTTCGTTGTGCACGTCGATGAAACTTTGTTGGTGAAAAAGAAGCACAACCGTGGTTGGCAGCGAGCAAACAATATTTGGGTAATAGGTTTATATGACACCTCCCTCCAAAAGGGATTCATCAAAAGGATAGCCGACAGAAAAGGAACTACTTTAATACCAATTACTAACAGACTTGTAAAACGGGGGCCAATAATACACACGGACATATGGAAAGGTTACAATTCCCTTTCATCTCTGGGATATATTCATCATAGAGTCAACCATTCAAGTGGTTTTGTCGATCCCGTTAGGAGGACACATACAAATTCTATTGAAGGATTTTGGGGCAGGTTGAAAAATACAATAAGGGCTTTAAATGAATCTCAAAAGGATCTCATTTATAGTCATTCAGATGAATATATGTACATAATGTGGTGTAACTTTTCTGCTGACAGTCCGACGCTTAACTGGAAGATGTTTCCCTCACATGTTAGGGAAAGATGTCCCCTGTAACAGTCCTATCCTTTTTTATGCTTTTTTCTATAAATATACGTTTCCATTTATCATAAATGCCTCCTTAATGTGATTGGTCCGTTCAGTGTTGTTTGCCGACTGGTTGTTAGGGACGTCGAAAGTCATAAATTCCTAAAACCCAAACGTCATTCGCTCTGGCACCCAGTAATTGGACAGAAACAAAATATTCATCACAGACAGTTTCAACTTTTCAAAGAAAGTTCCTAGAAGACAATTAATTCAGTGTCATTTACCAGTACGCACAATTATTCGCGCTAGAATAATGGTGAGCTTCCTCAACCAATGACTAGCATGCGTTCAGGGTCATTGGAACATTCACAAGGACATTGGAACATTTACAATCCTGGGACTCTATTGTTGAACTTCGCCAGTTTAACTTTGCCTTACACAGTCATATTTACTGATGACGTTTCGATCACAGTTTACTGCTCAGTACAGATGCAGTTATCCAGAGTGAGAATATACGTTATAGAGTGTTATATCTTACGCGCTTAAGGGCTTTCTCAGCTTTGATTGGCTAGTACAGTGGCGGCCAGTTTGATATTAAATTTGTCCTCGGTAGGTCATGCCGTGTACAGGTTTGCGTGGTTGCGGCATGCGTTGTTTGCAAGCATGTTTGATGAATATAAATGTAAAATGTTGGTATTCTAACGTTTTCTTTTACTTATTTTGTGCATGTACCAGGCTTGGTTTATCATACACTCGGTTTGTTGGCCTATCGGTTGCTGGCGATGTCAAGGAATCCGTGAGTTCTAGGGCTTTTCTCGATTTTAGGTTATACATGTAGCATTTTATTGATGGATATTGCGACACAGATGGATGCTAATTGACAACGCCCTTTTAGTTTATTGCAGGTAGGCAATGCGGGTGAAAGTACTGCTGACGTCAGTGGAATTTTCGATGAAATTATGCTGGGAAGGCGTTTCTTTAGTTGGGAGGAATTTGAGAATTCCTTAGGAGAATTTCAACAAGTGAGGAAGTCATTTAATGCTAACAATGTAGTTGTCCTGCACTCACTATGTGCATATTCAAAGCAAAACAACAGGGGACGACAGATATAAGTACGCTTACGTTTATTTTAAATGCACTTTTGGCGTGAACCGTGGAAAAGCTGGCCTGAAATTGCGAAACAAGTCGTAAGAGGAATTGTATTATGATAATATGTATGTTTAAGGTCTAAATGTTGCAACTGTCTGTCTGCATTTCGCGTAATTTTGCGTTATAGTGAATACGTGATAACATCCCACAAAATGGTCCACAACCATCCATGCACCAGGGTGTATATGCAGAATGATCCATGGTCTAGACGACTATCAGCGGAAGAGAAAGAAAATGTAGAACCACTTCTTCACCAATCACACTCATCAGATGAAATAATTATGCATGTTAAGGAAACATTCCACAAGGACATAACTCTTAATGACGTTAGAAATCTGAAAGCTTCAGTTAATAAAGGTAACGTTAATGTATATGTAAATTACTTCAGGTATATCGAGCCGTTATGACATTTTTGAATTCCTTAAGTCCCGTGGGAAGTTATTGGAGTATTATTCAGATGAACCGATAAGGAATTCACTAATGAGAGTCTGTTTTTCTACTTATGAGCAATTAGATTTGTATAAACAGTTTCCGGAGGTTGTTGGCATTGATTCTACATAAAACACAAATAAAGGGAAGTAAGTTTATTAATTAATTAATCAACATGCAGGTATTCTTTGTTTCAATTAGTTGTGACGGACAATTTTGGTCGTGGGAGACCGGTTCTACTTGCTTGGACGCGAAAGGAATTCAAGCGTGATGTTGTTTGGATTTTGGACTCGTTTCGTAGAATAATGGAAGACACCTCTAAAACAGAAACATTCATTATGGATTGTGCGCAAGCCGAAATAGGAGCAGTGAAGTTAACATGCAGAGAAGCGCACATTGTTCTTTGTTCTTTTCATGTCTGTCGTGCATTTTGTCGTAAAGTAAATTACTTAAAAGCATAATTAAAATTTCAATTTTGGACGCGGAATCCCATTGTTAGGAACTACTTATGTCGCTTAATTCAGTGTAAAAGGAGATCTGAGTAATGCCTTTAATATTTTAAATTTTCCAGATTTAACTTCTATTTCAGAGTTATAAGCAGATTGGATGTTGGTGTCAGTCAGTATTTACAACGTCGTTGGATGAGTCGACGACACTTGTGGGCAGCAGCTTTCAGGGAACATGTACTGACTTTGGGTAATGATACCAACAATCGAGTAGAAAGTTCTCACAAGCAGATGAAGCGGTACTTGCTTAGATCAGATAGTCTGCATAAAAGCATGCTGAAGGTTTACAAATGGTTTCAACTAAGTAATTCTAGAATAGAGCAGGAGTCCATGATTGCTCAGTCGCGTTCCCTCAAGTATTCATGTTCCGAACGCATAATACCAATTTTACGCCAGCTGACGCCATACACTGCGAAGAAAGTGATCGCTGATTATGCAAAGCGACGATGGACTTCTTTTCAGTTTGAAGCTTTTGATTATATCTTCTTGGATGACAATGGGAGACAAGTAGAGGTGGATCTGCGCGCATGCACATGTACTTGTATGACGTTCCAGACTTGTCGGTATCCATGTCGACACTTGCTGATGGTGCATTTAAAAACGTCGTGTTTCACAGGTAAAATACCCTTTTTTGAAACTTGTATATTCATTTACACGTAAGATATAGTAGGTTGCCACCTGAAGTATTCCCTATTTTATGTCTCCATAGTTAATGCATATTAACCTACTCCTAACTGACTGAAATTCGTAGATACTAAAATGTATATATGTATTTCATAAGGGTTTGTCTTAACTGAAAACAGGACGTAAGCACTGTCATTATTTATCCTTTAATATTGTGTGCATAATTCTATTTCCGTTTACCGTTCCACATTTTGTAGTTAATCATGTGCTGCGGAAGTGTAAACGATGGACATGGTCTCGCCACTCGTACGCAATTCCAAGCACGTCAGCAATTGTGCCGCGAAATCAATGTGACTTATACGTAACCAATAGGAGGCTTATGAATGCGGGCTTGACGAGAATTTGTGACAAATATGGACGGATGTTTGCCGCAGAGTTCGCTGGAGAAGTAGTCGCTCAAATCAACAATGTTCTTGATGTGTAAATTAAATACTTTCGTATTACAATAAGAATAAACTTTTCGTATTAAGATTGTTGTCTTTCTGTTCGTGTGTTAGCGTTGGGAGTACGGCATGCTAGACCGGTGCTCCCTAGGATATGAATTCCTTACTATACGTAAGTGCTATTCTGTAGGAACACTTTCCATCGATATAAGTCGTGAATTATAAGTACTTCAGTCACGTCTCCTAGTCATAGATAAATCTGTAGGGACTAATGACAAAAATACCTAACTTCAGTGTTTGACAAATAAGAATAGAACTTAGGGCCCTGCAGTTGACTTCGATTACGTATGAAGTTAAGTGTAATCAAAAGTACTGTATTACTACTATTTCACTTAAAGCAAGATGTCAATCCATATGACTACGGGTGTTAACATACAGTGTAAACTGAAGTCTACACGATAGGAATAATTTAATAGGTTGGGCTGTAGCAATGTTAGTACGATTTCGCCGACGTTGAATTATGCCTACAATTAGTTTCTCAGGCCTACATCTCGTCATAATGACAAATTTAGTTTCACTGAGATATAATAAGAAAAGTATGGTAAGCAGGATGTTAAATATATTTCATGAAAAATATTAAGCGAATTTCTTCACACAATTGTTTTTCGTAATTACTGCGGGGATGCGTAATTGCTGTGACCTGGTTGACTGACTTGACCGAACATCTACAAGTAAGTGAATAAAGTATAATTTTTAAATCGGTGAAGTTAGAAATAAGTAATGTAAAAGTGAAACGCTTTATATTCTCCTACCTTTGCTGAAAAAAGGTTCATTCTCCTTTCTCATTCTTTGGTCATGACAGCATTCTTCTGCGGTTTTCACTGTGACATACATTGTTCTTCTTCTACAGTATAGCACCAAGCAAATAATAACTTAATATACTGTATAAATGGGTGTTTACAAGGAATACATGACATCTCTACAGGTACAATAACTTAGGCTATAAATTACAATGGTGAAGTATCGTAAATTAAAACTTTTTCAAAAGCTTAGATTGTTCATTTATTGTACAAGCAATTACAACATATTACAATAAAAGTTAAACTCCGGACCCTTCACAATGAACACTGCATATATATCGGTAAGTGCTATTCCCTCACACAATTAAAAGGTATTCCAGGAGGAGAACAGCATCCTGAGAAACTGCAGTAGTGTTTTCTAGCTATTCGGAACTTATTCCTTTGATGCTGTTTCTTAGCAACAGTTTGCAGTATTCATAGTGACTTTAGAGAAAACTTTATCATATCTTCACTTTCACCAACTGTCCCTTCAAGTACAATAGCATGCAGTAACTACATACACACAAGCATTGTAACTTAAACATCACAAAATCCATACAGATAACTTGTTTCATAATAAATGCTTTAGAAACATGAGCCATAAGTACACCTTCCATGTCATTCATAGTCACAAGTAATTCATTAAGCATCTCAGAATATGTTAGTGATGTGAACATGAAAAATTATTAAGACTGATATAACTGAAGTAACACGTTTAGTAGTTGTAGGACATACCTGCGAGCTACTATTCTACAGAAAGGTGATTCCAATTTGAAGCAGTTTGGCATTGTAGAAGCACCATCTATACTATTCTTCTGGCACAAATGCACAATGATATCGAGATAATCTGATGCAATGTAATGCACTCTGCAATTACGGTCTCCCGAATTTCTATGTGACAATGTAAATTAAACTAGTATCACATCTTCAACTGAGCCATTTTAACTAGGAATTTCACAGAAATGGATAAAATCACCAGGAAATTCAGCTAATTGCATCATTCATCGCATACTCTCTTCGATGTGTTATGGAATATTTCAATCATCACGGATGATGATAAAAAAGTGTTTGGTATCCTCTAAACGTATATTTCACTTGTGTCTGTGGGCTAGTTCTCCTTCAAATGTCTCGTTATCATAGAATAACTGCTCTGAAAACAACCATTGTATATACCTAATTTTCAACCTATATTCCTCAAAAACCTAGCAAATAATAGACCATTAAGGCTCTAAAACGCGAAGAATAGTCTTTTTTTGCTAAATTTCTTATATACGATGAGGTATTGAAGTAATACATACTCTGGGATATCATGACAGGTTCTTCCATTAATACGAACACAATACTGGAAAATGTTGCTTTTTCGGTTAGAGAAGCCTGAAACCAGTTATATATTATCTACTTTCACAAAAGTAAACGCTTATAACGCCTCTATAGGCGTGAACACGATAACCCATACATTCCGCGATAATATATCACTATAACGTTTATTGTCACCCGTTATCCAACGACGGCAAAGTTAAACTTTCGACACCAATAACAACCAATCAGCAAACGACCTTGAACGGACCAATCACATGTAAGAGACGTTTATGATAAGCGGAAACGTATATTTATAGAAAAATGCACAAAAAAATGATAAAACGGGTACAATGGGTATGTTTCCCGAACATGGGAGAGAAACATTTCCCAATTCAGCATGGCACTGTCAATAGAGAAGTCACACCACATTCTATACATATGTTCACCTAAATAACTATAAATGAGATCCTTATGAGGTCCAAAATCCTTCAATGGAATTTGTATGAGCCCCTGTAACTGGGTCCACGAAATCACTGGAGTGGTTCACTCTGCGATGAATGTATCCGAGGGATGACAATGAATCATAGCCTTTCCACTCGTCGGTATGTACAATTGATCCCGGTTTCACAAGTCGCTTTATAATAGGTACCATAGTAGTCTCCTTCCTGTCTGCTATTCTCTCAACAAATCCTTTTCGGAGGGACGTGTCGTATAAACCTTTGACCCAAATGTTGTTCTCTCTCTAACGACCGCGGTTATATTTCTTTTTCACCAACACTGTCTCATCCACATGGACTACTACGTCGTCTCCTCCTAACAACGAAGTAATTCTGTCCATTCTCCATGAGGCGATGTCTCTCCAGTGCTGGTAGCACTGAACTGTTGAGACGAGGCTGTTCTCCGTCTCGGCAGCAGAGGCTCTCACGGGCTGTTTCAGTACTCAGTAATTGCAAATGTACAAAATCTGGGTTAGGGAGAGATGCGGCGTAGCAAAAATATCTCCTACGAAATTTTACCCTCTCTAATACTAACTCGCTTCCAGCATATTCCACAACGATGTACAAAACCATCAGTTGACCTAGTATAGCTTTTTAGAGTCATAACACCATCACACGAACAACTTCTCTCCTTTCGAAGCAAGCCTAAGTCCAGGCAATACTGAAAGACGCTATCCTCCTCGAATTACAAACGCAACCTTGTAAGGGCACGCACTGACACGAATCAAGCGCTATACAACATTGAACTACGTTCGTGAATCTCATTGGATAATTCGACGTCGTTCGCTGATTGGTAGTTATTGGTGTCTAAAGTTTAACTTGGCCCCAACGACTAGCGTGCGTTCAAGGTCATCCATGCGTTCACACTCCTGGGGAGCTGTTGTTGAACTTCGCCCTATTTTATCACATATGAGGGCAAGGTATCATCTGCAACATTTTATACAGTTTTTATGCATTATTTTATTATTATATGTATTTCATACCTGAAAATGTCTCCTTTACGTGGTTGGTGCGTTCGAGGTCATTCGCTGATTGGTAGTTAGTGGTACTTAAAGTTTAACTTTGCCTGCGGACGACTGGATAAAACGCTTCTGAAAATTGCGAATTTCACCAGGCGACAAAGTATAGAGGCATAAATGGCTTACGGAGAACTTGAGCACTCGAAGATCACTTATAAGTATTGTGACTGGTAGATTTTCCTTTGCGTAAACGTTGAGGCTAATACGTGTGGTACGTTTCTGACGCGGGCTTTGAAATAGCAATAATAAAACCAGATCGACAATATGCTACTTTAGCTTAAGGGAACAAGTTAATATGTGTATAAATTCCACAGACGTAATGAGCAATGTATCCCCCTACAAGAAAAATATTACTGGGAGACTTAATCAAAGGAGTATAAAGTTTGAAGATTTGATCTCCTTCCGTTGGTTGCAGTGGATGGATAAGAGAGTCACTGGTGTAATATTTGCTTTTTACACAAGCAAAAGTGTGACAGGTGTTTTAGAAGTTCCGAATTTCTTCAAATCTGTCGTGGAATATATGGACGACTATATAGAATTCCACTAACTCTATGATTGTTCCTTCCCTCGTTCACATATTCAGTGTGCTTAAGACAAGTAACTGTTCACCTGAGGTAAGATCAATTCACCTGTTGTGTATACATCCTCAGATATTTCTCAATGCAGCCGAAGGTATTCGAAGGAATGCAATCTTAATCTTTACTTGAAAGACTATATCCAGTTTCTCCGAACAGATTGAAACTGAAAAGACTGGTGCAACGCGACTATTAACTGAGGCATTCTGATAAAGATTTTGTGGGTGGAGTGATTAGTAGACTTTATGGTGACTATAAAGCAGCTATGAAAGATCTACAACTGTGATTTTTCACTGGAATGTTATAAACTCTTTTTGATGTAGATGTGTCCTCTTTCATATTAAATTATTTTTAACTTGGTGGACTATTGTTTCGTTGTACATATATGCATTTATATCGACTTCCTTTGTCTCTTTTACTTATCATTTTGAAGACATTGCATAGTTAACGGGAGTGGTAGGTGACGTAGTAATACTTATGCGAAATGCGTCAGTCTTAAGCAGTTATCATTTCCTCAATGCGTCATTAAGCCTTGAGCATAATATTAGTATTCCCTAGTGTTAAGGAGTAAATAGCTGCTGGACATGTGTTTGTAGTGGAATAATGAAATATAACTTAGCAAAGTAAGTTCAAAACGTACACGACTTGTATTAGTAGTCAAGGCACTTTAAATGCACTATGAATAGTATATCCTATTTATCGTAAGTAGTCTATCACTCATGTTGTGTTTAACACCACTGTCACAAAGGAAATCAGTAGGTAATAAAACGACAACTGCATCACTCTTCTTGTGTTATCATTTTGTATCAGTAGGCTCTTACGCGGCCACATCAACACCTAAACTTATGTATTAGTTGACCACATCACTAAACTTCATTGATTACTCTGTTGTCATAAAATACTGCAACTTATTAGATATGCTTTTTTTATGCATATCGCCTGCACATGGTCCGGGGTTCGATCCCCGGCCGACTCACTCCTTTATCTTGCTAAGCCAGAAATAATGCTGGTTAAAAGTAAAGGTTGAGCATGAGGCTAGCAACCCCATCCCGTAAAAAATACACTGCTACCGAAACTTCAAGCCAGTGGCTTGAAGCCCTATGTTCCACTGGGGAACGTGAAGGAAAAAAATCGCCTGTTTACAGTTAACCATCCGGAGCAACTACTGACAAACAATTATATTACCCGTCATGCCCAAATTCAGTCATGTGTAAATGTGACATTTTAGGCATATTACGTCTTCTAAACTGGCATCAGTTTTCAACTCAAGAAACAATAAGTATTATTAATGTACGAAAGGAGTGAAAACTGTTTTAGAATATTTATCTCAACTAACAAATTCAAAATATCACAAATATTTCATCATTCACACACATTATCCGTCTTTATTTCATTAGAGTGTCTAAATGTGCCGAGTGATCGCGGAAGTGAAGACCATAATCAGCTTAATTTATGTGAACTATATTTTATTTTTACCTCAGCATCTAACCATGTCTATTTGACGACATGACAGAATTTTTTCAGAACACTGAAAACGACTACTTTACACTTTTTCCACGTTTTTTCGTTAAAATACGGTGCTTAAGTTGCATTTTTGTCGAAAAACCACTGAAAACAACTTAAGATTGCCAAAACACAACAAAAACATAACACCTGATATGTGCAGCAGTGAGATATTTTGTGCCTCTATCCTATGACTCTAGGCGTGAGGCCAGCAACCCCACCCTGTAAACAAACCTGCTACAGAAACTTCAGCGTGAACAATGCTATGACTCACCAAGCAGCTAAATTTAATAGAACAGCACAGACAAAATATATATATTAAGCACGCTAGGATAAGACGCGAAAAGCAGAACACAGACTCGGGTCGAAACACTTTATAACTACCAACCAACTAAATAGAAGAACAAGTTAAAGTTATATACAACAAAGGAGCTAGGCTATAGTTGTTCAGCGACCACTGGGTTTTGAACTGACGCCTTCTTTTGATTTCTACCAGTTACATAAATGATGTTTGAAATTACTACAACTCTAGTGACAAACTGGCTAATCACAAGCGACTATATTAATTGCTTATCTCAGTCGCAGGCATACTAAATTACGGCCGTCGACAGGCTGTCTTTGTCTTCACCTCGTCCTCTCCATCTCCGCTCCGATATCTTGTCATAGGAGCTGAAGCGACATTCAAGTATCTAGCTTACAAGTGGTGAGGCGTTTCTCATTGGAAGGTAAACATTTTAGGTATAATTGCTGTTTCTGATTTATCATGTGGTATATAGCATATAAGTTGTATGAAACTGTCTTTAAGCAAATGTGGCTCCAGAGATTGGCACGCAATGTTCAACGGATCTTAAGCGTCGTATCTAAGTCACTGAACTTCACGGATTTGCTGGACATGGCGAATAAGATGACACCTCAGTGTACAACATGTCTCCACAGCGTCGGCACCTTTTACCACCAGGTCTATAACGAGAACTTCAGTCCTATCCAACTTAAAGCCAACCATTTCGTCACTGACTACACGCAGTGAAATCAACAGTTTCAAACATTCAGGTACACTGTAGTCTATCATAATCACGACAACGTAGGCGTCTGTCCTCATGGAATGGGGACCCATGGGAAATGCTGGTATCACAAAAGTTAGCACGTAAGGGCCATCTGATATACACACGTTTATGCCTTCAGTGGTAGTAAGCCTGTTCATGGAAATCCCCATGGCAGATTCTAATTGCGATGGTTGTTACAGACAAACATCAAGTCCCTATTATATGTGGGGCATACGACTGAAGACACATTATTCTTGGTAGTCAATGTTGTACCCCCTTCTCTACAAAGGTGACCTGCTACCATAGCCCGGAAACTGTCACTTTGAGTATAAAGGGAATAATACCAAGAGCTACAGTGAATGTCCACCTATTTTGTGGAGACGCTTCACATGGATTTTCGTAGTACTGATTTTCGTCTTGATGCTGGTGCTGATTTGTGTAAATTCGGCTTTCTGGTTGATGCAAACTGTGAAAAGGTGACTGGTACCTACACCCAACTCAAAGTCCATGAGATTATCTCGATATACTCCAAGAACAGTGTCGGCATAAAAAATTTGTAAGACTGCACATTTTCCAGTTCACTTCAACACTTTCCTGAAATCCCTAAGCTGTCTTATAAAATCGAAGATATTCCCTGCTTGGTGACTTATCAGATAGTCACAACAATTCATCTCGTCTGAACAAGTCCACGACACCTAACACATAACTAGTGGCAGCAAGAGCAGAGTGCGAACACACAGCCAATAATCCAAGGGATTCAACTTTGCATATGGCACCTAAAACCGATTATGGCGCCTATAAAGTGGTCACTGCACTCTCAACATTGCCACAATCGCCGATTGTTATCCTATCCCTCACCAACATGATTTTCCACCTACGCTGCATGAGAAAAAGTTATTTTTCATTTAGTCGAACATATTATCAAATCTCTCTATCCACAGAAAGCAACGAAACGTTACCTATGATAACACCTTTTGGACTGTTCGAATCTTTGAGCATGCATATTGGTCTGCAAAGTACCGCTCAGTCGTCCCAATGCTCTATGGGCCAAGTTACTCAAAGCCCTGACTTCATTTTTGCAA
This sequence comes from Trichobilharzia szidati, assembly GCA_944472155.2. NCBI lineage: Eukaryota > Metazoa > Platyhelminthes > Trematoda > Strigeidida > Schistosomatidae > Trichobilharzia > Trichobilharzia szidati. Next base: position 67,681,972 of record OX235274.1, on the reverse strand, counting down.
GTATCAATGTTGTCCTCATAGCAGTTCTGTGGATGAGCATACCGACCACTTGAATGTTTCCTTGAACAATATGGAGTAGTAATTAATCCAGAAAATTTATATTTAGTACCTCTTTGATCAAAAACTTTTAACTGAGCTCATAATAGATATAAGGATGTTCACCTTTGCTGCAAAAGCAAAAGAAGCTATAATGAGTTTTGACGTTTCACTGTCTAATGTAGTCATGCTGTCCCATAAATATCCTAGGGCATCTATTTTATTATGTACAGATACATCGCAGGTGACAGCAGAAGACGAATGACAAAGTTATTTCCCGTGCGTTCTTTTCAAAGAAGCTCAGACCTGCACAGACTGGCAACAGCGCTTTTGGTAGAGATTAGTTGGCTGTCCATCCGGCATTCAAGCACTTCAGTTACCTGTTACATGGGTTAATTTCACTATTTCTATAGATCACAAACTCCTCTGCTACATCCTTATCATATAGGTTGTTTGTCTCACTCAAAAACCACGAATTCATGTTCAAGACCCCTATCGGCGGCTTTTTCTTTCTAGTATGCTCAAGGGACTTTGCTATACTAGAAGATCTAGTAAATTAGGGCTAGCACACAGATAACCGACTGTCAAACTAAAGTCAGTGGGGCTACTTGGATGGCATATATAATCTTCAAACTGTTGACGGTTAAATTATAACAGTTAAACTCAAAGAAATCTGAAATCTTCAGAGGGGGTCATTGTTTCCGGCGCTAAACCGTGTAACCTGACACCTCCTGTTTCCCTAACGTTGAATAAAAATCCAACGCACGGGTGAAAGCAGTTGCAAATTGTGTTGCTCCTACGTAGTTTAGCGACGGTCTGTTATCACTATTATTTCCTTGGGTTTCGAGTGGAGCGTAGGCCCCAACAGTACATCTCCACTTCGTCATATTTTCTGCGGGTCCTCTTTATATGAACCAAAAAGCCGCCCATAATCCGGCATCCCCTCCTCTCATGATCTACTACATGTCACCTTCTCACCGACGACCCTCTCGTCACTTCCCATTAAGATTCCAATCGAGCTATGGCCTGAATTGCTTGCAGTGTCATTCGACGGCCTCCTCAGCGTGAGCCCAATCCACCTCAATTTTATCCTACATATTTGTTGAGTGATTGGCTCTTGGTTGGTTTGTTACCAGAGTCTCTAGTTGCTGGTTCTTTCCGGCTACCCAGCTACCTGATCTGAACTCAAATTTCGAGGTAAAACAGGTTTTCTTACCAGTATAAAAATTTAAGACAAACCTATCATCCGGCACAAAGGTAAAACCTGATAAACTGTAGTGTATATTCTAATATTCAAGATTTGTTTTAGCGAAGTGAGGCTAAATTCTATGATGATGTGTTTTCGCGCATTGTATGGGTTATCGCGTTCACGCCTATAGAGACGTTCTAATCGCTCAAATTTGTGAAAATAGATTATATTTGACTAGTTTTAGGCTTCTGTTGCAGAAAAAAGCAATATTTTTCTGTATTGTGTTCGTAGTAATGCGTAAAATTGTCATGACAGCCTAGACGAATTATTAATGAAAAAAGTCATCATTTTGAAGAAATATCACATAAAAAGACTATTGTTAGGGTTTCAGAGCATTGAAGCGTTCTTTTTTGTGAGTTGTTTCAGATCTTAAGGTTGACTGCAGGCAATGGCTGTTGTCATCCCAGTTATTCTATGAGAATCGTGCATCTGAAAGAGAAATAGCCCACAGACATAAGTTAGATGTGTGTTTTGAGGATGTTAGACACTTCTTTTATCATCTGTGATGACTGAAGTATTCCATAACACGTGGAAGAGATCATGCGATGAATGAGACAGACTGCTGCATTTCCTGGTGATTATATCTACTTTGATGAAGTTCCCATTTAAAATTGCTTAGAAGAAGATATGATACTAGTTTAATTGACATTTGCATTTGGAATGTCAAAAGGCCTTAATTGTTCATTGTCAAAAATGGCATCAGATTATGTCTATATCAGTGTGCATCGGGTCATGAAGAATAGTGTAGATGATCCTCCTGAAATGTCAGACTACTTGAAATTAGTACCAAATTTCTGTCGATTAGTAGCTAGCAGGTGTATCCTACAAATACTGCACCTGTTACATAAGTTGTCGCAGTCTCAACAATTTTTCGTCTTTTGAGATCCTTGATGAATTAATTGTGGCTATGAAGGATATGGAAGATGCACTTATGGCTCATATGTTGAAATCATTTATTATGAAACAAGTTATCTGTAGGGATTTTGTAATGTTCAGGTTGCAATGCTTGAGTGTATGTAGTGACTGCATGCTTCTGTGCGTTAAGGAAAAGTTGGTTAAAATGAGGATGTGATGAAGTTTTCTGTACAGTGTTCATTGTGAATGGTTTACAAGTTAACACTTATCATAACCTGTTCTAATTACTCGTACACTAATTGAACGATTTAAACTTTTGAAAAAGTATTACTTTGTGATACTTGGGGATTGTAATTCATTACATAACTTATTGTGCCTGTAGAAATTACAAGCATTCCTTGTAAATATCCGTTTATACGACATATTAAGTTACTGTTATTTGCTTGCTGCTATACTGTGTAAGACGAACAATCTCTGTGTGACATTGAAAACTACAGAAGAATGCTGTCATCACCAAGGAATGAAGAAGGAAAATGAACCTTTTTCAGCAAAGGTATTAAAAAATATAAAGCGTTTAACTTTAATATTACTTCTTCCTTACTTCAGCGATTTAAAAACATCCACTTTGTTCACTTAGTTACAGATATCCGGTACTGTCAGTCAACTTGGTCACAGCAATTCAACATTGGCAGAATAATTACGAAAAACAATTGTGTAAAAACATTTGCTTATTTTTTTCATTAATTAGATTTAACATCCTGCTTACGATACTTTTCTTATTCTATCTGAGTGAAACTAAGTTTTTTTGCATGACGATGCAGATGTCAGATTTATCAATGATACTTGATGACTTATTTGACTGCATAATTAAACGTAAGCGAAATGTTACTACGACTGCTACAGTACAGCCTACTTATTTATTCGTCATGTGTAAACTTAATTTTACACTATACGTTAACACCCGTTATCACAGGGACTGCCATAATGCTTTAACTGAAATATCAGTAATACACTGATTTGAAATACACCAAACGGTATACGAAGTGGAACTGCAATGCAGTGCCTAAGTTCTACCTACTGTTGTCATTGTTCCCTACAGACTTGCATATGACTATGAGACGTTTTCACTTAATTGCAGACAGAGACTTAAGGGCCACTAAACTACTTATATTTCATCACGTATATCGGTCGATAGTGTTCCTACGGAATTACACTTAGGTGTAGTAACGAGTTCAAATCCTAGGGAGCACCGGTCTAGCATGCCGTGCTCACAAAGCGAACACATGAAGTGAAAGACAACAAGATTTATATGAAAAGTTCATATTTATTATAATACAACATTAGTTTTTTGCATATTAAGAAGACGCCGATAAATTCTCCTGCGACGTTCGCGGCAAACACCTCTCCAAATTTGTCAGAAATTCTTGTCAGGCGCTCATTAATAAGCCTCCGTTTGCTTTGCACTATGTTACATGGATGTCGGGGGACAACTGCAGATATGCTTTGAGATGCGCACGAGTTGCGTGACCACATCCAGTGTTGACACTTCTATAAAAGGTGGAACAAAAAGAGTAAATATAATTACGAACACAATATAACAGGATTAATAATGGCAGTGCTTGTGTCCTGTTTCCAGTTAAGGCATTGTACACATGCATATGGATATGGAAATTACGAAGTTTCAATGTCTACAATTTTCAGTAACTTCAGTTCAAGTCGACATACATCACAAACGGAGTCATAAAATGGCGAATAGTTTACGTCACAGCAAAGCAATTCATATGTTTAATTAAACGTTAAAGTATATAAAAAAATTATATATAAAAAACGCAAATATAACTGTAAAACACGGCTTTCTGAAATGGACCAACAGCAAGTGTCGGCAGGGGCACCGACATGTCTGAAACGTCAAACAAGTGCATGTACAAGCACGCAGATCAACCTCTACTCCCCTCCCATGGTCTTGGAAGAAGACATAATCGGAAGCTTCAACCTCCACAGAAGCCCACCGCCGCTTTTCGTATTCATGGATCACTTTTTTGGAGGCGTATGGCGTCAGCAGTCGAAGGACTGGTATTAAACGTTGTGAACAGGAATACGTGAGGCATCGCAACCGAGCAATCATCGACTCCTGCTGAATTCTGGAATAACTTCGTTGACACCATTTATAAACCTTTAGCATGCTTTTCTACAGACTGTCTGACCTCTGCAAGTACCGCTTCCCTTGCCTGCGTGAACTTTCTACTCGATTATTAGTAGATTACCATAAGTCAGCACATGGTCTCTGAGAGCTGCTGCCCACAATTCTCTTCGACTCATCCAACGACGCTATATATATTGACTGACACGAACATCTAATCTGCTTAAAACTCTAAAATAGAAATTAAATCTGGAAAATGAGAATATTACAGGCATTACTCTGATCTACTTTTACACTGAACTAAGCGGCATAAATAGTTCTTCACAATGGGATTCCGTGTCTACAATTAAAATATTTATTATGCTTAAAAAAATTTACTTTACGACATAATGCTCGACAAACATGGAAAGAACAGAGCACAATGCGCGCTTGCCTGTGCGTTAACTTCACTGCTCCTATTTCAGATTGCGCACAGTCCATAATAAATGTCTCGGTTTTAGATATATCTTCCATTATTTGACTAAATGAGTCCGAAATCCAGACTACATCACTCTTGAATTCCCTTTTAGTCCAAGCAAATAGCACTGGTCGCCCACGACCAAAATTATCTGTCGCAACTAATTGGAACAATGAATACCTGCATGTTGATTAATGAATTGGTAAACTTACTTCCCTTTATTTGTATTATATGTAGAGTCGATACCGACAACCTCCGGGAACTGTTTACACAACTCAATTTGCTCATTAGTTGAAAAACAGACTCTTGTTAGTGAATTCCTGATCGGTTCATCTGAATAATACTCCATTAACTTCCCACGGGATTTCAGGAATTGAAAAATGTCACGACGGCTCGACATACCTTAAGTAAATAACAATTACGTCTACGTTACCTTTATAAACTACGGCTTTCATATATTTAACGTCACTGCGAGTTATATCCTTGTGGAATTTTTCCTTAACATGCGTAATTATTTCATCGGATGAGTATGATTGCTGAAGGGGGGGTTCCAAGTTTTCTTTCTCTTCTACTGTTAGTCGTCTATACCATGGGTCATTCTGAATGTACACCCTGCTGCATGGATGGTTATGCACCATTTTGTGAGTAAATACATATTCGCTACTATGCAAAAGCACGCGAATTGAAGCAGGACAATTGCAACATTTAGACCTTAAATATTCATAATACCATAGTATAATTCTTCTTACGACTTGTTTCTCAATTTCAAGCCAGCTTTTACACGATTCACTCCAAAAGTACATTTAAAGCCAACGCAGGCGTACTTAAATATATCATCCGATATTCTTTTGCTCTGAATACGAACATAGTGAGTACAGGAAAACTACATTGTTAGCATTAAATGACTTCCTCACTTTTTGAAATTCTAATGATTTCTCAAATCCCTCCCAGCTGAAGTAACGCCTTCCAAGCATTACTTCACCGAAAATTCCACTAACGTCTTCACTACGTTCCGTCACATTGACTGCCTGCAATAAACTTCTAAAAAGGCTTTGTCAATTAGCATCCATCTATGTCACAACGCGGTACGTCCAACGTTTGCGTTACATTTTTGCGTGATTCGTTACATAAAATTTATCTTGTTGTAATACTTGCACAAGTACTCTACTACCTCCATACCTTTAACTATTAACTCTCATATCGAATATTTATGGTTAACCTAAGTAAAAAGCAACGAACTCAATCCCCCGTAAATCTGATGACTAATTTTAAGTCGCTGATTGCTACATCAAGCAACACACTCCCTACAAATGGTTATACTGAGCCACATAACCCACTTGTATGTCGTAAGCGTCGAGCTGGAACTGAGGATAAAACTGTACTGACAGCTACTATTAGCACTACTCCCGAAAATTCAGTACCCTCTGCTCATACAGAAACCCTCCCTACACCTTATGTACTTATCGAGAAGCTCCAGACTTCAAGCTCTGTTTCAGAACTATCTTCTGAAATAGAACTTCTAAAGTAGTCTATAGGAGAACTTAAGGCCGAGTTAAGGGACTTGAAAAAACAATAAGTCAGTAAATCCTGGAATTTCTGAAACCAATACCAAAATATCCAAATTATCAGATCAGATCAGTGATATCAGATCACAGGTCTGTGAACTGACACCTTTAACTATCCTCATGGGAACTGTAGACCTTAACAAACTTGACACGGAATCGGTATCTAAGGTGGATAACCTCATTAACTTTGTTACTACAGAAGTAACAAAACGACTCGACGCTAAACTAAATGCTATCGTCTACAACGTTCCGGACAATGAGGAACTAAAAAGGGTACAGCGCATCTTACTTAGTGAGGCGAAAATGCCCAACTCCAAGACTAAGTGCTGCAGGCTGAAGAAGAGTCAACATGACAAGTGTTGTCCTATTCGTTTTCAGTTCGAAACACCGGCGGAGGCCAGAAAATTTACCCACTCCCAACACACCCTATCGCAACTCAGAAATTACAAACTAATAAAGGTTGCGGTGGACAGGACGGTCATAGAAAGGCGCGTATATAATTATCACTCTGAGTCTAATTGTGGAATAAACAATAGGACAAACAATTATACCCAACCCTTTGAGAGATACCGTAGAATCCACCACACCAACCCTCTCAAACCACACAGAATTATCTTCTCAGAGAGCGACACCAACCGAAAGGCCACTAAATTGTAATCAAATAGCCAATAAAACTATATATATATTTATTCCTGTTTATGCAGGAACATACCAATTGTACAGGCATGGATAAGTTATTATATAAATTACAGTTTGTTTGTTTTTCTAACATTAGAGTCAGTCAGAACAGTCTGCAAAATAGTCTGTCTGTGTAACACATAAAGAGATATAGAAATATTGTCTTCGCATTAACAAAAAACCCAGATATCAGATGAATGTAATACAAATATCTGGGAAAAATAAAGCTTGAAGTCAATTCTCCTATATAACTTTGTTGTGAACAGCATCCTTGAGTTAAAGTTAATTGATGTATTATTTTGAGTCAGTGATGTATTTATTCCATTTTTCAGCAGGCTAATCGAGGATATATAATAGGAAAGAAATTTGATCTTTGATACGAAAACCTGATAAGGTCATGTTAGATAGTTTTTCTGCATGGGATGGGGCCGAGGTCGATTCTAGAACTATCCATTGGCGCAATTCGTGTCAGCATGGCAGACTGTACATGTAAGTTGAGTAATACATTGAAAACTGTTTGAAAACCAGTTGTTTCTTTATATCAGATCAAGAATACTCCTTGTACAGAATGTTGGCCAGCGTTTTCAAATGGTAGCATCGGATCGTTCATGGAATTTGAGTTTGAATTTACATAAATGGTCATTTCAGTTTAGATGTTGGGTTGTTCGACCTCGACCAGGAGGTATAAAGAAGATTACGCTCAGCAGGGAGATAAAGTATGTATATATGGAAAGAAAATTATTATTTTATGTACATATAAATGTTTATAAATGTATATCATTCTATAGTAAACACTACCTATAATCTAGTTGTTTTTCATGTAATTTTGCGAAGTCTTGGAGTTTATTTAGTGCCGTAATATTTAGTAATTAGTCTAGGCGTTATAGTGTTCTAATAGCTCATGCGTTTTAGAAATAAGTGGTGCGGTGTGATTAGCATGGTCAATTGGATGAAACATTTTATATAGCAAGCGTTTGAGAGTTATAATAGAGTGACAGGTCCTTATCTCTAGGGGTAAACTGTTCCAGATCTTAGATTACATGACTATGAAGAAGTTTGCACGGAGTGCTGTCTTACAGCTTTTCCTAGATACTGTGCACGTTTGGTTACGAAGGTTTTAAGAGCCTTCCGGTGAGAACTGTATCTCCTTACTGTCTGAGAATGATATTTTATGCCAGACTTTAAAGAAGAATGTTAGGTTAATGCTCAGTCGTCTCATCCAGAGTGGGTCGATACCTAGAGTTATACACCTTGATGTGTAGTCCTTTTCCCAGTCAAATCCTAGTAGTTTAGACGTGAAGTATCGTTGGACACTTTCTATTTTAAGTTTGTCACTTACGCGAGTGCTGCTGACAATAAATGGACAATATTCAAGTAGTGGTCTGACACAAGTTTTATATAATAATAGTTTCGCTTCGTAGTTGTGGAAATTCCTGAGTATGCATCCTAAGAGCATCCTCGATTTACGCGTCTGTGCCGCCACTTGCTCAGAAAATGTCAAGTCACTAGAGTACCTGAGTCCTAGGTCAACAACACTTCGGAGTTTAGGCAAGTCGATAGATTCAAGTGCCAGTTTGATATTTATTGAGGGTGCACCGAAACAGATCCAACCACATCTGTTAAGGTTGAATTTTAGGTTCCATGTGGAGGACCATGCGGTTACTCGATCTAGTTCTTCCTGAACAGCTTTCTGAAAGTACCCTAAGTCATCACAGTGGAATGTGTAAGCTACTTTAAGATCATCTGCAAAGATGAATGGTTCGCCAAGTGAGAAACAGCTGCATATGTCGTTGACATATAGAGTGAATAGGAGGGGGCCTAAGACGCTACCTTGAACTACTCCAGAAGTGACTGGACTAGGTTTAGAATTTACAGACCCCAGTTTAACTACTTGGGACCTATTGTTACGGAATGATTCAAGCCATCCTAATAATGGCTTACGTATTCCCAAGGAGTTCAGCTTATTTATTAGAAGCAAATGGTCAACGCGGTCAAAGCCTTTGGAGATGTCAAAGTAGATGACTAGTACTAGTTGTTGTTTGTCTCGGCTACTGGTTATGTAGTTAAAGAAGTCAAGGTGACATGTCATGCATGATCTGGATTTCAGGAATCCATGTTGGTTGGGACTTAGAATATTGCAGCTGAGCATATGTTTGAGGATATCATCTTTAACTATTCGTTCAATGATTCTAGATACTATGGGTGTAATATTGATTGGCCTATAGTTGTTGACTTCAGTTTTTGATCCGGATTTGTGTTTAGGTACTATAAATGTCGTTTTCCATTTATCTGGATAGGTTTGGCTTTCTAGGGACATTGTAAAAATCTTAAGTAATAAAACAGAAATGTCAGAACCACAGTGTTTATAAAGATACGATGGCATACCGTCAACACCGGCAGTAAAAGAGCTTTTATGAGTATTAACGGCTTGGTTAATATTAGAGTAAGTGAAATGAACTGTAGTGATTTGTTTCAGGGTTGAAGATGAAGGGAGTTCTATTTTAGATTGTAAACCGAGAAGTGGACTTGTAGGCTTAAAGTAGTTATCTGCAAACGTCTCATTAAACAGTTCACACATGTCTGCATGGTTGCTATATAGTTCACCCTTGTTTATAAGGAGAGAAATTTTATGGCTTAGGCGATTCATTCGTTTCTTTAGTATTTCTGTGAGAGCACCTACTCTGGTGGTGCTGGCTAGTGCGGTGCATTCTTCATTTCTCATACGCAAGTTATGAGCTTGCGAGATGGAGCTAAGAGTACTAAGTATTGACAATAGTGTACTAAAGTCGTGTCGCCTGAAGTAACTTGTTGACAGTCTTTTCAGTTTCCTACGATCCTTTGGCTTTATGAATGACTTTCTATGTGGGGAAAACTTTAGTGTTTGAAATGGGATGACAGCATCTAAGCATGTGTTGGAGTTATAGTAAAAGATGTCTAGAGCTTTCGAGAGGCTATCAGTATAGAAGTACTCTCTCCATTCTGAGGATCTTGGCATTGATTTAACTAGAGTCCAGTCTGCCTTACTGTAGTTCCTGTAAGTTATTTGTTGTGAAGTACGGGTATGGGCTGCATTGCTACTTGACGGAAGTGGCAGTGCACACAGCACTGTTTTGTGGTCACTCCCTGGAAACTCAGAACCTACTAGGGTAGAAAGGGGACTTATATTGTGGCAGAAGATTAAGTCTAGTACGTTATTACCTCTTGTAGGGGTTGTGACAGTCTGCTTCCAGCCAAGTATATCCAGTGTGCCTAAGGACTTATCAAGTTTAGTTGGACCTGTGGGTATTTCCCAGTTGATTTCTGGTAAGTTAAAGTCTCCACATAGGATCTTATGATCGTAGTGGAGGGTGGATAATTGTTTCATAGTATTAATAAGTTGGGTCTCGTAATTACTAAAGGTGCCAGGTGCTCTGTAGGTGCATCCAATTAATACTACTGCGTTATTTAAGTGTAAGTTAACCCATAAAGTCTCAGGCATGTTAAGTGTACTACTTTCTAGCTGTGATACAGTAAGTGCATTCAGAAAGTACATAAGACAACCCCCTCCCTTATTACCTTCCCTGTCACACCGAAAGTGTGTATAGTTATCTAAGCTTATCTCTTCATCCAGTATGTTCGAGTTACACCAGGATTCAGTGATGACAATTATGGGAGGTTTGTATATTACTGTGAGTGCCCTGAGCATCGGTAGTTTATTTAGAACGGATCTAGCATTTATGAGGATTAGGTAAAGATGAGATTTGAAATAGCATTTGAAGTACTTAAGTTCGTTAATCAGCCCCGAATGTGGTTCAGCACCCAGTAGTACTGTTTGACATAACGACCCTATGTTAAGAGGAGTTTCAGCATCATGTTCACCTGTGTCTATCGAGTTGGTGTGTGCTGTTTTCGGTGAAGAATTAAGCGTTGGAGTACTGGATGTGCTATAGGCTAAGGCATTTTTGTTTTTAGTTAAGCTAGAGACGGGGGTAGGGATCTTTATTTGACCTAAACTTGTGCATGTATCAGGTGTGCTTAGTGGATGCGGGCGAACTAGACTGTTCCTACATTCATGCAAAGGGGGAGCCAGCACTAGCGGTTTAGGAGTGTTAACATCCCTACCAGCTGTTTTTTCAACGCTGACAGGGACGCAGGGGATAAAAAATGATTGGGACCTTGTGAAGACCATGGTTTATTATTCCACCTATTGTTAGGTACTAGTTGTGTCCTTGTATGGGTTTCGTGTGTACTGCTTTGTGGGTTAGTTCCCAGCAGACTTGTACCATTTATCCAATCAAAATTTATTTGTGTGCCATACTGTGAATGCCCTGAGTTGTTGGTGGTCGAGTTCTGACTATTGTCACTTGTACTATTGAGGGTGGCATTGTTGTGGCGTTGGTTATCAGTGTGTGCCATGGTGCTATTTCGCACGTTGTGGGTGCCAATATTATTGACCGTGGGGAATGTGGGCTTACTTATACTGCCATTGTTGTTGCCATGATTTGGGGTCATATTTTCCTTTCTTTTACCAATGGACTTATGTCTAGGAGAAGACAGGGTCAACTTTCAGGGGATTTTGGCTTTTTTTCTTGGATTATTTAGTTTGGTTTGTTTTATGGTTTCCTTAGCAGTAATTGTCAGTAAAATTTGGCAAAAATCGTATAGATACATAATAATAATAATTCGCTTTATTCCAAAACAGTACTTGTGATACAGAATGAAATTCTCAGCATTTTTACTACAGTATTGCATCCAGTCAGTACATTATCAATAAATAAAATTCTACATAGATTAAGGAAATCTCAGTTCATTATGACAACAACATTTCGGCATGTCGTTGGCAAAGCCAAAGCTAAAGAGTGTTTGAAGGTGTTAGAAAAGTAGGAGCTGTCACATTTACTGGCGTAAGCGAGAGAAAGGAACAAAGGGGCACATAACGAAAAGAGAGACAGAAGAGGAAAAGAAAGAGAGAAAATGTTGCACCTATAAATGATATGACTTGGAAAGACGAGGTCCAGTTGTACTACTGACTATTTAAGGAATTATAGGTGTCGAGCCTAATGCTTTCTTTATCGCACAGAACACGAGTTAAGTAGGGTATGGTTGAGATTTTGTACTTGCTGGTGCGAGCATATAGTTTTCTATATAGGCTTCTGATTTTGCCTGATGAGATGAAAGGGGAGAGTTATGAGTGAAGAGGGTGGTGTGAGTTAAATAAAATGGATTTGGCTCATTTTTCACATGAGTCCATGTGACTTTCGACCAGAATATTAACAAGCTGATTAAGTGACACGTTGCTTACCCTGCTGACAACCTTTAACATCCAGCGTAATATGTTATAGTCTTTCTTCAGTAGCCCGGGAAAAACTAAGGAGGAACAATAGAGAATAATAGGCAGAATGCGAGAGTTAACGAATTGTAGGAGTAAGGGTTGGGTTATACCAGAGTGTTTTAACTTCTCGGTGTAGAAGGTAAGGCGGAATATTTTCTTAGAATCGCCAAGATATGAGACGACCAGGAGAGATCAGCAGATAGAATGACGCCTATGTATTTAATTTCCGACTTGGTTTCTATTTCAGTGCCATCTATGCTGCACACCTCGTGAGAGCCAACCAGTTTGTTTAGGTCGGATTTATGCCTAAAGGTGAAATTGACTGTTTGGCATTTGGAGGGGTTAAGGGTAAGACCATTTTCCTTGGACCACTGGCTGATTTCTGACAGAAAGCTATTAAGTTTAGAGCAGTCGCTTTGACATTTGACAGGCAAAGATACTGTCAGGTCGTCAGCATATTTGGCAAAAGTAATGTCATTTGAAGATGGTAAGTCATGTAGAAAGAAAGAAAAGACAAGTGGGGAGAGTATAGCACCTTGGGGGACACCAGCTTCAGTGAGCACAGCAGAGGAGGATTTACCTTTGTATACGGTGTACTGCATTCTGTTAGAGAAGTAGGAATGCAACCAGTTAGTGACCCAGGACTCAGTTTTCGTCATAGAGAGCTTATTTAGCAAGAGACATCTAGGTACATAGTCGAAAGCAGAAGTGAAGTCGAGAAACATGCAGCGGACGTATTTGGCACCTTTATCTAATGATGAAACGATACTGTTGTGTAAGACGGCTGCAGCGTCTAAAGTGCTCCTACCCTGTCTATAGGCAAATTGTTTGGGGTCTTCAAAGTTTTTAAGGGAGGGCTCAAGTTTAAGAAGTACTAGTTTTTCCATAAGCTTTAGAAACGGGCAATGGGTCTGAACTTTACGTTCTTGCTGTTTCCAGGTTTAGGAACAGGGACAATTTTAATGTCTTTCCATGCATCAGGTACGACATTTTTGGAGAAAGAAGCATTTAGGATGTTAGTTAGTGGAGAACATAAAGCATCTGCACATTGTTTTAGAACATATGTAGGTATACCATCAGGGCCAGGGCTAAGTGAGGGCTTGAGCCTTTTAAGACATTTTAGAACATCGAGAGCATTAAAGTCATGAAAGTTATCAGTTACATGATTGGTAACATTAGAACTAGTTATAGTAGAGGGACAGCGTAAGAAGACTGATTAAGAGCATTAACATCATAAGAGGGAAAAGCATTATATCGCCTACTATTGTCAGTAATTTCATTAAAAATTTCCACATGTTGATAGGAGATTTGCATGACAAAAGTGTATCGTTGTAGATAGCATTAAGATTTTTGATCTCAAATTTGATTTGAGCGTTAATATTTTTGAGTCCCAACTTATCTTTGAATTTGTATGATGTTTCTCTTTGCCTGCGAAGTTGTTTGAGATAAGGAGATGAGAAGCGTTCGAGGCGTTTGAATAGTGTTTGTTTGGGACAGCATATATCAAGGCAGAACTTAAGATAATCCGTTATATTGACAATTGTGTCATCTAATGAACTTTCGTGGAATAAGTCCCAGTTAGTATTTTTTAAAATGCACCTTAGATTGAGTAAGTTGTCAGATGAGTAGCATCTTTGTTGTGCTTTCATAGACAGATGAGAGAAGACTTTAATATGTGTTTTGCTGTATATTTTTGGTAAAACACGAACAATAGAGTGGTCAGAGTTGAGGATCGGTGCACGTTTACGTGTTTCGTATATTCCTTCGTCAATTGTGAAAACTAAACCAAGTGTTCTGTCAAGTCGAGTGGGAAATTTGACTATGTTTGTGTGACCAAGTGCTTCAAGGAAAGAGCAATCTGACGAGTTGAAGTCCTCAGTAATAACAGATAGAAAGTTGTCGAAGTTGGCAGCGGCAAACATGGTGAATTCATCAGCAAAATCTGAAAGATTAGATAGTGAGCAACTTGCAGAAATGTACATGTTTGTAACAAAGATACGTTTATATTTGGGACGACATTTGGCGGTAATACAGTCTATGAAGTCATTTGAGAATGAGAAGCAAACATTATTAGAAATAGACCATTTGGAGTGAATAAAAGTTGCAACGCCGCCCGAATTTTTCTTATTACGACATTGTCGGTCTTGTCTAAATAGGATGAAGTCCTTTCGTCGGATAAGATTTTCGTCATACAGTTCATGTAACCATGTTTCTTGTAAAGTGATTATCGCAGTATTATGATAAGTGTCAGTGGACATCAAAGATTGTAGGTACATTACCTTGTTAGGAAGAGAGCGATAGTTAGTGTTCATTGTAACAGGGACAGTAGTTAGGTGTATTGGTGTACGTTTCAGAACTCTCTGCCAACCACTACGATGCTTCCTCCTTGATTTCTTGGGAATTTGAAAGTCATTGGGTCATAAATGATTAATGAAGTTGCGGGAGTGAATGATCCTGTTAGAATTTATATTTAGGTGTTTATAAATAGGAGTTAACAGTATATGGATGCAATATGTAGATATTATGATAGCAGGCCCAAAAATTCGAACAGGCCGCCAAGGGAATACATGTGCTATAAACGAGCTATAGTAAAAATTCTGCTCTATGGAATCAGAAAAATACGCTCCGAAGGGAAATTAGAAGAATATTATAAATTATTTAAATTAATCCCATCGTGTTAAGAAAATCAAAACAGCAGATTTCTGCTGAAGAAGCTGTGGCTTACACAGCGAAACGTTCAGAAAAATCTTGTTTTGATTTTCTTAACACGCTGGGATTAATTTAAATAATTTATAATGAATCAATCTGACTCGGCGCTCGAATTATTTCAGGAAGTTCGTAACACCTAGGGCCTGGAAACCTATAATTAGAAGAACAGTTTTTAATTCCTGAAAAGACACTGAAAAACAGCTGTTACTTTCAGAGAATCACTAACAAGTATGGAATATATGAAGGCCCTAGTGCCAAACAGATTACAGTGGGAAAGAAACTTATCTTCACTCAACTTGATTTCAAGGGTGATAATATTGCAGCGGTAGTCAGCAAAAGACTGAATATATCACAAGCCAGAGCCTACCCTGCGGCTAGGTTAGTTCCCGTCTATCTGATATGTATATGCAGGAAAGCAGAAAGAAGAGCACAGATATGTAGTCACATGATGCCTGCCTTGTTTTGCCAGTCGGATATATTTTGCTGTATGTCTACTGATCGTCATTCCATAATAACTCACATTATATCTTGTCTAACTATTAAGCAGATAAACAATGTAAGACCTTTCTCATATGGCATTGCAGCAGTTAATTGACTCTTTCGTACTAATATATACGCATTAATATTCATTATTTATTTCACACACTAGCATAATCATTGATTTCACGCATCTGCGTGATTATTGATTTAAATTACTGAATTCCCAAGGTCGTTAATATTTTTAAAATGTGACATTGATTTTTCTAATTGTATAAATACGGAGTTGTTGTTTAACATTTTCGACTGTTGTTTGAGACAGTAAAAGCTCTCATATCAACGTCCAGTCTTCTCTTTTATTTGTCTTGCGTGCCCGGCGGTATTATTGTTGTTGTTGACGTGCGATTAGGACAGATTAGCCAGCGCATAAATTAGATTCGCTTATAGTCTACAAGGTCCTCATATTCACATACATAACAAATTTGGCGACGGGTTTGTTCAAGATGGACTCACGGCGTTTAGAGAAACTAATGGAACAGCAGCTAAAATTGATGGAAATGCTTGCTGGTCTACAGATATCACGCTCTGCCGATTCATCTACAGCCAACGACAGCATTGGTAGCAGCATCTCAGAATTTGTTTATGATCCAGATGCGAACGTCACTTTTGACACTTGGTTTCGCAGATATGAAGACCTATTTCGAGTAGACTTTGCGGATAAGGATGATGCTTGGAAAGTACGGCTTCTACTTCGTAAATTGGGAGCAGATGAGCTAGACAAATACTGCAACTTAATTCTGCCACAGAAGCCCAGTGAAAGATCATTCGATGAAACTGTCCATACCCTTCGTCATCAGTTGGGTGATCAGAGATCGTTATTCAACATTCGATATCATTGCATGAAACTAGTTTTGAACGAAAATGATGATATCCATACTCAGTTGGGTATAGTCAATCGCACGTGTGAACGTTTTAAATTGAAATCACTCTCAGAAGACCAGTTCAAGGTATTGATTTTCATTTGTGGTTTGCAGTCTCCCAAATTTGCTGATATACGCACACGTCTATTAAATCGTCTGGAACAAGATCCACGAATGACTTTGAAAGACGTCGGTGAAGAATATCAGCGTTTAATCAACATTCACAACGATACCGCCTTGGTGCAGTCTGGCAGCCAAAATGCAGCGGAAGTGCATGCGGTGCATCCAGTACCGTCGACATCAACCGCACCGCGTCATCCTCAGCATAAACCACCATCAGCCTGCTGGCACTGTGGCTCCTGGCATTTTGCAAACTTGTGCCCATTCAAACAGCATAAATGCCGTCGATGCCATACGGTTGGTCACAAAGATGGCTACTGCAAACGCAACAACCAACCCAGATCTCGTAGTCGACCCAGAAGGCGCAACAAGCTCAAGTCTTTGGGTGTTACTGCCGCATATCATATTAGTACTCCGGTACCTCGGAAATATATTGATCTGACGATTAATACACGGCCGGCACGCCTACAAATCGACACAGCATCCGATATTACAGTAATATCAAAGAAATTATGGCAGAAGTTGGGATGCCCTGCCATAGAGAAGACAAATCAGATAGCAATTAGTGCATGTGGTGGAAAACTTCGATTGAATGGAGAAATTAAATGCAGCGTTGGGTTTCGCGATAGTCATTTCGTCGGCACATGCTACATCAACAATTCAAACCTTGACCTCTTGGGTTTAGACTGGTTCGAGAAGCTGCACCTGTCAGAGATTCCGTTAAGCAGTGTATGCCAAAAGATCGAAAGTATTGAGCCCTCAACAAGAAAGCCAGAAATCAGAGACAGATATATTAAACCTAAGCCCATTAGAAAGAATGACGTGATTATTGAAAAACCAACTTCGAATCGTCACAGTGAGTATGGCTGCACCAAAAATGCTTCGATGTCTGGTAACAACAAAGTAGCAACTGTTAGCTCCAGTAAGAGAGGCTCTGCTCAAAAACTGAAAGTGATGTCTGTCATGGCAGCCAAAGATCCGCCACCGAGAGCATGGCCCACGTCAAAACCGTGGTCCCGCCTACATGTGGATTTTGCTGGGCCGATAGAAGGTATATACTACTTGGTTCTCGTGGACTCTTACTCAAAATGGACGGAGGTAGTACAAGTGACACCACCTTCTAGCAGCAGAACAGTATCAGTCCTGGAAAAGATCTTCGCATGTCACGGTATACCAGAAATCATCGTATCTGACAATGGCAGTCAGTTCACCTCACAAGTGTTCCAGGAATTTTGCAAGAGAAACGGTATACAACACGTGCGGACGCCACCTTATCACCCTCAATCCAACGGTCAGGCAGAAAGATTTGTCGACACTTTCAAACGAGCGTTGTTGAAAGCAGGGGGAGGGGCGAAACCGGAAGCAATACAAAACTTTCTATTTGTATACCGAACTACACCACTGGCAGAACAGAAGAAAAGCCCTGCAGAACTTCTAATGGGTCGAATGCTACGAACTCATCACCACTCCATGTTACCACCTTCGTCACATCAACGAAGAAATAGTGTGACGTATTACCGCAAGGGTGATGCTGTCTATGTGCGCGATTATCGACCGAGGAACAGAAAATGGGCCGAAGGCTTGATAGAACGTCGACATGGAACTCTAATGTACAAGGTTAAAGTTGGGGATGAATGGTGGATTAGACATAAGAATCAGATACGACGTCGAGATACTACATCCCAAGAACCTAAATTGCCACTGGAATTACTACTGGAAACTTTCAAAATACCACCAGTCAAACCAGAAGCAAAACAAGAGATGGTACCCAGCCGACGATCCCAGCGCAAACGAACACAAACAGTTCATTTCCAAATCGACCCCAAGGAAAAAAGATACTAAACTGTTTGCGAGATTCTTTTTAAAAGGGGGAGGTAATATATACGCATTAATATTCATTATTTATTTCACACACTAGCATAATCATTGATTTCACGCATCTGCGTGATTATTGATTTAAATTACTGAATTCCCAAGGTCGTTAATATTTTTAAAATGTGACATTGATTTTTCTAATTGTATAAATACGGAGTTGTTGTTTAACATTTTCGACTGTTGTTTGAGACAGTAAAAGCTCTCATATCAACGTCCAGTCTTCTCTTTTATTTGTCTTGCGTGCCCGGCGGTATTATTGTTGTTGTTGACGTGCGATTAGGACAGATTAGCCAGCGCATAAATTAGATTCGCTTATAGTCTACAAGGTCCTCATATTCACATACATAACACGTACTTTTCCACTCACACTCTTGTGTGACAGTTAATTTCCCTTGTTGGAAAAATACACCTATTAATTCGTGAACATGGGGGTCTTCTGATTTTCATCTTCGAGTCAGGACAAACTAACTACTAATTAATACCAGTCTTTACGTTATCGTCCGTTTTATCTTGTTAGCCATATATACACTCAATCACAACAAAACGCACACCTCCGAATTTATAAACAGTTACCGAAAAGCCTACGTCTCAAGGGAACAAATGCCTAAAACTGTGATATTGCCAGGTATCTTCTTGATACGGTTCGGGCCGTGAGGTGGAACCACCAAATCCTCTAAAACTATCAGCAGACAAAATAGCTCAATTTTCCTCAAGTATGCCAGAGTAATCGCTATCAAACACCTGAAACCTGATCTATGTATACAGAAATATGTGGTCGTCAGTCTTTCCTCGCCCCGGTAACAATATTTTCATCCTCTTTTTCATTTGATTACGTACCACCGTAAAATTGCATTCCGTATGATTGTTATCTTTTGGGATAAAGTGATTATGATTAGCACTGTGTGCATATATTGATTTTTTAAATGAACAACCTGTGTGAGCACGCTAAAACTAATTCTGTACATCAAGTGAAAAATGTCTTTGGGCTGCAAGCAGCTTATGAGAAGCCGACGAAATAAATCATGGTACCATTTCACTCTGCACAAACAGCTGATCTTGGTTTATTTAAACAATATTGGTATTCTTCAAATAATATCGATTTGTTAGAATCAGTGGAATTATGGCTCACGAAAGATACATAAATTATAATAAGCATAAAAAGGTAATAGTAAATAGAATCTCAAATAAAATCAAGTAAATCCTTACAACAAATTAAGGATCATTAGGACATTGGTGGCGAAGGCAAGGAAAGAATCTGAACTAAGCTCTTTTGGACACACGGACTGGGCTTCTAAATGTAGATTCCGACAGCCTCAGCAATATGTAACTACCTAAATCTTGAGGTAAAATTGAGATTAGTTGGCATACGGTAGATGACTTTTAAGACCTTGCTTACATCAATTCTGTGTACTGCTGGTACTTCGGTCTACCATGACTTTTGATTCATATTCTTATGGATGAACTTTTCTAGGTAGCCGTTGTCATTCAACAACTGTTCAATAATATTAAGGTCTCGATTAAGATATTCATCAGAGCACATTGCTCTTGCTCTGTGGATCAAAGGCTTTATTTATTTTTATTTTTTATATTTTATTATAGCTTGATTCCACACCGTATTTTTGGTACAAGTATGGAATTTTCAGCATGTGATATCGGTAGCCCAATTTTGCAGGCCAACCATAGATATCGGGTGTGCGCCGGCAGGGGATCTAACCCCGGACCATGTGCATGGTCGGCGAGAGTCCTAACCACTGTGCCACCGACGCACAGGCTATTTTCATATTTCAAAAGTACGCAGCTGCAAAATAAGTATGCTGACCAGTTGATTTAGGTCTTCTGTATACACTTCTTATTGTGCCGTCCTCTTTTCTGGTCATAAGGACCTCTAAAAATGGAACAATAGAGTCCCTTTCTTTTTTGATGGTAAAATTTATTGCAGGATGAACATCGTTAAATTTGTCCAGTATGTTCCTAACTTCATTCTTATTTTTCACAGTCAAAAATTCACCACCCACGAATTGACATTGAAATTCTAGTTCATCAGTCACATCTTTCAAAAGCCTATTCTCTAGTTTTGCAAGGAAAATTCCTAATAGAATGAGCCCTAGCGATGACCCTTTTACCACGTCATAAATCTGTCTTTATAGTTCTTAAGTGAATAAAAAGTAAACGTTCATTGTGCATTTCAAAAGAAGCCCATTTATAAAAGATATAAGAATGTCGACATCGATGTTTCCTCTGATGTACTCTTCACATACAAAGTGCAGTGTTTTCATAAATGATACATTAGTGAACAAGGAAGACGCGTCAAGCGATATCATGAATTTTTTGTCAAAGTTTAAATCTTTTGTCCCTTCAACAAATCCAAAGGTGTCCCTTACCATATGTTTCACCAATTCAATGCACAGAAGCTGTAAGTGCTTGTCTAACCATCTGGATATGGGATTGTATGATGAGTTTGACATGTCTAGTACTAATCAAAGTCGTAGACCACTTTTATGCACTCTCGGAGAACCGTATAATCTCAACGTGGACATCCCAGTGGGTCTCAGTGATGCTTATTGACTTTGTGAGATGAAACCATTTTGTTTCAATCTTTTCAATGTCTCAAATAACTGTTTCTCTATCTTTTCAATCGAGTGCAGTGGACATGAGGTGTTTTGGAGTTTTAGAGTGCCATCAAGAACTGCATTCATCTCCTCGAAGTAATCCGTTTTGTTAATGATAACCACCCCTAAGCCCTAATCAGGTCTCACCACTATTGTTATCGTTTTTTGGAGAATAACTTGCGCTTCTCTATGTCCTTTGGTCAAAATATTATCCGAGCTGTGCTTAATATTCATATAACTATAGCAGCAATCAACCAGAGCTAACCTGTCTTTCAACAGTTTCAGTTGGTTAGGATGATTACCATTCGGTTTGAGTATAGAAGCTTTCCTGAAATAGCGCTCAAGCATGTGGGCGCATAGCACTTGTTTATAATAATAATAATTTATATTTTCATATAAACATAAATTTACATGAAAATGCATGCCATTTTTACAGGCACGATCAAGTATGATATAATGTCAAAGAGTAGATTGTCTACAAGTTAATGTTTGAACAGCTAAATATTTGATATAAATATAAATACACTCATTGTCTGACCCATGTCGTATCATTATTGAATTAAACAGTAGTCCTCCAGGTTGCGCAGGAAAACTAACTTCGTTTCGTTTTCAAACCGTAGTTGTAGGCGTACAATAGCCAACCAATATTGAGGCAAGTACAACATTTACAAGGGATAGTAAGCTGTTTTAGAAAAGTAAAGGTGCTAAGGTGAATCATTAAAGTGTAATGAAATAGGTAAATGCAATGTATCACTAATAGATGCATTCATAAAGGAAATACAATGGGAGACTATAATCCCTAGGCTGAAAAAGTTCATCTGCAATGTATAACGCTACCCATATAGGTCTTAATGTCATGATGTCCACTTTTGGTTTAATACACTTATCCACAAGCCGGTTGTTTTAATTTCATACCTTTTTGTGTGTTTGGTGCACAACCGTACCCTATAGAGAATAGGAATAAAATAAGTCGAATCAAATTCATAAAGAGCAATAAAATGTTGGGTTTAATGGAATATAATTAGGAGCAAGTGAAGACGTTATTAGAAAATGAATGAGACATTGTGAAGTGATATTCGAAGATACGAAAAAAGAAAGCATGTACACTTATAAGATGCCCCAAAAATCTATGCAGAGCCCACGTGGTCGCATCTCAGCAATAGGCTGAGCGAATGGTATATGTTTAAAGGTAGAAGCATGATCTCTCCAGGCGATCATTATTATCTTTTTCTAGATAAAGATTCAAGCCCTCATAAAAATATCGATCCGTCAAATTGCATATTGCTGTTCCTGCAGAATGGGGCGATTCACCTTAGTGTCCACCGTCATAACTACTGATCTGCATGCACCACCCTCCCTCCTTAGTATCGATTCTGTCTGTCTGTCTGTTTTCGACATAGAACTTAGCACATATGTGCGGCACTTCAAGTCACCACACTCCATGTAGCACACAAAGGAAGAGAAGAAAGTAGGAGAAATGCATAATATAGATAGTAAACAGAGGTGTGAGACAAAGGAGTAGTAATAACGAAGAACGAACAGTTTCATCGGAAATCATAAGTCACAAGGAGTGGATGCATCTGCGCCACTGAGAACGATTTTGAGCCATGTCACCAATTGTTTCCAACCATTGGTTTTTACCGTCCCGAGGACCCCAACCAGTCAGGAAGTCTACACCTTCCTACGTGGCTTAGACTAACTGTTGTAGATTTCATTGACTGGTGCCATGTTTTCGTTTGACCGCCGTTAGCTCTTTTCCAGCCTGGCCCTATATCAGCTAACATTGCCCGTCGAGGAAGGCGATGACTAGGCATACGTAACACATGTCCTAACCATCTCAGTCGATGCAATTTCACAGTCTCATCGATTGATTTCCCCGCCTTACCTAGCACTCGACGCCTAACCTCAATATTGCTCACCTTATTATACCACTTCATGCGAGAGATGGAACGCAGACACCTATGATCGAAGACAACTAATCTTCTCATGTCTTCCGATCTCAATGGCCAGGTCTCACAGCCATAAAGGAGGACGGAGCGGACTGTTGAGCAGTACACACGCCCTTTGGTCGATAGTCGGATATCGCGTCTACGCCAGAGACGGCGTAAACTGGCGTATGCGAACCTAGCCCTCTGTATTCGTGCTGAAATTTCGTCAGAGATCAACCCGTTGGGGCTGATGGTACTTCCCAAGTAATTGAAGCGGTCAACGCGTTCTACCACTTCACTTCCTATTTCTAATCTAGGGGGTGGTGAAGTCCAATCCTGCAGCATCATCTTACATTTTACAGGGGTGAATCGCATGCCAAACATTCTTAGATTGCAGCTCAAGGTGTTCAGTAGACTCTGCATTTTGTCAGCGTCCTCGCCTAGAAGGACTATATCGTCCGCATATTAGTATCGATTGGCCATAACTACCATCAGGAAATGGAACGAATTTTGGGTTGTCGCTCAACTGCGATGGTGACCTTCGTGAAAGATCTACAAATTAACATTTATAAGAATCCGTTCCGATTGCTTGTACTATAATTCAAAATTTTGAACTTTTGAAAAAGTGGTCATCTATGCTAATTACCAATTGTAATTTGTAATATAATTGATCGCGCCTGTAAAAATGGCACGCATTTCATGTAAGCTTATACGTTTATACGAAATATATATTGTTATAAAACTGAGTTTGTGCATCCATTTTATCAGTGCTAACATTACCATCAGGAAACTTAGAGCCTAGAGATAGAACTTGCAGATCCACTTCATCAAAAACAGCATCAGAAAAATTATAGACGTCACGACTTGGGTTAGGATGTGTCTTGTTCTCTAAACTCTGTAACAGCTTGGTATGTTCGTTTTCTTTCTCTTTAATAACAATTTCATAAACATATGATGTGCTGTCTTTAGAATCGCAACCATCAGTGCTAGTGTAAATCGCCTAAATCATGGCAACGGCTATCCATACAAATAAGGCTGAGTGGCAACCAGTAAATGCAGGCCACCTCAGCCACTATATCTCTCCACATTTGGGACACCACGAATCCTGAGAGTAAATTTCAGACACCTGCACATACTAAGTGACGTTCGCTAGGTATAATACGAACTTTAAGGCAACTCCCGTAGTAAAATCTGAGGTTAGGAGAGCAAATCTAGGACATCCCAGAAACGGCATGAAAGAAAGATGGTACAAATGCAAACATCCGTTGTTGTCAGTCTAGCATAAAAATATTAATTCCCTTCCTATTGTCCTAATTACCCAATTTCTAGAGTGCTTTCAATCTATCTAAAAGGGTATCTCACGAGACGTAATTCAAAAGTCCTCACAGTGATACTGCTCTGCAATCATCTATACATCCTCCTCAAAACAAATGGACACTCTTCCACTAACTGTATGCACGGGAGTTATTGCAGTCGAATATAGGCAAAGTTAAACTTTAGACACCAGTAACAACCAATCAGCAAACGACCTTGAACGGACCAATCACATGAAAGAGGCGTTTATGATAAGTGGTAATGTATATTTATAGAAAAATGCATAAAAAATAGGATAAAACAATTACAACGGGTATCTTTCACGAACATGGGACAGAAACATTTCCCAATTCAGCAACGGACTATCAATAGAAAAGTCGCACCACACTCTGTATATATATTCATCTAAATGACTATAAATGAGATCCTTTCGGGATCCATTTATAGCCCTTATCCGATTTTTCAACCGGCCCCAAAATCCTTCAATAGAATTTGTATGAGTTCCGGCAACTGGATCCAAAAATCGTTTGAATGGTTCACTCGGTGATGACTATATCCCAAGGATGAAGGCGAATTATAACCTTTCCACTCGTCCGTGTGTATAATTGAACCCCGTTTGACCAGTCTCGTTATAATAGGTATTAACGTTGTCGCCTTTCTATCTCCTATTCTTTCAACGAATCCCTTTTGGAGGGGAGTATCGTATAAACCTATCACCTAGATATTATTCGCTCGCTGGCTACCACGGTTGTATTTCTTTTTCAGCATCACAGTTTCATCCACGTGCACGACAACGTCTTCTCCGCCTAACAACGAAGTGATCTCCATTTTCCAGGATGCAATATCTCTGCAATGCTGGTACCATTGAACTGTTGAGACGAGGCTGTTCTCCGTCTCCGCAGCTGCTGCTCTCACTGGCTGTTTTAATACCCAGTAGTTGCAGATATATAAAATTTGCGTCAAGCAGAGGTGCGACCTTGCAAAAAAAGTTCCTACGAAATATTAAAATTATCAACTTACCCTCTCTAATGCTAACACGCTTGGAGCATATAGCCCAACGATGGACAAATCAATCAGTTGACCTAATATAGCTTTTTAATGTCATGATACCCCCCTCTCCTTTCGAAGCAAGCCTAAGTCCAAGCAATACTGAAAGACACTATCCTCCTAGATTTGCAAACGTAACCTTGTAAGGGCACGCATTGAAATGAATCAGGCGCTATTCAACATTGAACTACATTCGTGAATCTCATTGGATAATTTGACGTCGTTCGCTGATTGGTAGTTACTGGTGTCTAAAGTTTAACTTGGCCCGAATATAAATATTTTTTGTTATTGAATCAGCCAGATGTCTGGAAAGTCTTTAGGAACTAGACATAATAATTTTTAATAATAATAATTTTTGCTTTTTGTTTACATCTTTTCAGCTTAAAATCAGTCAAAAACACCTAAGGTTGGTAGAGAGATACAGAATAAGGAGTGAATCTTACACGCTCTTGTTTAGTTTTGGCTTTTGTTGTGTTATACGCTCCAAAAGTCTACAGATTAACTTTAAATCAGTTTATTCTGATCAAAGTTAGTTTATTTTTCAGATCTGAGTCTATTTAAATTATAGGAAATTGTTTTTATAACATAATAGTTATATATATTTTTGTGCACTCATTGATTTTTATCGCTGACTTATAAAGGTCTATATACATCTAAGTTATATTTAAATTTCTTCGCCAGTCTGTTCTAGACAATATACCCATAAAAAAACCGCTGTGGAAGGGTTATGTGCCAATTCCCAGTGGATGAGGGAATGCAGTGTGATAACTGCAAGAGATGGTTTCACAGTATGTGAACAAACCTAACTCCTGCAGCATACAAACGCTGCTGTAAACCTCTAGAAAACTGGTTGTGCAATGACTGTTGTAGTACTACCAAACTCCGTATTACAGAAGCCATCGCCACTCTTAGCGGGGCTTTGAAGCTCATGGACTGCAAGGGTCTTCCATCACAGGAGAAGACTAACTGCTTCTCAGACACCGAAGATTCGACTAGCGTCATCGACAGAACAGTACATGTTCCTAATGAGTCTTTGTCAATGACTGAGTGCCCTTCAGCATAGAAGAGCACTCACCACATTCCAGTCACTCAGGCTGCTTTCACGATACTGGGTAAGCCCTCCAGTGACAGTAACGGAAAGACTGCCACAAAGAAGAGGCGTACCAGGGGTCGTAAACCCGCAACTCAAGTCACCAAGGTACCAGTGGATCAAGCCTCGTCCACAACGGTGAGTAGCAGGCAGATAAATCCTCCTACGACTAGTCAAGAGAACGCCAATGAATGGCGTAACGTAGTCTCTCGCAAAAAGCGAGATAAGGACAATACATTGGCCACACTGCCCACGAAGGACAGGAAGACATTCACGCCGCAGAGCAAGAAAACCACGGCAAGCAAACCTGATCTCTCTGACAGGTCGCTCATTCTCCACAGAGTGGAAGAGTCATTGGCCCCCGAACCCAAGACTAGATTTGAGCATGACCTTAACTTGGTAAAGCCCCTTTTAGGCAAGCTACTGCCACAAACAGTATCAGGCATCACTATACACAGTGTATATAGAATAGGCCAAAAGCCTGACCCTACAGTAAGTCAGCCTGTACGTCTCCTCAAAGTCGTACTAAACTCTAAAGAAGAGAGGGATGCTATTCTAAGCAACTCTCATATTTTTAAAGGATCAGGCATATATGTCCGCGCCGACTTAAGCCTAACAGACCGTGTCAAAAGACAGTCTGTGGCCCTAGAATTAAGCGAACGACGCCGAAAGGGCGAAAAGAACCTCAAGATTAAGGGTTTTCGGGTTGTCCAAGTTCGCAGTTTAATGATCCCGAAACTTCTGTGGGTAGGCCGGCGAAGCACCAAACTGAATTGACAGTTTGCTACACGAACGCCCGCAGCCTGTTAAATAAACGGACTGAGCTGGTTAACATGATAGACTCCGGAAACCCGGATGTATTTATTATCACAGAGACATGGCTCACACCCGATGTCACTGACAGCGAATTTAACCTGCCAAACTTTGAAGTGCATAGGGTAGACCGACTAAACCGCAAAGGAGGTGGCGTAGTCATTTACCTCAAGAAATGCTTAACCGTGCGTAGTATCGAAGCACTCGCTCACGAAAGTGAGTCGTGCGAACTTCTACGCTGCAGACTTAAATGCATAGGCCAGGACATTGACCTCATTGCTATGTACCGCAGTCCTAACTGCAGTGCAGATGACTTCCTAATAGAGAAGCTAGGCTCCTGGCCCTCGAAATGTCGAAGTCTCGTAGTTGGCGACTTCAATGCCTCAACAGTTGACTGGACGAGCCTAACAACTCCATCCTCAGTCAACTCCTTTGATTATAAACTGCTGGAATCTAGTATATCGTTAGTTCTAGTCCAACATATCATCAAGCCCACGCGCTATGACTCACAGCACTCCTCCTCAACTCTGGACCTAGTGTTCTCCCATGGTGAGGATGTAGATCTCATACAAAATCTTCCTCCTTTAGGAAGAAGTGACCATGCTGTGCTCAATTTCAAGTTCACAGCAACGGCAGCAAGGGCCAAAACCCCATCTCGACCAAACGTTTGGAAAGCTGATATAAATGCAATCGTCTCAGCAGCCAACTCAGTAAACTGGTATATCAACCCAGAGTCTCAAGTAGAAGCCGCATGGAACCAATTTAAACAACTTTACGCCCAAGTAACTGAACCTTTCATCCCTTGGTCTGTCCCAAAGGGTCAGAAACACTGCCCTCCTTGGATAAACCGAGAGATTCGTAAGTTACTTAGACGTAAACACAAATGTTGGAACTTGTTTGCCACACTTGAGTCTCCTGAGACCAGGCAATTATATAACACTGCTAGAAATAAAGCTATTGCAGAAATCCGCCAATCAAGGATGAAGTTCGGAGTACACCTGGCTCAAAATGCAAAGGCACAACCTAAGAAAATTTTCTCGTACATGAACTTCAGGAATAAAACATCCAATGGTGTCCCAAACCTGACTATTGACAATGATACAATCGAAGAAGATCAAGAAAAAGCAGAAGCAATGGCAAACTACTTCTCCCAAGTCTTCACTCAGGAGTCGTCACTGCCTATAGGATCAGCTCTGGCTGCATCAGAAGAACATGGGATAGATTCCGTTGACATCGACCGAGGCATCGTGCTCAACTGCCTAATGAAACTAGACGCAGGGAAATCAATGGGTCCTGATAATCTTCACCCAGGGCTTCTCAAGGAGTTATCAGCACACATAGCCGGCCCTTTGACTACGATCTTCAAGCTTTCTCTTCTAAATGGAGTGTTACCGCGTGACTGGGAAGACGCCATAGTAACCCCCATCCACAAAGGAGGATCAAGAAAAAGCCCTTCAAATTACAGGCCTATCAGTCTCACCAGCACTTTAATTAAGACACTGGAGAGAATCATCAAGAAAAGCATGATGGCATATCTAGAAAATAGAAGCTTATTATATAGAGCACAGCATGGCTTCCGAAGGAACCTCTCATGCCTGTTAAATCTTCTCACTGCAAGAGAAAGCTGGGTTAAATCCAGGGACAACAGAAGACCCGTTGACGTCGTCTTCATAGACTTCAGCAAAGCCTTTGATAAAGTACCTCACAAAAGACTACTCATGAAGTTGGAAAGTCTTGGTATCAAAGGCAGCTTACTAAACTGGATTAAGGAATTCCTCATAGATAGGAGGCAGAGGGTTAGGATCAACTCGAAACTCTTCTCCTGGACAGCAGTATGCAGCGGAGTGCCACAAGGCACGGTACTTGGACCTCTCCTATTTATTTTGTATGTCAATGAGTTATCTCTGCTCACCAATTCCCCTATGGTCCTATACGCAGATGACTTAAAAATTTGGAGAGAGCTGCAGGGCAACAGTGACACGTCCACATTGCAAGAGGACCTCAACAAATTGTCAGAGTGGTCCATAGAATGGATGCTCCCGATAAACGTGACAAAATGTGCAACCATACACATTGAACAAGCAAGCACGAGCTCTTATGAACTAGAGGGAATTACACTTCCATCAGTTCAGACTCACTTGGACTTAGGTGTCATAGTTAGCCACGACTTAAAAACTACAGCACACTGTCGCGCGGTGGCTGCACGTAGTTTCAGGTCATTATGGGCAATTCTCAGAGCCTTCACTAGAATCACCAGAGATATGTTCACCTCCTTATATACATCTCTGGTGAGGTCAAGACTGGAAAACTGCATCCAGGCCGCCAGCCCTTGTCTAAAAGGGGACTCACTTATTCTAGAAAGGGTTCAAAGGAAAGCAACACGTATGATTCATGGCATGACTAACTTATCATACGAGGAAAGACTAGACAGTTTAAATCTCTTCTCATTGTCATACCGTAGGCAGAGAGGAGATTTAATCACAATGTTTAAAATTTTAAATAATGACTACGGACCTGACCTATTTTCTCTTTTCCTTCCCACCAGGTCGGAACACCTTAGAGGACATAGCAGGAGAGTTCAAAAGCCAAGAAGAAATCATATTGCTGTTGAGTACTGGTTCTCACACCGAGTCATAAACTCTTGGAACCGACTCCCAGAAGAAGTGGTGTCTGCAACCTCAGTTGATTCGTTCAAGAAGGGTTTGGAAAAGCCCAGAAATTTACTAGAAAAGGATTAACATAGGCTCCTAGCCTTCCATCCTCAACCAATAAATCTGAATCTGAAATCTGAATCTTGGCCCTAGTATTTGAATGCGTTAATTTATTAACTGTTACCTTTTAGCGCCCAATAAGGTTGGGATCTGGAGTTGCTGTTGCTTATCATACGAGAAGCGATTATGTAATGCCTTTGCTTCATTGACCAAGTAGCCATCCGATTTAAGAAGAAAATGCATCTCACAGAAGAGGACGAAAACAACATTCAAACTATAAATGAGTTTAAAGTGACATGGTTCACATTACTCTCAAGAGTAGATGCCGGTAAGTTTCTACAGTGAAGTAATGCTACCTAAAATCTAGCGCCGACAGTAGATGAAATTGTATTAACATCTCTGAATCATGTTGCGAATCTGATAATGTGCAGGAAAGGAGGAAGTCCCTCAAAAAGTTTGGTTTTTGAAATGGCCCTTAGCTTATGTGTATTTGAAACCCTATTTCAGTGGAACTTTGTATTCACCGGGGCTGATTTGGAGGCCTACAAAGTAAGAGAGCTCCAGTTTTACGACTCATTAATTGGGAATAATGGGGAGCTCTATTTGTCCCATGAAGGCGTAAGTTCATCCAACTTTTGTATCAGCTCTTTTAAAAGTTTCCTGTATTCTTTTGTTCAACTATAGTTGAGCAAAAGGCAGCGTTGAGGGTATACCCTCAACTCTTTCCTGACCATTTTGTATCTGAATCTTTTATTTTGTACACTATTTTCGTCGAGGAAGCATCGAATATACCTCATATAGAAAAATATGCAAATACGCATGTTTGTGTACACATTTTACACTGAGAAAATGCTCACTGGCCATTTTTTCCGTTGGTTTTACTCATATTTAGCTCCTAGACTGGACTGTATTACACGTGCTTCCCTTAATTATTATTATTTATTATTGTTTCCTTTAATTCCTAGAGGAACATAGGGCTTCAGCCGTGCGTCTCCATTGCGTTCGGTTCTCTGCTAGAGTCTTCACCTGGCTCCAAGTCTGCCCACACGTTTTCATCTCCTCTTCACATGACCTCCTCCAAGTCACCCTTGCACTGACGACCAACTCGCCGCTTCCCTTTCGGGTTCCACTCGAGCGCTTGTCTAGTGATGTCACTTGATGGTTTCCTCAGAGTATGGCCAATCCATCTCCATTTCTTCCTGCCTATTTGTTTCACAATCGGTTCCTGCTGGTTGGTTCGCTCATTGCCAGAGATCTCTGTTGCTGATCTTTTCTGGCCATCTGATCTTGAGTATTGAGCGAAGACAACTGTTAATGAAGGTCTGTAGTTTGTTTGAGATGCTCTTTATGACGCGCCAAGTCTCTGATCCGTATAGTAGCACTGACTTCACATTGGAGTTGAAAATCCGGATCTTATTTTTGATGCTGAGTGCTGTTGACCTCCACACAGACTTGAGAGTAGTGAAAGCTTGTCTTGCTTTTCCGATTCTTGCTTTGATATCCTCGTCAGTTCCGCCTGTAGTTGAAACGATGCTTCCCAGGTAGGTAAAAGAGGTTGTTTCTTTCAGGTTCCTCCCATTTATGCTGATTGTTGTCTGTTGTTGTTCTTGTCCAGGAATCTTCATCACCTCTGTTTTCTCTATGTTCACCTGAAGTCCTATCTTTGATGCTTCTTCTGCCAACTTGTTGCTTTTCGCTTGCATATCTTCCAGTTTGTGGGAAATCAGACATATATCATCGGCGAAGTCCAGATCCTCCAAGTTTTTTGTGTGAGTCCATTTTATGCCTGTTTCCTCATTGCCCACTGTTTGTCGCATTATCCAGTCTACTGCAATCAGGAAAATCATTGGCGATAGTAGGCAGCCTTGTCTTACTCCTGTCCTCACTTCGAAGGATTCCGTAAGTTTCCCGTTGTGGATTACTTGGCATGCAGCATTGTCGTACAGCTGTTGGATGAGATGTATAATTGTCGGTGGCACCCCGTAGTAGCGAAGTAGTTGCCAAATCACCTCTCGATCGACGCTGTCGAAGGCCTTTTCAAAGTCGATGAAGTTGAGATAGAGAGGTGACTGCCATTCCAAGCTTTGTTCAATGATGATCCGTAATGTGGCGATCTGATCAATGCATGACTTGTTTCTCCTGAATCCAGCCTGTTCCGGTCGAAGTTTTTCATCCAGGGCATGTTTGATTCTCTCCAGGATGATGCGGCTTAGTATTTTGCTTGGGATGGACAGGAGCATAATTCCGCGCCAGTTCTTGCATTGACTTAAGTCTCCTTTCTTTGGTAGTTTGAATAAGTATCCTTTCTTCCAATCCTCGGGTACTTTGCCTTCTTTCCACACCTTCTCCAGTAGTGGCGTCATCAAGTCCGCTGTTGTCTCTGGGTCCATTTTCAATGCTTCTGCTGGGATTCCATCTGGTCCTGCTGCTTTTCCAGCTTTTAGCATCTTGATTGCCTTCAGGACTTCTGATTTCGTCGGGGGGTTGGTGTTCACTGGTAGCTCTGTCTCCGTTGTTGGTATTGTTGGGCGCGTTGTAGGTGGTGGTCGATTTAGGAGTCTTTTGAAGTGTTCAGCCCAGTGTTTCCTTTGCTCCACTTCTTTGGTGAGTGACTTTCCATTGTCATCCTTCACCGGCTTAATTTGTGTCAAACTTTTGCCCGATAGGTACCTAGTTGTTTGGTAGAGTGTTGCGAGGTCTCCTTTGCCTGCAGCTTGTTCTGCTTCACTTGCCATGGTTTCATAATACTTTCTTTTGTCTTCCCTGGCACTCTTCTTTACTCTTTTGTTCAGTGTCTTGTAGTTTGCATTCAAATCCTGTTTTTGTTGCTCGTCGGTGCACTGGAGAATCTTTTGTTTCACCATCCCTCTCTCTTCTATCAGTCTCCAAGTGTCCGTAGTGAGCCACTGTTTGTCCTGTCTCTTCTTTCTGCCTAGAACTTCCATGCAGGTTTGACTCCACACTGTTTTCAAGTTGTTCCAGTGCTTTTCGACGCTGACCTCTTCGCCAGTGTTGATTTGTGTCTCGGCTTTGTCCTTTATGCTTGCAGTGAAGATGTCCTTTGTGTCCTGGTCCTTCAGTTTTTGAGTGTTGAACTTGGCTTGTGGTCTATCTGCAGCTCCTGTTTCTCTGAAAGCTTTTAATTTGATTTGGATTGTCCCTTGTACGAGGTAGTGGTCTGAGCCAACGTCTGCTCCTCTTCTTACTTTCGTGTCCAGTAGGCTGCGCCTCCACTTCCTTGAGATTGAGATGAAGTCAATTTGGTTTTTGGTTCGCCCATCTGGTGACACCCATGTAGCCTTGTGGATATCCTTGTGTTTGTATACGCTGCCACCAATCACTAGTTCATTGAAGGCGCAGAAGTCGGCGAAGAGTTCTCCGTTTTCATTCATTTCTCCGAGAGCTTCTCTACCCATGATGAGTTCCCTTCCTGTGTTGTCTGATCCCAGTTTGGCGTTCATGTCTCCCATTAGTATTTTAATGTCGCCGACTGGAGTATTGTCCATTGTTGCCTGTAGTTGTCTGTAGAATTCTTCTTTCTTTTCGAGGTCTGCGTTGTTTGTCGGTGCATAGCATTGTATAACTGACACTTTCCTTCCTTTGGAGTTGAATCTGGCGGTCATTATCCTGGGCGAGATCGCCTCCCATTGCATGAGGGCCTTCGTTGCCGTTGGTGACATCATGATAGCCACGCCCTCGGTGTGCATGTGGTTATCCTCTGGGTGACCGGAGTAGATCACTGACTCACCCGTTGACAATTTGGTGAGTCCATTCCCGTTCCATCTGCTTTCACATATCCCCAGTACTTGAATTCCGTATCTTTTCATTTCGTTTGCGATCTGGGCAGCTTTGCCAATCTCGTACATGGTGCGGACATTCCATGTCCCCACACAGACTTTTTCTTTTGGCGCAAGGAGATTCATCGTGCTGAAGTTTCTGTAGCAGCTTTGTTTACAGGGTGGGGTTGCTAGCCTCACGCCTGAGAAGGGGAGAGAGAAAAGGTTAGTGTTGCGTGACCGCAGAGCCCAGGGGACAACTGCTTGAGGCCGGTCACACGCGGCCTGTTTTTGTTTGTTCTTTCTTGTTTGGTGTGTCTCAGTAGCATATTTATCACTTCTGCCCTGTGACACAGCAGCAGGAAGCGCGGTCGTTGTTAATCCGGGCCCCGACCGATCCGGCATGATATTTTGTGAGTTTGTTTGAATCATAGTATTGGATTGGGTAGCTGCTTTTTGTCTAACCGCTATCCAAACAACCTTTCTGGCATGGTAGGACCTACAGGAACATAAGTTCCAGCCAGTGTAGCTCGTTGGGTCATTGCGATATGCAAGCCCGACCACCACGTCAAGGTAGCAGCTATCGGTCAGGGCTTTCCTTAATAATCATCCGAAATTATATCTTTTGAGCATGAATCCATTGGCTTAAAACGACCTGTGTCATTTACATAAATATAACACTTCACCTTATACCTTATCTTGTGACCCTTAAGTATTTCATTTCGTCATCATAACAGGGACTGTAAATTAATCCTTATAAGTGAAGGTCAGTATAATGGCAGAAATGTTTGCAAATTGAAGACAGCAATAGTTTTTCGTTATAGAAGAAAATGAGTGCTTTAAAAAGTATCTAGTTTACAAATGTCAGATACCATTCGTTGAGTTTTGGAGTGAAACAAAATATAAACAAAGGTCATACAGTTTGGAATCATCGGTAGTAAAAGTGAAGGATGTTATCACTGCTACCGAAACTTCAAGTCTCTAGCTTGAAGCCCTATGTTCCACTGGTAATGTAAATGGATGAAAGGAAAACTTAGTTGGAGTGGACTTCTTGTTCCTAGTAAGACATCAGCTTATGCTCACTGTAAAGATACAGTGAAGAAGTTGAACTAATGGCTTTCAGATATTCGACGACGTCTCTGTTTTTATTATGTAGTCTAAACAGACTTCTGCTCTGTAAAGAGGCTTTGTATTCTTATCTTTACTCAAAGCCAACCAGCTAAGGATATTATTAATTCTTCGTTCAATCTGATGTATTATGATCCCTTGTTTCACGGACATCTTAGACCTGTACTTATTGTTTAGTTGAATTTTGATTCTACTTCATTTCGTTATATTCTCTCTGCATTCAAATTAGATGATTTATAATAGAGGCACAAACAGTTTTGATTTCTGATAGCTTGAACTCGCAATCAACTACAATAAACAAGAGATTCATCACCAAACCCCTTAAGCGTCGATACCTGCGACCACTAAAAATCTATGACACTGAGTAAACTCTGCATCTCGGGTACAGTCAGCCGTGTATCACCTTTGAACCTAGTGGTCGTACGCAGACCAGCATCTTCACATACAGAGTAAGTGAACCAGTTTTATGATCTACTTCGACTCTCCTTTCTCGAAACAGAACTGAAACATCACGTGGGCCATCATACTAGAAATACTGGGCCAACAGATTTTGCATGCCCTGGACGTCTTGATTCACACAGACTTGGTATTACAATGGTACAATTTGATAGAATTCCAGGGTTAGGCATCAATCAACCATCCAATAGCTCCTTGTCTTCACCAATTTACATGGTCAGAAATTGTCTTTCAGTGATAGTCGACCATGCGGTGATTACACGGCTTTAAACAAACAAACAGTACATGGTAGATTCCCATAATCCCATATACAAGACTTCGCCAGTAGGTTCCCAAATGTTAAAATTTTCCCATTAGATAAGTTATTTTATGTATCATATAGTGATTCAGTATTAACAACTGGATGACGTTTCGAGCATAAATTATTGCTCATAAACATATGACTTCGTCACACGGCTTCACAATGTTTCATGTGTATTATCTCTCTCTCTCCATCCTCCATTTGTTATTTGTTGCCACTTTTCACATTTCCGGTATAAGCACTTCGTCATTCCGATTGCACGTGTTTGATGTTGAATCGATAAACTAAGCCCCAGTGATTAACCTCTCACTCCACCTGATTATATTACTTGTTAATGCTCTCACCCTGTCCCACCCTATTTTGTGATTACGTACAAGTGAATGCAGTGCAATGGCTGAGCTTTTTCTAGGTTATTTATCTTAGAAGGGTCAATCATTCGAAATCTAGCCAAATTTTTATGTTTCAATAATCTAGTTGACCCCGATCTACTAGTTTGACCTATGTAATTGACTTCACAGTCATTACACGGTATTTTGTAAATTATATTATTTTTCTTAATTGAATCTATTGGGTCATTAAGTCGACAAAGTTTATCCCTGAGAGAGATGGTTGGTTTAAACGCCACCCTAATTCCAGCTCCATTGAGAATCCTACATAAGGCCTCTGATGTTCCTTCTTTATACGCCAGCACTACGGGTCTTTGAATTCGATATTATTTGCGTCCTTTTTATTCCTAATCTTATTTTTTTCTATGGTTTCTCATATGTTCCTGAATGAATTCTGATGGGTAGTTATTCACTAGTAATATCTCCTTTATTCAATCAACTTCCTTACTTGAATCTTTTGGCTTTCTAGTTAGGCTCTTGGCCCGATTATACAGACATTTAACTAGACCTATCTTTACCGATTCTGGATGGGATGAATTAAAGTCTAGGTATTTATTAGAGTGTGTTGGTTTCCTACAAATGCTAGTATCTAACCCATCATTTTGTTTTCGTTTTATTCTACAGTCTAGCATGGCCAACTCACTCTTTTCGTTTTCTTCCTCAGAAGTTAATTGGATTTGCTGTGTTAAAATGTGAACATATCCCTCAATTTTTCACATATATAAACTTAATAGTACACAGAATCCAGTAAGGTTACCGGATGCCATGATGACTTTGCTTGAAAATGCTTTAGTACTGACTAAATGTTAGCACAGATTATTATTATTATTATTGTTCCCTTGGGTTCCTAGTGGAACATAGGGCTTCAACTGCACGTCTCCACTTGCTTCTGTCTTCTGCTGTTCTTTTCACTTGCGTCCATGTTATTCCATACTGTTTCATCTCCTCCTCACACGATCTCCTCCATGTCACCCTTGGACGTCCCACTCGCCGCTTCCCTTTCGGGTTCCACTCGAGTGCTTGACGCGCGATGTCACTCAACGGCCTCCTCAGCGAGTGTCCAATCCATCTCCACTTCCTTCTGCATATTTGTTGGGCGATTGGTTCCTGTTTCGTTTGTTCCCATAGCTTCTTGTTTGTGATTCTTTCTGGCCATCTAATCTTCAGTATGGAGCGAAGACAGTTGTTGATAAAGGTCTGCAACCGGTTGAAAATATTCTTGGTGACCCGCCAAGTTTCTGATCCGTAAAGCAAAATTGACTTGACGTTTGTATTGAAAATCCGAATTTTGTTGTTGATGGTGAGTGACGAAGATTTCCAAATTGGTTTCAGGTTGATGAATGTGTTTCTCGCCTTCCCGATTCTCGATTTGACATCCTCGTCCGTTCCTCCTGTGGTTGAGACAATGCTCCCCAGATAAGTGAATGAAGTAACCTCTTTCAAATCCCTCCCGTTGATGGTGATTGGCACTGGATGTTGCTGCTGTTGTTGGTTGGTTATTTTCATAACCTCCGTCTTGTCTATGTTCACCTGGAGTCCTGTCTTTGCTGCTTCTTCGACCAGTTTGTCGGTTTTCGCTTGTAAGTCTTCGATTTTGTGTGACATCAAACATAAATCATCCGCAAAATCCAGGTCTTCTAGGTTCTTCACGTCGGTCCAGGATATCCCTGTCTTCTCGTTTCCCACTGTCTGACGCATAATCCAGTCCACCACAATTAGGAATATTATTGGTGATAATAAGCACCCTTGTCTGACTCCTGTGTTTACTCCAAACGCTTCGCTGAGTTTTCCGTTGTGGATCACTTGACATGTGCCGTTGTCGTACAGTTGTTGAATTAAGTTGATGAATATTTGCGGTACGCCGTAGTACTCGAGTAGTTTCCAAATTACTTCGCGGTCAACGCTGTCGAAGGCCTTCTCAAAGTCTATGAAGTTGAGGTAGAGATTTGATCGCCATTCCGTGCTTTGTTCGATGATAATGCGTAGAGTTGCAATTTGGTCAGAACATGATTTGCCTTTCCTGAATCCAGCTTGTTCTGGTCGGAGTTCTGTATCCAGCGCGTCCTTGATTCTCTCCAGGATGATGCGACTCAGGATTTTACTTGGCGTCGACAGGAGCATGATTCCTCGCCAGTTCTTGCAGAGTCCCAGGTCGCCCTTCTTTGGTAGTTTCACCAGGTAACCTTTCCTCCAGTCAGTAGGCACCTTTCCCTCGTTCCAGATCTTTTGCAATAATGGAGTCAGCATATCTGCCGTCGTTTCTGGGTCCGCTTTCAGTGCTTCCGGGGGTATTCCATCTGGTCCAGCTGCTTTTCCAGCTTTCAGAAGCTTGATTGCATTCATGACTTCAGTTTTCGTTGGAGGATTGGTGGAAACTTGCAGTTGTGTACGTGCTGTTGTTGGTATTTCTGGAAGGGTTGTAGGTGGTGGTCGATTCAAGAGTCCTTTGAAGTGGTCCGCCCATTGTTTAATCTGTCTTTCTTCTTTGGTAATTGGGTTCCCTTGGCTGTCTTTTATGGGTTTCACTTGTGTTGATCTCTTCCCGGATAGAGACTTGGTTATCTGATATAGTGTCCTCAGGTCCCTTTTGCCTGCTGCCTTCTCAGCTTCAGTAGCCAGGTTGTCGTAGAATTGTCTTTTGTCCTTCCTGGCACTCTTCTTCACTTCTTTGTCCAGTGCTGTGTAAGTTGAGTTCAGCGTCTCTTTCTCTTGTCCATCATTGCATTGAATCATTTTCTCTTTCACTTTTCTCCTCTCCTCTATTAGTTTCCAAGTGTCTGTTGAGAGCCATTCCTTGTCTTGTTTCTTCTTTCTTCCTAAAACCGTTGAGCACGTTTCGTTGAAAATTACCTTCAGAGACTTCCAATGGTCTTCCACGGATGATTCCTCAGTGGTGCCACGTAGTGTTTCCTGCTTTGCTCTGACAGTTGCAGTGAAAATGTCCTGTGTGATTGTGTCCTTCAGTTTGTGAGTGTTGAACTTGCATTGTGGCCTATCCCCAGGTATCCTCGAGGCTTTCAGCTTCACCTTGAAAGTCCCTTGTACTAGATAGTGGTCTGAACCCACATCTGCTCCTCTCCTCGATCTTGTGTCCAGTAGGCTCCGTCTCCACTTCCTTGAGATTGAAATGAAGTCTATCTGGTTTTTGGTGTGTCCATCTGGTGAAATCCATGTTGCCTTGTGTATATCCCTGTGTTTGAACACACTGCCACCAATCACCAAATCATTGAAGGCGCAGAAGTCTGAGAAGAGTTCGCCATTTTCGTTCATTTCACCGAGGGCCTCACGACCCATGGTGAGTTCTCTTCCTGTATTGTCTCCTCCCAGTTTCGCATTCATGTCGCCCATCAGGATTTTGATATCGCTCTTTGGGACGTTGTCCATTACTGTTTGTAGTTGACTGTAGAAATCCTCCTTCTTCTCATGTTCTGAGGCGTTTGTAGGCGCGTAGCACTGAATGATTGTAACCTTTTTTCCTTTTGAGTTGAACCTGGCTGTCATTATCCTGGAGGAGATTGGTTCCCACTGCATGAGAGCTTTAGCCGCTGTTGGTGACATCATGATGGCTACTCCCTCGGTGTGCTCGTGATTGTCCTCTGGAAATGTTAGCACAGATATATTAAATTTATTTAACTGTTCACAAACCAATATAATTTGATCTTCTTCCACATCAAGTAACTCACCTAGTAAACGACGAGACGAAACTCAGTTGAATAAGGAATAAGAAAGCAGGTCGAGTAATTATATTCAAGTACTCCCTTTAATTACAGTCACCTTCCAAATTTAAACGTGGGCAGTATCGTTCCATAAATCTGATATTTAAAAAATGCATAATGTTTTTGTGATATCCTAATTCGAATAATTTGCAGCTTTTTTATTCTTAATGATAGCTGATCTTTTGTCACTAAGACAAAACGTGGATAATGCCATTTATACATCGCTTTTATAATATATATATATATATATATATATATATATATATACGGCGAAGTTAAAGTATCATAGCCAATGTCAAAGTCTTTCAAAATTCGACCTTTAAGAACCGATTAGATACAGGAAATGCTATGAAATGTCATTCTAAATTAAAGCATATCTGTCTTTTTGATATTGATGAGGGCAGATACATTATTGTACTTATTTACTAGGTATTTTTTCTGTAAATCTATACTGTCAGGTAGGGTTGTGGATTAGGATTATGGTTAGAGTTAGAACAGTGTCAGAAATATCAATAGATGTCAAAGTACCATAACCTACAGTCATCTGGATGAATGCGTATATCTCGCATGGTATGAGTTCTCTATAGATCATCTGTGTAGTGACTGGAAGATATTCTTACAGCACATAAGCCACAACTATAGAGTGTGATATCATGTTTGCAATGTTTTTTAGTGCATTTTTCAATGACTATGCAACTTTATTTTGCATCTGAATTCTGATTGGTTGTCAGGGTCACGGGGGTTTGGCTGTGATAATTTAACTTTGCCATGTATCTGTTATTCATTGCCAATCATCAGAATGCAATATCCTCCATGTAAATTTCCATAAATATCTGTTCTTTTATGTGTGTTTGCAGATAACATTTAAATAAAATATTTAAATTAGAATAAGACATTCGGTGTTAATATAAAGTGTTGAGGTGTCCATTGTCCGCTTTTCTAACATCTATGTATTATTATTTATTTTATTTATTATTTTGATTACAGCTTAATGCCACACCGTATTTTCAGTACAAGTATGGCATTTTCAGCATGGATATCGGTAGCTCAAATTTTGCAGGCCGACCATAGATATCAGGTGTGCGTCGGCAGGAATCGAACCCCGGACCATGTGCATGGTCGGCGAGAGTCCTAACCACTGTGCCACCGACGCACATACGTGTCACTACATCTTCAGGACACTTTTAAATGTTGCCAAACATCAGATCATAAGAAATATTGAATAATTTTCAACTTATGATGAACTTATATTATCAATCTAATTTACATGTGATATTGTTATTATTAATATCACTACTTTTATCATATGAGACATAAACAGTTGTATGAAAGATTGCTTTTCTCCGCAGAATTTTAATTAACATCCTTTGTACCATTTTCATATGCGATTTATTTCGGTAATTCATGAGTACTTATCCAGTAATATCTGTCCGTATCGTCAATATATCTTGCAGTAAACATACACAGCCATATTATATTTCAAGTACCACCTACTAATCGTTCGGCCGCTCATATATGCCTTGACATAATTAATCCTTCTGTTTACGGAATCTCAAATTTTCAAACATTCCTTGTTTAAATATTCATATATTTCCAGGTTTATTTACATGCGCTTAAGTAGAAGTAAATAGGCTATATGTCATTTTTGAGTTCACGAATTATTTTTTTTCTGAGTGAACTCTGATTTTGTTGTTACATAGACGAGAAAAATGGTAGAAATTTAAATAATAATTAAAAAACAAGTTTCAGAACTAGGTTTCTTGTATGATGTGATAGCCAACAGCAAAGACTGAATGAAAATATGAAGAAATAGTTTTGCCATTTTTTTTTTTTGATTTACAGCTTGATTTCCACACCGTATTTTCAGTACAAGTGTGGAACTTTCAGCATGGATATCGGTTGCCCAAATTCAGGCATACCATAGATATCGGGTGTGCGCCGGCAGGGGTTCGAACCCCGGACCATGTGCATGGTCGGCGAGAGTCCTAACCACTGTGCCACCGACGCATGTATATACTGATGGTGCAATTATAGGGAGCCTTGTTTCGTTGTCTTAAGTTCCCCAGGTCTAAAAATCTCCTACAAGTCACATTCTTGCTTATGATTCACGATAGGGCAGTTGAAACCTGAAACTGTATCACAACACCTGTAATCGATATGCTTCAGTCCGTTGATCGGTTTATCCATGAACATTAAAACCATTTCGACCACTTATTGTAATTATCTACTGTTTGACTTATTTGAAAAACCTTAAATAGGTTTATTAACCTCAGTAGTTTGTAATATATACAGCTTTACTTTCAAAAGCCG
This sequence comes from Trichobilharzia szidati, assembly GCA_944472155.2. NCBI lineage: Eukaryota > Metazoa > Platyhelminthes > Trematoda > Strigeidida > Schistosomatidae > Trichobilharzia > Trichobilharzia szidati. The sequence continues at coordinate 67,639,995 of OX235274.1, read as the reverse complement.
ATATCTCATTATGCATGATTAGTTTTCAAGCAAGACAGCTAATCTTTTATTGAAATATTATTGTACTGAAAATGACATATTAACTGAAGAACCACTGGGAATCAGCCGGCGTTGACCATTTTCGCCCCTTCATTTCCAAGCTTTTCAGAAGAGTTCACATATGATTGTATGAGTTGTCCAGTTTCGAATGGGGTTATTGCTGATCTTATTCTGTCAAGTGAATAGCTTACAAATTATCAAACTACTTGAAAACACAGGTTAATCAAAATTCACTGCAATTTACTGAATAAAACTTAAAGTGTGATTATAACCCATATTGGTAACATTGAATGACTAAACAACAATTTCAGCATATACTTTGTTGAATGTTTTTAAAACTACCTAGTTTCTTAATTTTGTTTTGCATCAGTCTTCTCGTATTTACCGATAACACGTGTGTGATCCATCAAACCAGTAGTCTGTCAGTCTTGAGATGCCTATGGCTACAGCTATGCGGCAAAAGTATTTTTGACATGAAATCTATCAACTTATATATATATATATACCACCTTCCTAAATATTAAAAATTTTACTTTTAATTTTGTAATTCATCTTTAAAAAAGATAAGTTTTAGCATAACTTGAAGAATAAATAAATAATGAATAAATAAGTCTGCTTAATTACTTGTTAGTTTTCTTTATTTGATGCCCATTAAAATTTTTAGAAAACTGATTAGTGGACTAAGGATGTTCTTCCCGATAACTTCATCAGGTTCTGCAGTTATATGACCATAATAATTAAGGAATAACTGTTAATACCAACATTGTCTATTGGGTATCGTATACCAAAAATCTTTAGATGCCAAAGACCCCAAATAGCAGAGGCCATTAAAAGTCCCTTAAATCAATTGGAGCTCTGTATCCAAAAGAAACTGGTCCAGCCACTGTTGCTACCCTAGACTGCTCTGTAATCTACACATTCAGAAATTGAAATAAGAATTGAAATTGTGCACTGTGGTAGAGTATATCACCTTGATATGATTATGATCAATAAATTGTGCTCGAAACATCATCAGAACATATTACTGTATAACGCTGTGAGACTTTATCAGAATAAGCTTATGCACAATGGAAATTCATAAATTCTGTATTATTTTCCTTCATTTATCTGATATTCAATTTAGTGTTATATTGGTGCATATTACCACTTGCAAATACTTTTGAACTGTAATCCATCAATACTATTTATTCAATGTTAATGAAAACTTTAATGTTGTCAACAAAAATAGTCCTTTAATTATTACGGATATATAACTGTAGAACATGATGAAAAGAATATTCTTTGTTTACTAATCAGTCTTTTAAAGTTTCTTTATTTGACTAAAAATCCCGAATTGTATGTCACATCAGCAGTACATTTGATAAGTACAAATTTTTAATTTACAAAAGGAAATCAATATCAATCGATAGTATTACTAGTATTTATTGTGTTGTACACATAAACTAATGTACTTTTTATTTATTATTTCATTATCAGGTCAAATTTCCTTAATAATTTGTATGAAAGCGATACAATACTAGAATATTTGTTTTCTTTCTTGTTTTCAGTACCACTTTGTTAACTTTCTTGATCTGATACTTATTTCTTCGATTTAAGTATAAAATTAATTATAATTGTTTTCATAATTAAAATTTTCAAAAGAATGGTTACTGAACAAAGAATACTCTTTTCGATAACTTCATCATCAGGCTCTACAGTTATATATACATAATAGTGAATGGATTAGTGTTATGAACAACATTAATGTTTAAATAGCATCAAATCAATAATGTCAATAGATTACAGTTCAATAGCATCAACATAACAATAAACTGAATGTCAGAAAAATTAGGAAAGGTAATGGTACAAATTCATGAGTTTATAGTCTCTACTGAGGGCCAGGGCAGTAGTACTTTGCTGGACACAACTTTGTGTGAGTGACTTGATATGATTATGAGCAATAATTTATGCTCGAAACGTCATCAGTTAATATTACTGTACAACAATGTAATTTATCCAAATAAAATCTTATCTGTAATGGAGTTATACTCTACCACAGTGCCCAAGTTTTATACTTATATCAATGTTTCTATGCTCATTGTAGATTTTAAAAGCTTCTTTTGTTCAAACAATACATGATTGTATGGTGTAACTTTACATTAGTTCATTTACTAGGTAGTCTTATTTACTGGAAAACATTTGCAGTATAATTTCTTTTTTTTTTAGTCAAATCATAGTAATTCAAATACTTCAGAGAAAATAGTTTTTATTGATTTTCGTCTTTTGTATATCTTATTAATCATAAACTGGACAGTTTACTTAGTAAATAAATTAGCAAGAAAATGCACCCCACTACAGATTTCATCCATAACTTTAGGACATATTTTTTCAAATAACCTTAATCCATATGTTAGTTCTGCTTTGAATTTTTACAGAATTTCATAAAGCATATACAATACATGGTAGATAATTTGTGTGACATGTGATTGATGTTTGTTAAGTTGACGAAAATTCAGCTATTAGTATCGCTAGCCACCTAACTAACCTGTGTTGAATCACAATAAAATTTGTTTTCATGAAAACTGTTGCTGTAGAAAAATAAGTACTTGTCAAAGTAATAAAGCACCAGAAAAGGATGTAAACAATACACCGGTTAATAATCAAGGTATCAATTCATAATCTATTGAAGATATTGAATTATGACGTATGTACCACGGTATACTTGATGATTACAAACATTTGAATTAATTTTAAAAATATTAATACTTGAGTTTTTCTTACTTAAAATCGTAATTCAATTTTTTTGGGGGTAGGGAGCTAAAATAAATACTCGTCTACTTGTCAGAAAGCTTTCAGCATATGTAGTATGTATTGTTTGTTGATCTTGTCTAGGTTTCAGGGAAGATAATATCTTTGGATGACAATTCAAAAAACTTTGGAGAAGGAAAACAGTATGATGAAGAATGATTTTAATGAGAGTTTTGTCAAATAACTGAAAATACAGCTCTGTGATGATAACGGTAATTAATCACGTAATACATTCAAGAGTGAAATAGTGACGTATCGCAAAATGATGTGAAAATAATAAGGAAATTGCAGTTTGACATAAAGTCAGTGGAAATTTTGCCAAGTACGTACAAAAACTTGAAAATTATTTACGTCTCTTGAGTTATGCAACTGTAAGGTAGGCTTCCTTTAAATGCTAGTTTCTGCTTCATAATGAGGTCAGCTATAACTTATTATTCCTCATGATTTTCGCTCTCTGATTCTTCTGCATGTTTCCGGTGTCTTTGCTGAAAGACAGTCAGTCTATTATTACGCTATACCCTCAGAATTTAAAATCTTGTGAACTTATTTGTTCATTTACCGTTATATTTGCTTTGCTTTGAAATGAAAGCACTATTTTATTGATTTTACGGAACACTATCACATGTAAAAGTGTTAAACTGACTTTGGTATATAGGCCCCTTTTTCGGTAAAAACAAGGGCGACAAATACTGTAAACTTTAACATTTGATTAATCTTGTTCGTAATTTCATAACTATTCAAATAAATGGGCTTTTTTCTTGGGTATGTCCTGTATATCTTTCAGATAGAATTTATTATCAAATGTTCTTGTAATTCTTTGAGAGTATGAACTTTTCTCCTTTAGACATTTTTCCACAGTTGTATATTCTTCTACTATATCTGGAAAGTCTAGCTTTTTAGTTGTGCACTAAATACGACCTATAGCTTATTAGACGACATCTATGTAAACTGAGCTGTCCGCTATATATGATGACCTGTAATGTGTTGTTTATGATCAAAACTTCTGCTTAATGTAGTCATCTTTGTTGATTGCGACGGATAATAAAATGCCCTACATACTGATGAATGATATCAATTATATCTCCTAATGGAATGTTCGCAAACAATGAGGATATCTTGTAGAGACTTATCATTTGTTTGTTGTCATGAAAAATAAAGACAATACAGCATAGAAAAGTTCCTTTATTGACGAAATCATCTCCAGACAATGTACAGTCTTATTTATATTTACCAAAAATGTACAGTAATTACTTCCTTCTTTCTTTCTTTCTTGCATTATCGTAAGAGTACACTTTACATTATGAACAGTTGATTCTTTCCTAATTGACCATAATTTTTTCAAACAGGTGATTCAGCTCATGGTTAGAAGAATTAATTATAAATATTGTTAATTTCAAGAGTTGACTAAATCTTAGCAATTTCTACAGGCATATAGAAAATGCAAATCACAAAGTGTACCACTTTTTACGCTACTTAATTAACTAAATTGTTTTCTTTAGTTCTTAAAACTCGCTATTTTGTATTGATGCACAGTTTTCCTCCCTAACTTGAATTCTAAATTTCCTTGCCACGATTAATTTCAGATTTGAGGTATGATTTACTTACATAGTCTATCGATACGCCTTACATCAGCAGAAACACTGACACCAATGTGCACAATGTGTGACTTACAAAGAAGTATTGAAATAAATATTACTATGTATCATTGTTACATAAGCTTAATGATTGCATTCACTGAATATAACTTAGATATCTATTTAATATACAATTCATTTCTAATAAAATATCAATTTCATTTTTCCGTTTTCTGTTGTTTTTACAGTTCGTTATACCATTTATGGCTACAATGCATCACTGTTCTATTCGATCATGTCTACTTGTCGAACGTGCACTTGTACGCCTGTTGAATACCGTTTGTGCAATATTGTCAGCCCAATTCAAATCTGAGACAGTACAGAATACAGTGATACATAATAACTCAGGTGACGACAATAATACAGGTAGTAACAGCATTCCAGCCCCAGCTAGATGTGCAGATGGCCTCCTCTTATTCCGACGTATGTGTATGGGTGTAGTAGACTTAAGTCGAATTGCCACTGATTTAAACACTAATAATAATAGCAGTACTAAAAATTTAATAAATATCAATTTGGAACGATGTAATTCTAATCCAGGACTATTATCATTGAAAACTATGGAGTCTATTGATTGGGCAATGTGTTTAGAGTCCAGTAAACTGGATACTAACTCTGAAATCACTGCTCCATTCACTTATGACTATGATGAATCACATTCATCGTATCGTAATGATAATATTGGATTGCCGACAATAGATTCAATTTGTGATCTGTTGGCACCATATCTTTTTCGTGATGGGGATCTAGGCTGGCAGGCCAGGGATTCCCTTTTATTGATTGCGGCGTATTCATTGAGAGATGAAGAATTCAGCCACAGTATTGCTAAATATTCATCAATTTGTGCGGTAAGTTTCCACTATTATTATCGTTTTTCATGTATTGACTGCGACCAACGTGGACCAGTGATAAATAGCTCAAAGTTTTTCACTATAAGGAAAAACTTATGCCGGAGATTTTTTCAATAATGAAGTTATTAGTATTTCAATGAACATACTTATCCTTGTTTTTAAGGTTTAAGAAATGTAATTCTCTTCTTCAGACACTTCAATTTCAGTGGTGTGTTCATGACAGCCACATTTCATTCTGCTTAAATTTATCGAAGCAACTGACTAGTCTAAAATGTTTTCGCGTAAGATCTTCGGCTGGTGGTTCTTATGCTCGCATATAAGCCTGTATATGATTATAAACTGTTATCGAAAAACTGAAGTAATCTGATCTGATTCACTTTGATGTTTTACAAATGGGTTAAACTGATCATTATTGTTCATTCCTACAGTTATATTGTCATGGAATTCTGGCGGTAATTATTTCTTATTTCATAAATCTCTTACGAAGCTTTTAGTTTGTCTCAAGTTTTATTAGAAAAAACAATACCTTCGATCCACTTTCTTTAACAGTTTAGGATCCAGTTTACGTAAATCACAGGAACCGTAAACATTTTAACGTTTCTATAGGTTACAACATTGTTTCTGAATTGACTTGCATCTGCGTCGCCTGACAGTTTGACCACTCTGAGCGCTCAATCCATACTACTCATTAGAACCTCATTTTATAGACCAATTTCAACTATTAAGACATTTTTCTAAGAATCAATACATTATTTTATCTATTGATGGGTTTCTTCCCGAGGAATCTTCAACCACTGCAGGTATCTGAGACTGAGACTGAAGCTGAAATTCCATTAAACTTGTTATATAATTTAATTGATTTTCTTAGCGGAAGCGCTAAAATAATACTACACAGATAATAACCATAGAATCACGTTGTATATTGCGGGTGACAGCTATTTCGTAAAGATAAGTGATAACACGTAAATTTTTCAATCTTCACAAAGAGAATAAGGGAGAAGCTTGTGAACCATATTAACCACCCTGAATTAGAACTGTGTGGTTCGAACCCGTTCTTGTATCTGTGCGCCTTAGGCTTTCACTAGTATGCAAAATTTTACCGATCTTTGTTATACACTCATTTATGTTAAGTCACATGCCAGTTAATCTATTCAGCTAACCGTGGAAGAGATAGTTTCACACTTCACTAGCTTAAAGATAAATAAATAACTTACAGCATCAGCCGGCCTCTAGTCCCACTTGGTTGGAGTAGGTAATCATGAAATCTTACCATGCTTAAGAAGTTACATGTGGTAGTTCCAGTCACACCGTAAAGAAATTGCTCGATAACGTTCCATTGTTTCGTTTGCTTACTAGTTCCAATAGGGTGTAATCAGAATCTTATGCTTTCGTCGAGTAATTTATTACCTTGTCATGTAAAAAGAACAGTCAATGAAGATCTTGACGATAAGGCAAGATGTGTATTCATGTGTGATTTCACCTAGTAGCTACAATTTTTGGTCTCCACTTCAAAACAAAAATAAAAAATACTGCTATTATTTACGAAGACTTTCTATCAAACTCCTAGTTGATTAAGAAATCTTTAAAAATTCAACTATATAATTCCTTTCCACTTCATCTTTTAATTCGGTATGAGGTCCTAGGACAGTTAATGTAAATATTATCCTAATGAAAAGATGAATGCTTACTGTAATGTCTATTTGTTTTTTGCCGGTGTTGTATTCTAAGTTACATAATTGAATACAACTTTTTAAATAACCAGTATTATTTTGAAAGTAAACAGATATACCAGCAAGTAATCCAGTACCTAAATAAAAAATACAGAAAACTAACCGTTGACTAATTAGGAAGTATTATTACAAACCACTTACTCGATAAATTATTTACTAATGTATTCAGCTATCAACCATGATTGGTGAATAGGCGTTTATGATATGAAGAAGAAAGAGTAGAATTCTTTTTCAGAAGTCAAATACTTAGGAGAGCAAACCACACCTGCACAATAATGTGAGTAATTGTCGATACAAATACACTTGGCTCTAATACAACCGAAGTTTTATCATCACTACGTCCAAAATTCCTTGCGTTTCAAATAAACTCTCAAATACCGATGGACTTCGTTAAATAGCTAAGAGCAACATGAATAAGTACATACAAATGGACATAGATCAAATATACGGGTTCCCGTTTCACGAATCCGCAAATCCATTCTTCCATCAACGGTGTGCTATCGAGGAGTTCCACACTACGCCCTGTTCACGACCTCCCTACTTGTGTAAGAGCGCGACCAATCACGGAAACAAAGAAGATAGCGTGAATACAATGCAGCAGACACGATTGAATCAGGGGATGCGCAATCTGGAAAACAAAGAAGAAAACCAATATAAGCAAGTCAAGCATAACATCGCATAGTTCACTAATTCGTCGATTTTCTAACTGTTCAAAAGCCCAGGAAAACAAGGAAGGTTGGGCATGGGGCCATCGACTCCACACCGGAAAATCACTCCAGTCGTTACAGAAACTTCAAAGAACAACAAAAACATAAAACACAAACTTATTCTTCACTGGAATCGGAGAGGTGAAATGACACTGGCTGATGGGGAAGCCAGTCAGCCAGCCAACATGTTTTCGCTGGATGAAAGCAAAAATGAGGATAGGGAAGTGGGATGTTCACGCAATGTTCGAAGCTGGAAAGGCTGCCCGGATTGCTAAAATTATGAGAAAATACGGCATGGAAGTGCTAGAAATCTGTGAGAGCGGATGGGATGAATGTGAACTCTTCAAGTTGTCGACTCGAGAGTCAGTAATCTACTCCGGTCTGGTCACTCAGACGACAACCACGAGAACACTGAGGTGGTGAGTGGCTATCATAACGTCAACAACAGCAGCCAAAGCTCTAATGCAGCGAGAACCAACCCCCCTCCAGAATTATGACATAAGATTCAACCCAAAAGGAAGGAAGGTTGCAATTATCATGCAATGCTACGCGCCCGCCAATAATAATTCAGAATAAGAGCAGAAGGACGATTTCCACCGACAACTGCAAACCAGTAAGTTTTCAGAAGAAGCAGTCAGTGGAGACGAGACTTCAAGTGAACATTGAGAAGACAGACGCGGTGGAGCTACCTTATCATCAACAGCTATTACCGATCACTATAAACGGTAGAAATTTGAAAGAGGTCACTTCCTTCACTTATACAGGCAGCATCGTTTCAACTACACGCGGCACGTTTGAAGATGTCAAAACCAGGATCGGGAAAACAAGGCACACCTTCATCACTCTGAAATCAGTTTGGAAAGCTACTGCACTCAGCACAAAGAACAAAATTCAGATTTTCAACTGTAATTTCAAGTCAGTCCTTCTATATGGGTGAGGAACTTGACGCGTCACGACAAGCGTTTCCAACAGTCTGATGCAGACTTTTGTCAACAGGCGCCTTCGCTGGTTCCATACTGAAGATCAGATGACCAGTTGGAAGGGAAATGTGTCAGGGAACTCTTGGAATGAATGAAACAACCTACTGCTCAAGAAATATGCCGAAGAAAATTGAGATGGATTGGTCACACACTGAAGAGACCGTTGGGTGCCATCGCACTTGAACAGCTCCCGATTGGAACTCGAATGGGAAACGACGAGTTGTGTGTCTGAAGGTGATGTGGAGGAGATAGGAGCCTATGGGTACTTGTGGGACCAGCAGAAGATGACTACAGAGAACAGGAAAGAATGTGAATGGGCTGTAGGAGCTCTTTGTTCCACTCGGAGTTGAACTGTGCAGTAATAATAACTATTATTTCTGCCTTTATTTTCAGAGAGATTGAGAATTCCTGCAGCCAATCAGACTTGTTTAATTGTTCACAGCTGAAATTGCTGAGGTTTTAGTTCAAGCCAAGTAGGAAAGTGTGGACTTCCTGGTTGCGTTCCTCGGGATGGTAAGAACCAGTGGATGGAGACAATCGGTGATATAGTGCAGATGCATTCACTTCTTGTGATTGATAATATCCAATAAAATTCTATTGTTCTTCCATGTTTCTATTCTTTTGCCTCATATTTTTGTTTATTATTTCTCTTTTGAATCTCTCTTCACTTGCTTTGTATGCTACATGGAGTGTGGTTACTCGAAGTGCCTCACATCTGTGCAAAGCTCTATTCTGAAACCAGTCAGCTGAGATTTTTTTAAATATAATATGGCATGTAGTTACTCTTACAAACGTTGCAGTCACTGTACTTACTATCGGTCGTTGCTATCATTTTCCCAATCTGACTTTTGTGTCTATCTCACCATGGGCGATATTTCCAAGTATCGTGTTGCGCATCCAAGTTACGTTAGATGAATCCACGATCCAGTATCACTTCTACACAGTAATTATGAACAACCAGTCAGCAGGAAGGAACTTTAAGACACAAATGTTTTTCAAAAATTATATTTCTAAACAAACGGAGACGTTAATTTACTCAGATAAATTATCTCTTGCGTGGTCCGAGAAAGTTTTCCGATATCTCATTGGGAAATCTGTGGAAAACTAAGACCAATTTTGGTTTATTTATTCACCTAGGTGGTGATAAAGAATTGAATTACGTTTTTCAAACCACTTCAAAATCCTGTGGAATATGTATGCATAATATTGGACTCATCTAGGATGTCACTAGAATGATTAACTGTATGGGATGTCTTCGTTGACTGTCTCTTCCACCAACTTTTTTCGCCTGTAGGTTTTCGAGTTTGCGTGACACTAGATGTAAATCGTCGGCAAAGTGCAGATCTTTTAGTCTTCCCTTCTGTTCAACGAATTTCTGTCTCCTCGCCCTCACAGTCTGACACATAATTCATTTCAGCACAATTAGGAATACTATCGATGTTAGAAGTCAGACCTGTCTTACTCGTGTCTTCACTGCAAGGGGTTTCGTGAGTTTTTCGTTTTGGATCACTTGACACGTGATGTCGTCATATAGCTGTTGAATAAGGTTGATAAAGTATTTGGGCGTGCCATCGTGTTGGTGTTTTTTTCTAATTTACTGAAGTTGTCTTGTGTCTCATCATAGTTCGCGAATTCGCAGCATTGATTTGCCATCTGTTTTCCGTGTGATTTCCTAATCTTCGACATTTTCGTTGAGGATGCAGCTAAAATGGTGTTCCTTCTCTAATTGAAGTGATTATGAACAATAAATTTTTTTCGAAATATCATCCAGTAAATATCTTCCACTATGTGATACACCAATTAAACAAACTAATGTGGAATTTTCCTTCTTTAGCTTCATTAAATATAATGGTTCATCTCCATAATTATAGGAAAAAATAAGATTCTGTTTTCTAGAGTTCGTCGGTATTGATTTGATTTTTTGAAGTTTGGTCATAGATTGTTATCAGTTAGCGAATTGTCTTCGTGCTTTTTTCGTAATCAGAAGGTTCTGGTTTCGAACCCCAGTTGGTGTGTACTCCCGAAGTGTCTCAAACTAGGACGAAAATGCTATATAGTACTCGCTGTTTTCCAATGGTTCTTTAACTGATATCAATGCCTTATTAATCTTGGAATGAATGAAATCCTTAAAAATTAACTCTTGAAAATGAAATATTTTTGGTTTTTTATCAGTTAGCTTCTGGGAAGTTTGTCAACTATAGGCGTTCAAAATGTACTATATTATAGGATTCTTGTTTATGAAATATTATCTGTGAAGCAGCCACTGTTAATCAGAGTAGTCAGCTGAAATAAATTTTCAGGTTGTAAATGAATCGCTGCCAGAGAGATAGGGAGTATCAGTATGTATTATGAGTCTTGAACCGATTGACATCATTTCTAGCCTGGAGTTCAATTCTGTTCCTGGTTTTTTCAAATATATTGTGATCGTCAGTGTAATAACAGCTTGGTTCATATATAATGCCTGTTTACAACTACCTTATCTGTGGACTATTTATAATTTTAGAGATATTCCCTTGAATGTTTTAGTTTTTCTAGCAATGAACTTTCTTTTTCTTTTCAGGTTATAGCTACTGGTTTAGGAATGCTTTATACAGCGTTACCACATCGTCTAGTGAATAATAATTCACCCGAAACATGGCCAGTCCTGATTAGGACACTGGATACAAATCAAGAAGCAAGCGCACGTTTCACTGAATTCTTAGGTGCATTGGATTTTTGTCGTTCACTTCTTGAGGTACGTATTCATTGATCTGTATATTATTTTTTGTATTATGTATGATAGTAATTATTATTAGGTTAATCCACTATTTTCGCTTAGTAGGGGTCAGTTTTAGAGGATATTTTATTGATTGGTTTACTCTTATTCCACCCATTTACGATCTAAAGGCACATGTAGTCTCTGTTGTTGTTCAATAGGAGAAGCGTTGTAATGTGTGGTTGCGCTTCACGTCTTTCAAATTCAAACTCAGTGCATACGTGCATCTTATGTGGTCGATCTAAGAAGAAATACAGTTCTGTATGTTACAAAATAGCGTGTGATTCTTCATGAAATTTCAACGCTCTCATTATACAAAAAGTTATTGCATTTCATTTCTTATTTAATCAACTGGCTTACAGATAATCTGTTGATTTTAAAATTGTTTACATCGGCGATAGACATCAGTTTAATAGACTTTGGGAAACAGCGAACAGTGCACAGCTATTTCATCTTCATCTAAGACTTTGCAGTAGGGCTCACTAACAGTCATATGTGGAACCACACAGATAGCAAATCACAACTCAACTTCTACACTCTTCTCCAGTGATCTGATTTTGTTAATGATATACCCCAAACACCACCCAGTTTTATCTGTTACTAATATTTCTTCCTACTTGATGAAGTATATCACACCGGTGACAATTTTTTATTAGTCAGAGAAAAGCATTCATTATCACACCCATTTCATTTCAGTATCGAACTAATGAGTTATGTAATGATGTATTTCCTTCGTTAAATTACTCTTATTAGACTAGTAGTGATATATTTTCAAAAATCGATTTTTCTTCAGTATACACTACTTAAAATTAAACTAGCCTATAAAGTTCCATAAAAGCTGAGTTATTTAATACTCTATCATGAGTTCATACTGTGTAAGTGCCTCCTCTCCACAACTAAGCGTTTATAAGAAAAAACGATGAACCTATCTAATTCACAAATTCACATGACAATACTAACCTTGAAATTTAACCATGTTTTAAATATAAAGTAAATTTAACGTGTCGAAATTATCTTTTTAACGAATTGTATTATGGTTTTTTATTTCACTTTATGTAGAAGAAGTAATTACTCAACGTACACCTCATTAATTACTGATAATATAGAAGGGTATTAATTCGTCACCGAATGATTCACAGTAACATTTCTACTTGTCAGCTCAATATTAGTTAACATGTCGAATGATAGGATAATGAAAATTATCACTACTAGATAAAATTTCAACCTTGGTTATTTTATAAATTCAATCATTTTTTACCTTATTTCTGAAATTTTTAAATCTTTATGCTCAATAGTGCAGCTATGAGTTCATCTAAAGAAGCTTGTAATCACATTCGTATTTTTGGTGTGTTTAGGGGGGTGAGTGGGTTGACTGATTTCAGGTAACCACCTTATAAAAAGGTAATGACTGCAGTTAGAACAAAAATATGGGTCTCTTCGGGCACCAGTGATCTTGGGAGTATCCATCTGATTTTCCGTTGATAAAGCTGTGAAAATTAACTAACTGCCATCCATTAATTTCATTTTCTTCACTATGTCACTTGGTGAAATATAACTGTCATTAATCACCATCATCATCACATTGTTAGACCTATTAGATCTTTTCATTCTCGTTCAAACCCTGGTCAATAATGGAGGAAGAGAGACTGTCTAAATATAAAGTTTGAAGCAGTCTCCACTTGATGGGTTAATTTCCAGTAAGGATGCAATAGCGTATTTCATTTAGCTGGTGAGATACTCACCTATAACTCCTTGAATATAAGATCCTGGTATTAGTATTCACTTCAACAATAATCTTCCCTCACACTAATTTAGTCGACTGGTAGGCAGTCTAATCCTTGACCACGGTTTATCTTATATTACAAATTAGAAATACGCTGCTGTATACAAATGTTTCTTCTGCTTGTTTCATAGAAACGTAAAATAGTCATAAAACTAACTTAAATCTTGCTGTTTAATACTTTCCCTCTAAACAGGAGTGAAATGCAACCGAAATATCTTCGTTTACTTGTGGCTAAAAGGCTAAAATAGAAAATCAGGATATCTTTTATGACATTTATTAATATAAACAGAGAATTTATCTAATAAATGCTCGTCAAAAAATAGTACAAATTTGTTCACCATTCTAAATTGGTCACCTCACTGTTTTATTTAACTCTCCTCTTTGGTAATTAGGTCCCCTTCATGCGCGTAGCATTGCATGATAATTGCAACCTTCCTTCCTTTTGGGTTGAATCTTATGTCATAATTCTGGAGGGGGGTTGGTTCTCGCTGCATTAGAGCTTTGGCTGCTGTTGGTGACGTTATGATAGCCACTCACCACCTCAGTGTTCTCGTGGTTGTCGTCTGAGTGACCAGACCGGAGTAGATTACTGACTCTCGAGTCGACAACTTGAAGAGTTCACATTCATCCCATCCGCTCTCACAGATTTCTAGCACTTCCATGCCGTATTTTCTCATAATTTTAGCAATCCGGGCAGCCTTCCCAGCTTCGAACATTGCGTGAACATCCCACTTCCCTATCCTCATTTTTGCTTTCATCCAGCGAAAACATGTTGGCTGGCTGACTGGCTTCCCCATCAGCCAGTGTCATTTCACCTCTCCGATTCCAGTGAAGAATAAGTTTGTGTTTTATGTTTTTGTTGTTCTTTGAAGTTTCTGTAACGACTGGAGTGATTTTCCGGTGTGGAGTCGATGGCCCCATGCCCAACCTTCCTTGTTTTCCTGGGCTTTTGAACAGTTAGAAAATCGACGAATTAGTGAACTATGCGATGTTATGCTTGACTTGCTTATATTGGTTTTCTTCTTTGTTTTCCAGATTGCGCATCCCCTGATTCAATCGTGTCTGCTGCATTGTATTCACGCTATCTTCTTTGTTTCCGTGATTGGTCGCGCTCTTACACAAGTAAGCGTTTGCCGGTTTTTATTTTCTTTATAATTGTAAATCTCTTCTCAATTTAGGCACTGCTAGCGTAATTACGTCCTCGGAGAAAATCTCCTGCTGAATTTTTGTGTTAAATTATAATGTAATGTAGACATTTGACTAATTGGTAGACTGTTGATAGAATAACTTATTATTCAGCTACCGATACAGACAAAGAAATCTTTCAGCTATTTCTTGATTAATAACTACTAGTTATATTCTATCAGTGGAAGAAGAACTACCAACGCTCCGACAAAACCAGAAATCCTGAAGGCCATAAAAATGCTGAAAACTAGAAAAGCAGCAGGACCAGACGGAATCTTCGCAGGAACATTGAAAATGGACCCCGAGACATCAGCAGACTTGATAACACCACCACTGGAGAAGGTGTGGAAAGAGGGAAATGTACTGGCGGATTGGAAGAAAGGCTATCTATTCAAACTGCCAAAGAAATCAGACTTAAGTCAATGCCAGAATTGGCACGGCACTATGCTCCTGTCCATCCCAAAAAAATTATTAAGCCCCCCTCATCCTGGAGGGAATCAAACACACTCTGGATGAAAACCTTCAACCGTAACAGGCTGGATTCAGGAGAAACAAGTCAGGCATCGATCAAATTGCAACACTTTGTATCATTATTGAACAGAGCTTGAAATGGCAGTCAGCTCTCTACCTCAACTTCATCGACTTTGGAAAGGCCTTCGACAGTGTCGATCGAGAGGTGATTTGGAAACTACTTCGCTACTACGGGGTACCACCAACAAATATACACTTCATCCAACAGTTGTACGATAATGCTGCAAGCCAAGTAATTCACAATGGGAAACTCATGGAATCCAATGAAGTGATGACAGAAGTAAGACAAGCTGGCTGACTGCTATCTCCAGTGATTTTCCTGATTGCGGTAGACTGGATAATGCGACAGACAGCGGGCAACGAGGAGACGGGCATAAAATGAAGCCACACAAAAAACTTGGAGGATCTGGACTTCGCCGATGATACATGTCAGATTTCCCACGAACTGGAAGATATCCAAGTGAAGAGCAACAAGTTGGCAGAAGAAGCATCAAAATAAGACTTCAAGTGAACATCGAGAAAACAGAGGTGATGAAGATTCCTGACCGACAATGAAAACAACAGACAACAATCGACATAAATGGGAGGAATCTGAACGAAGCAACCACCTTTACCTACCTGGCAAGGCAAGTTTTCTTACTCCCAAGTCTGCCTAGAGATCAGCAGCACTCAGCATCAAAAATAAGATCCGGGTTTTCAACTCTAATGTGAAGTCAGTGCTACTATACGGATCAGAGATTTGGCGCCGCATCGCGAAGGGCACTTCGAACAAACTACAGACCTTCATCAACAGCTGTTTTCGCTCATTACTACTCAAGATCAGATGGCGGCCAGTAAAGATCAGCAACAGAGATCTCTGGGAGCGAATCAACCCAGCAGGAACCAATTGTACAGCATATATGCAGGGAGAAATGGAAGTGGATTGGTCGTACTCTGAGAAAACAAACCATCAAGTGACACCACACGATGGGCCACTGTTCGATTGGAACCCGAATAGGAAGCGGCGAGTTGGTCGTCAGTGCGAGGGTGACATGGAGGAGGTTATGCGAAGAGGAGATGAAAGAATGTGGGCAGACGTGGAGTCAGATTAAAAACGCTGGCGGACAATCGAACGCAATGGAGACGTGCAGCTGAAGGCTTGTTTTCGTCTAGGAACTAAAGGAAACCATAATAAGTAGTAATATTCTCTAAGTGCTGTTGCTTATACTAATCTTCAAAAATGCTATTCCCAAATACCAATCTATGTATATAAAGATGAAATTGTTTGTTCAGTACGGTGTAACTGATATCAAGTTGTCTTGTGTCTGGTGTTGACCGGATTTTATTGACCAATTCACCTAGCTAATGAACTTTTGTCGTCATTTAAGATAGAGAAATGCCGTCGTCAAGAAAGCTTGAGTCTAGGGTTTATTCGTAAGGGCACTTATCACTAAGTTTTATCCTCAACCAGTTTATTAGGCAGTGGTTATTTTGTAAAGAGTAATCAATATATTCATTAAAGTTTCACAGGAAGTTAATCGTACCTCAAATACCTTGATAGTAAGCTTCTGACTTTATTACCTGATAACTAATCCTTAAATAGCTGGGGAAAAATTGGTTCCATCAAGGTCAAAGATGCACTTTGCTAATGAGTGCCAGTAAGTAGACAGCACAATTTACGGTCTACCTGCTGATCATCTAAAATTATCTACTATATAATTCGGCAGACTTTTGTTTTGAATTATTCGACGATCTATAGGATGTCCGGCTAATGTTTTATGCTTTTAAAAAAACCAAAAGTTGGAGATTTTAAATAAATCAGTTTAGTTAGTTACAACTCAGTTTTTGCAGTTCTTTATTAAGTAGTTTACAGAAAGATGCACTAACTGGTGTAGTCACTGTAATCAAGCATTCAGACTGTCTGCCACCAATGTGATACAATTCCTGCTTGTTTTCTCAGCTAGCTGATTGATGGAGAACACACTGAAATTAGAAGTCTAGTATGTTCACATAGAAGAAAAAAATTGTTTAAAATAAACTGAGAATGCATAAAACAGCGTTAATGATGACCAAACAGTGTAGGCTTCTTAAAATGGATAAAATCAAATTGGTTACTCCTTAGTCTAACTACTGAACAAAATTAGCGTATAGTAAATTATGGCTGGTCTATTTCCAGACTAGATGTTCGATCCATTTGCCACAAATCTTTAGGACCAGATTTTCCATATGCCAGCCTATGATCCACACTTATTCTGTGAGAGCTCATGATAGTATTCCGCGGTCCAAGCTGCAGTAAGTGGGCAGAGATTTAACTTCAGACCCAAAGACTGGAACTCAAGTGGTAAAGCCAATCAGTACGTTTCCACAGTGAAGTAACTTACAACCTCACAAGTCGTATTGTTTTGCATTTTTATTTTAACTTTTAAGTAGTTTTATTTTTTTGTTTCTAATTTACGTGATTTAGTGAAGTATGATAGGATTTAATTTTTTTTTCGAGGTTTTCATTATCTGTCCTACCCGACTTTTTTCTACTAAACTTTATAGAACACGAATTCTAGTTAGGTGTATTTGTTCAGCAGAGAACTTTAATACAACCTGATAATTTTTGTAATTGCACCCTAAAAATCAATGGTTAGTAGTAACTTTTTGACTAGCTTGTAATTTGAATGTTAACTACAAAAAGGTTTTTATGGTAACTTAATTTCTCTAACTTGACACTGTAATTGTACGTTTTTAGTGATCAAGTTAAAAAATGCTGCTCTCTCTCTATTCATATACAAGATTCAAGGATTGACTGTTAATCATAGAAAACAATGCATAAACAATTATTGACTCATCACTAAAAATTTACTGACTTATTATAAATCTCTGTTAGTATATATAAAATGTATTTCAAAACACGTAACTGGCTAACCAACTGACCGATGTCTTTCGTACATCTCATATCATATTGAACTAGGTAGAATAGCAAATATTTACCAGGTGACCTGAGGAGAACATAGAAAAACATCAGGATTTAATGAATACGAGAGATTATAAAGAGTAAATTCATCTGCGCCATTGTGAATGATTTTAAACCATATCACCAACAGTTGTTAGTTATTGTTTCTTAGCATACCAACATCCCCAAACAGGCATTCTACACCTCCCTTCATGAGGCTATATTTTTGTTAACCATCATAGCATGAAAATATGATATAAACCTAAATAAGCTATTTTGATTGATATCATTTACTGGTGATAAAACGTATGTTCATGCATAGAAGTAGCTATTTTCTTCCTGATTACCAGAATCTAGTGTGTAATCAACTAAATGCTTTCCCAGTAAAAACATCAATCAGACAGTCATTTCATCTTCGTCCTAGTCACATCAATAATGCCCATCATTTATTTCAGGAGGAAATGATTTTCAAATGTTATGACAGTCATGCTCATTGTGGCGTTAATGAGTAAACAACTAATAGGTTACAGTATTCTTGGTTATTTGATTTGTGAAGCTTAACTTATGTCTTCCATTATGGGTAAATTTTTATTTTGATAGAGTCTCACAGTGTTATACAGTAATATTTACTGATGACGTTTCGAGCACAAACTATTGCTCATAATCATATCAAGTTACTCACACAACTTCTTTCCTTCATTTATATACATGTGTGGAATCGACTAGATATTGGATTAAAATTCAATATGAGATAATGTACATTCAGAAATAATAGTACGAGTGTTATTAATCCATTGCAATTAGATGGGAAATACGACGAGTGTTTTTATAGTCATAATAAGTTGATTGTTAGAATGTGTTTGAATGGAAATAGATTATTTATTATCCTCTTCTGATTTGACTGGTGGCAATAATACGAGTGTTATTAATCCATTGCAATTAGATGAAGAGAGTTTTTTATGATGTGCTTGAATGGAAATAGAATTTTAAGACTATTTATCATCTTCTGATTTGACTGCGGCAATAATATCTTCCATATTTCTGGTATTTGCATTGAGTCACTTCTGTTGCATGTGTTGGGTGTAGATTCGATGAACAAAGATTCAGTAATCAACCTCTCTCTCCACCTACCTAGATTACTTTTTAGAATTTTAACCCTCTCCCACCCTATTGTGTGGTTGTGTGTTAATGCATGCATTGCGATTGCCGAGCTTTTTTCTAAATTACTTATCTTCTCTGGGTCAACCATTCTTATCTTAGCTAAATTCTTATGTTCTGACAATCTGACTACCCCTGACCTACTAGTTTGACCTATGTAGTTGACCTCACAGTCATTGCAGGGTATTTTGTAAATTATATTATTTTGTCTAATTGGGTCCACTGGGTCCTTTAACCTACAGAGCTTGTCCCTGAGTGAGTTTGTAGGTTTAAATGCCACCCTAATTCCTGCTTTATTTAGAATCCTACGTAGGGTCTCAGATGTCCCTTCTTTATATGGTATAACTGTAGATGACTTATATTCTCTCTTATTTATTTTATTACTACTAGTTTCACAATTCTTTTTATTTTTCTTTTGGCGTTTTTCAATCTTCCTAATGAATTTTAGAGGATAGTTATTTAAAACCAACGCCTCTTCTATCTGTTTTATTTCATCATTAAGGTCTTTTTTTGTGCTACTTAGTACCTTAATGATGAAATAAAACAGATAGAAGAGGCGTTGGTTTTAAATAACTATCCTCTAAAATTCATTAGGAAGATTGAAAAACGCCAAAAGAAAAATAAAAAAATTGTGAAACTAGTAGTAATAAAATAAATAAGAGAGAATATAAGTCATCTACAGTTATACCATATAAAGAAGGGACATCTGAGACCCTACGTAGGATTCTAAATAAAGCAGGAATTAGGGTGGCATTTAAACCTACAAACTCACTCAGGGACAAGCTCTGTAGGTTAAAGGACCCAGTGGACCCAATTAGACAAAATAATATAATTTACAAAATACCCTGCAATGACTGTGAGGTCAACTACATAGGTCAAACTAGTAGGTCAGGGGTAGTCAGATTGTCAGAACATAAGAATTTAGCTAAGATAAGAATGGTTGACCCAGAGAAGATAAGTAATTTAGAAAAAAGCTCAGCAATCGCAATGCATGCATTAACACACAACCACACAATAGGGTGGGAGAGGGTTAAAATTCTAAAAAGTAATCTAGGTAGGTGGAGAGAGAGGTTGATTACTGAATCTTTGTTCATCGAATCTACACCCAACACATGCAACAGAAGTGACTCAATGCAAATACCAGAAATATGGAAGATATTATTGCCGACAGTCAAATCAGAAGAAGATGATAAATAGTCTTAAAATTCTATTTCCATTCAAGCACATCATAACATTCTAACAATCAACTTATTATGACTGTAAAAAAACACTCGTCGTATTTCCCATCTAATTGCAATGGATTAATAACACTCGTATTATTGCCACCAGTCAAATCAGAAGAGGATAATAAATAATCTATTTCCATTCAAACACATTCTAACAATCAACTTATTATGACTATAAAAACACTCGTCGTATTTCCCATCTAATTGCAATGGATTAATAACACTCGTACTATTATTTCTGAATGTACATTATCTCATATTGAATTTTAATCCAATATCTAGTCGATTCCACACATGTATATAAATGAAGGAAAGAAGTTGTGTGAGTAACTTGATATGATTATGAGCAATAGTTTGTGCTCGAAACGTCATCAGTAAATATTACTGTATAACACTGTGAGACTCTATCAAAATAAAAATTTACCCATAATGGAATTACACTCTACCACAGTGCCCAAGTTTTATTCTTATATCAATGATAACTTATGTCTTGAAATAAAATCTTTCTTGAATTTCAGCTGTGATGATGTGCGCATGTTTTAACTACTGAATTTACTTTTTTACAGTAATTTACGATGTTTTTAACGAGTTGATCACAGATTGATATCAGTTAGAGAACCATTGGAAACCAGGGTGTACCGGATAGCTGTTTCATCCTAGCCAGGGAATCATCGGCAGTACGCACCCACTGGGGTTCGAACCCAGGACCTTCCGGTTACAAGGCAAGCTTGTATACCATTTAGCCACTGGGACCCGATTCAATGGCTCATGAATTCTAACTTCTACCAACTGATATCAATCCATGATCAACTCATAAAAAACATAACTAATCCTTACAGAACAACTATAGAAAAGTTAAGCTGTAAATTTTAAAATAACAGTTATTCAAAGTTTTATTAGAAGTATTAGTACATTGTGTTATCAGTAACAAAAGTGCTAATGACAAGAATAACGATATTAATCACAATAATAAATGACGCAAAACTGTAATAGAAACTAGTCTTAAGATTTATATGAAATTCTCATTTGTCAATTGGTGGGTGGTGACTAGCAGTGGAATCCAGCTGGATTCAGTCTTTCTTGTAATAAGACGAATACCGGTAACTGTTTAGTTCACCCTTGCGTACTTTGTATATAATACAGATTTTACCAACAGAAATGCATAATGATGTTTCATTTCATTTTAGTGAAGTCATGGGGAATACATATATATGATCCTGTTTGTATCTAAAATTCGTTAGTAATTCTCTTCGTGAAGAAGAAACATTAATAAGATGTCATTTCAGTGGTCCCTGAGTAATCATGCTTATGCCTTATCAAACTTGGGCAGTGTATTGGCATATAATTCCACATTCTATAACATATGATTATGAGTATTAAATTTTGTTTGAAATGTTATCGAGTGTAAATAATTTTGTATCACTATGTGTTACATCAACAAAGATTTCAGTGAAGTAACAGCGAGTCGAGTTCAGTTTCATTTCTGATTTGACGACTGGGGATAAATGTCTTAAGCTGAAATTATTTTTGTTATTTAACTGAACAAAGTATAATCGATAACTGAAAATAGGAATAAACCACACTTAAAATTTAATTTCTTGATTTCTACATATTTTTTTCCCCAAGAACAATAAAAATAACTAACAATCGTTGAAAGGCAAAGTGACGATTTAAGCATTTCTCTGAAATCCTGCTGAGTTTTTATGTGCGTAATTAGTAATTTTTTTCTTGTGATCATTGTCAGTATTACTAAGTAATATAATAACTGAACGGATTTTGCTAATATAAATAAATTCAGATTCCATTTATTATTTGTAAAGTATAAGTTCATGTATGTGCTATGTCTGTTTAATAAGTACTATTATTGATGAAATAAGCATAAGTTTTTATCTTCATAAGCTATTTGATTACTTTTTAAAATTATAATATATATGCACTCCATCCAAATGGGGTAAATAAGAAAAAATTGAGAAGTTTTTTTCCACATATGATTATGATTAATTACTTATCAAACTAATTTTGGTTACTTTTTTAATTTATTTAAAGAACAGCGAACCGTGCTTTATATATATATATATATATATATATATATATAATAGTTGGTTTGTAAGGATTAGTTTTCTTTTTACGAGTTGATCACGGATCGATATCAGTAAAGAAAAATTCCCATAGTGTAATGAGAACAAGATAGATGGACAATACATCCATTTCCATAGTTTCATACCCATACAATATCAACGGAATGCGATTCATTGTCTTCGTTATAGAATAAGACGCAGATGTATTAAGGATTGTTTCGAAGATGAAATCGAAAATCTTGAAAATATCCTGCTACAAAATAGTTATTCATACAAACTGTGATCAAGACTTGACCGAATAGTTCCAAAATAATTGGGCACCAAGTGAGAAGTAGAGACTTGTAAAAATTATAATTAGAAAACAGAAAGATTGAGCAAAGAAATATTTACTTTTCAATTAGATCTCCATTTCTGGCTCTACACTCTCTCTCTCTCTATAATATATATATATTATATTATATATATATATATATATATATATATATATATATATATATAGCATTTTTATTGCAATACACAACAGTTTACCAATGAAGTGGCGATACGTTTGTTAACAATAATTAGTCAGTGTCAAAATGTCAACGGGTTGATAATAAACGAAGAAAATCAATACACATTTAAAAGGTAAAAATCGTTAGAATAAATTAATTTTAGAAGGATAACACGTAATTAAAGATGAAATGGTCAGAAAAATAAAATAATTTGGACAATTATAATTTTGATAATTTTAAAGGTTTATGGGGTGGGGGCGAAATAATCCGGTTCATACAACTATGTAACGATGGCCAATGCAAGGAAAGTGGCTGTACAAATTTCTTCTGAATACATACGTTTGGCTTCTTCAGGTCGATTCCTATTGCTTCAGCTGTCTGTAGAAGACGAACTCGTAGAGCAAAATTAAGATTAGGGAGAATGCGATAGATAACTTTAAATGCTGTATTAACATTAGCCTTATGCGCACTGTCTACAAGGTGTGCTAAAATAGAGCTACAAATAAATCTTGTTTATCCCTTGCTTAACCATGCTGGATGATGTTTGGAAATACGACGATGAACCTGCCTAATTTTACGCCCAATGTAGCTGGCTCCGCAGCTGCAGTCAAACTGGTAAATACACACAGAAGAGGCAAATTTAGGTAGTTTATCCTTATTTCTCGAAATTAGAATAAGGGTGGTTGTGAAGAGACAACGTACCTCTGCTGCATAATAAGCTCTTTTAACTGCATTCTTCAGGCGCTGTGTTATAATTTCACTGATGTTGTCACCGAGGAACTGCAGTTTATTGAACACTGGTTTAAACGGACTATTTCGCCCCTTCCCCATAAACCTTTAAAATTATCAAAATTATAATTGTCCAAATTATTTTATTTTTCTGACCATTTCATCTTTAATTACGTGTTATCCTTCTAAAATTAATTTATTCTAACGATTTTTACCTTTTAAATGTGTATTGATTTTCTTCGTTTATTATCAACCCGTTGACATTTTGACACTGACTAATTATTGTTAACAAACGTATCGCCACTTCATTGGTAAACTGTTGTGTATTGCAATAAAAATGCTATATATATATATATATATATATATATATATATAGAGAGAGAGAGAGAGAGTGTAGAGCCAGAAATGGAGATCTAATTGAAAAGTAAATATTTCTTTGCTCAATCTTTCTGTTTTCTAAGTGTCTAAGTGAGGATTTTTTTACATTGAAAATTATAATTGTAAAATCTCAGCGAAATTGAATTGCATAATTCCAACGTTTCCTTCAGCAAACTGGTCCAAACTTCTTCGGGGAAATTAATCAAAATTAAAGTAACAAATATCCAATGACCGGCCCATGAATTCTAACTTCTGACAACTCATGACGTAGCTCGCCTTGTAACCAGAAGGTCCTAGGTTCGAACCTCGGTGGGTGCGTTCTGATAAAGAGTCCCGAACTAGGACGAAACAGCTGTCCAATACTCCCAGGTTCTCCAATGGTTCTCTAACTGATGTCAGCTGATGATGAAATCCTTCAACCAAAGATCTATGCACAAAAAGGACATCTCTTGTTTTCAAAAACTTTGCCTAATCATATGAGTCATGAAACATGCATCAACATGTATAATAAACAAAATTGTACGAGCTGTGATCAAAATTTCACCTCAGACTTTCAAATATTAGTCTACTTTTGTTAAACACTTTAAACAGAGTCTACTTTTCATCAGAGTACGTCCGACTAAAAGTTCATGGTCGTAGATAACTGAATATGAAAATATATGTGTATCTTCAGTATACAATGGTGCATGTATGTGTGTATGGTTGAACAGCTGTAAAACATTTGTTAGCCTTTCCATAAGAAGATATAGACATTCGGGAATTTAGACCAAGTAGGATTAATTAGTGATAAATATTCGTTTTTTTATTTATTAATCAGGATTTGCCATGCGTCAGCTAACATCACACTTTCACGTCGCACATTCGTAGGTATTTTGCCTCACACTTTCATATGCTGCTTTCTCCCGACCTCTCAGCAGCGTCCCAAGTAGCAGTCTCATCGCTGACAGATCTTGAACGCCACTCAACTGCGAAGAAGCCTCGAATTCCTGCCCGAAAATCCATATGTCTCCATCAAAAACTGCAGGGCATAGGCTTTCCATTTATCGGTAGGCAGCGACACCAAATGTAACAACAGAAGACAAGGGCCAGGCAACAGATCGTTTAATAAGGAAAATCACCATATATTTATAGATTTTAATGTACATTATTGTAGATTATTGTTAGTAGAAAATACAGTCTTGATTGGTTGTTTCTCACAGAAAGTTAACGTTGCATCTCTTTGTGGCTGTGTCAGATCATCCATATGCTAACTGTATCCGCCTACGCAAAGTCTGCTGTCCTTCTTTGACTTTAATAAACATAGTTTTATAAATCCACGTAACATTATATGCATAATAGTGGTACTCGATACAATGATAACAATAGTGATTCTGGTTATGATAAAAACGGTTCAGACAGCCAAAATAGATCAAATTTTCGAAATGAATAAAGTTGTCATAATGTTAACTGATAAATTCATTCCTTACTCAAATCTTTTATAAACGTGATGGATACAGTGACTACATAAGAAATGAATAAAGATATTTGAGAGCTTTCTATTAGATATTCTCTGAATAGTAAGGAAATAAATGGTGCAAGAATCTCTTGTGAATGCAAATCTGAGGTTATTCGTTAAATTCCCTAACAGTTTGAATGTGTTTCAATTCAGACCTTGGCACAGAAGTGCACCATTTCAAACTGTCACACTTTATGTACACATAAAGGTAGAGAAAAGAAAGAAATATATTCAAAAGAACTACAATGAACAGAAATGTACGGCAGAACAAAGAGTAACACAGAGATATAAGAGAATTTAGTGGATATGGAATGTTACAAAAAGCAAATGCACTTGCACAGCTGAGGACAGTTTTGGGCCATATCACCAACAGTCGCAAACCAGCGGTTCGTAGCATCACGAGGACCCCAACCAAGCAATCTGTAACTCACTACATGGCTCAAACCAACTGTTGCAGACTTCATAGAATGATGTGAGTTTTCAGTCTAGTTAGGTGATATAAATAAGTCATATACACTAGTTTACACTGAAACACCCTTTAAACTATCTAACAGTGCTCACTGCATGATTTCCGTGAAATAAACAGCTGACTCAGTAAATATTCAGATGTAGGAAATTTAGGCAGCTTAACCTTCACCTTCTAGAAAAAAGCCAGTTGACTCGAGAAACTGATACCACTTTGTGCACGCGAAATCAAATGAATTACTAAAAATACTCCTTTTTAAATATAATGTACAAGGTAAGACGGAACGGCACAAGGTAAGTTTGATGGTGGAGGCGCTAGTGAAACCATTTTAATCGTGTTAAAGTAGCGCATATTTAAAAATAATATTAATCCTACAATTTTAATTGCGCCGTAATTCTTAACATTTCAACTATATCGAATTACCAAATTTTATATATCGAGTGTAACACTTTCATTTTGAACCAGTGAGTTTCTCTGCTTATCGATTAATTATTTATTGTGTGCCAGATTAATTGATTAATGATTTACTCACGATCATAATGTTTACTCTTAAGGAACATTATCAATTTTCCAATGATTGTATTGCCAATGAAGTGGAAAGTATATGTGTCTCTTAATGTTCTCGCGTCATCTCTGTCATTATTATTATTATCATTATTATTATTATTATTATTATAATAGTAGTAATGGTAGAAGTAGGTTTGGTATCGTCGTCATAGTCATTGTTGTTGTTGTTGTTGTTACTTCATTTAAGCATGTTTCTCATTTCGATTCAATTCTTCTAACATCTTAAGTTGAATTGCAAAAGAGAAAAATAGTGAGCGGTTAAAGTTTTCATGATGTGACATATAGACGATTGGTGCTATTTAAAAAAAATAATTCTGACAATAAACCTGTGAGTAATAATGCCTTGAAATATAATACGCTTATATGCTTTTTTTCTTCAGTTTCTGAGTGTGTCTGTCAATTTTTCTATTACTTTTGATTTCTTGTTTTTCTTCTCACTCAAAGTATTTTTATCATATCTAAATATCTTCTATCAAATTAGCCTAAATTGGTTAAGAGATGCTTGTACTCATTTAGTTATACCACTCTTCTGATAAGTGTTTTCAATAGAGTTGTTTTGTACGAGAAAAATCAGCAAACTGAAAAGCTGATACAGTTTCAAGAGAACAGAAGCTGTTCACAGAATCTGTGTTAATCAGGTGAACACCATGAATGAATTTCAGATGACTCAACACTATTACTGGAGATATCCAAAATGGCGTTATCATTGGAATCATAAACAAAGTCAGGGAGTTAAATGAGTCGCTTAATATGATTCTGAACTGTAAATTATGTCTAAAATATCACGAATAAATCGTACTTTTTCACTGTATGCTATATCAAAATAAGTCAATTCGCTATAAAATCAATGTATACTACGACGTCCAAGTTTTATTTCGAAATAAGATCACAGCATTTTTGCATTTTGAAAGTAACTGTGCTGTGTAACAACACACAAATCTATAAAACTTACTCCTATTGATTTAAATTTCACATCAAAGTGCGGATATTTCGTTTGTTTCGTTTAGAATAAAAGAGATCGGAGGTTAGTGATTTTGACTGACTTGTATACAATTCGGTCTTAATACATTTAAATATAATTATTTTCCATCTCACTTTGAATATTTGGTACGTTTTCTTCCCACGCTTTCTTTGTTTGCTGGTTCAAACTCATTATTTCTGTTGTATTTATTCTACTACTAGTTTCTTACCTATACCATTTAAAAGGGTAGCTTTTAGTTTGAATTTGGATATTTCAGTGTATGTATTTCTGAAACCATGGTGAATTATAAAAGACAATTCACATTTTCTGCCGACTAAGTCTGAGCTATAGAAGAGATGCTAGGTTTTTCAACACTTCTGTAAAGTAAAGGCGCCAATGATTCAGCAACTCAAACCTGAAATCTATGTGCAGTAAAGGTTTTTCAGTCTCCTATTCTACCACACCATTAGACACCTTCGTACTTATTCGGTTCTGTTTTATAGTAAGTAATTCACTATCATCACTCCTACGCGTTTCGTTCTGTATATTTTACTAGTCATTGCCTTTATTCTCATCCTCTTCAAACTTGTCGAGTAGGCGATCAACCAAAATGCTTCTTATCTAATCACGAATTTCATCTATCTTATCAAAATTCAAACTTTTATTTAATTCTACTGTATATTATTACGCAATTTCTTCCTAATGTTAGAGACTATATCTGAGTAACTGAATGAGTTGTGTCACACCATACATTGCTCAATGTGCGTCGGTGGCACAGTGGTAGAGTGCTCACAAAAGACGCATGTGGTCCGGGGTTCGATCCCCTGCCAACGCACTCCTTCACCTCGGTAAGCCAGTAATAAGACTTGCAAAGAAGGAAGGTTGGGCATGAAGCCAGCAAACCCATCCTGTAAAAGTAATCACCACTGCTACAGAAACTTCAAGCCTCTAACTTAAAGCTTTCTGTTGTACTGTGAAAGTAAAGGAATAATATATATATATATATATATTGCTCAGTAATACATACTTTACAGCCTTTGAAGATGACTTTTTCGATGAAGAAAATTCTCTTTTCGCTTCACTGTCTTTCGTTTGTTTTAATACTCAAAATAGTTGTATTTTCGGTCATTGAGAGTATGGTGATAAAAATGAATCTGTGACTCAACTTTCCTCTTAATCACTAATTTATTTTACTTGGAAAAAATAATTAATTACCTCTGTATCCAATGTGTATTTGAAACTTTACTGTTTAAACTATTCAAGATGTAAGTAACCGATTCAGGTGTGAGATTAATGTATGCAAATAGATTGTCTAATAATAATAGTAATAATAATTAGTGCAATCGTCTGATTATTATTATTATTATTATTATCTGGCAACTAATGAGTAAATGTGTAGTGCATTGTTGTAAGAAGCAAAAAGTCTTTTTATCAGCCTAAATTATCTCAAAATGAAAATTCATTTATTAACTTGTTTTATCTAATCTTTTTATCTCAGTGTATCATAACTTTCTGTTTACTTAGTGAATTATCTGGTTGATGTATACACAGATGTTTTTTTAGTAAAAAAATTGAAAATCTATTGTACTTTTTGTATTATTATTATTATTTACACTACATCAATATGCGCTCAATAAACAAGGTCATGTAGTTTACTATTAATTTTCGTCTTCTCATCAGTAATAAAAGAAGCAAGTATATTAATCTCTTTTCTGAATTTATCTCTTGCTTCATTGAAGTGTAGGAATACAATCAATGGTGTTTGTTAACTCAATGTTCAAGAAAAATTATTGTGCTTCACTCACTCTCTTGTAGTTAGAAAGTTTGAGATAGAAAAATATAAAGCTTAATTTCGATATCTGCTTATATTAATGGTAGCATGTTGTGTTTATAAGTATGCTTTCTGCTTATCGCATAAAGTAGGCCCAGAAATGTCTTGTTCACAGTGCAAAACATAGACCTGATTGATCAACATTGTTAGCTGATCACGGGAACAATTTTCAGTGAGTACCAATTCAGGTGTTGGTTTGTTGAGATTTGATTGGTTTCAGGATTTCCTCATGAACTGACATCGGTTAGAAAACCATTGGAAAACCTGCAGGGTGTACTGGACAGCTTTTTCGTCCTAGTCTGGGACTCTTCATCAGCGCACGCTCACCGGGATTCGAGTCCAGGACCTTCCGGTTACAGGGAGAGCTCGTAGACAATTAAGCCAATGGGACCCGATCCAATGGCCCATGAATTTCAAGTTCTGCTAATTCACGACATGGTGTGACCACCAGTGAATTTTATAAGTGAGTATCTGTCCTCACTTCTGACCTACTTTACCCCACTAATTCATAATGAAATCCTGTATATCACTTCAATAATATTTGATATTATTGTTATTTATACTGTTAGATGTGTAGGTAGTTTATTCGCTATTAATTGCATTTAGTTATCACTCGTGCTTGATTTCATTCCTTTGCATTCCAAATGGAACATAGTGCTGCAGGCTTCAAACCTTGAAGTTACAGTAGGCTTGATGTATTTCTAAAGAATCTCATATCCAACATTACTATTGACTTGTAAACCGGGTGAAGTTAGAGTGAAGTAAAGTATCGAACCCTGAATCACATGTGTAATTGGCAAGCATTCTAACACTGAAGCACTGACGATAACCTTCAAGTAATGTGATCTAAGTATTCCCTTTTAAGATGAAACACAGAATTGGTTGCTGTTATTTGTATTAAACAGGAGCTCATCATTAGTCGTTCAGTAAACAATAACAGTAAGAAAAACAATTTTTTTTATTCCTTCACGTTCCCAGTGGAACATAGGGCTTCAAGCTAGAGGCTTGAAGTTTCAGTAGCAGTGTTTATTTTTACAGGATGGGGTTGCTAGCCTCATGCCCAACCTTTCCTCTTCACCAGCTTTTTATTTCTGGCTTAGCGAGGTAAAGGAGTGCGCCGGCTGGGGATCGAACCCTGGACCATGTGCATGGTCGGCGAGCGTCCTAACCGCTATGCCACCGACGCACTAAGAAAAACAATGATACTTTTTAATTTCCAGTTAGCTTTTGTTATACTGTAAAGCCTGTATGTAGTAACTTTATCATCTGCATTGTACCACAGATTTTACAATAGTATCGATAATTTAGTCAAGTTAAATAGTTATACTTACTGTGACTGTTAGTATTTCTTAAAGTGAAATGTTTACCTCAATTTACTTTGATTATTGTGCCTTATTTCATTGCTTCTAATTACCTCAATAGAGAGCTGCTGAAGACGTTATCACGGCTACTGTTTACTTAGAACAGTATATCATTCATACTGTCGGTTCATCACTGTTACCAATATTACTTCGATTTCTTTTAATGAAATTACCGTCTCATATTTTGCTTGATTCAAGTTCACAAGTAAATTATTCAGCATTTGAAGACAGTAATAATAATGACAATAATAATCAATATAGTTCTACTGAATGCTCTCCAGCCAGTCGTATATCTGTAAATGATGTCA
The DNA here is from genome assembly GCA_944472155.2 of Trichobilharzia szidati. Lineage (NCBI taxonomy): Eukaryota > Metazoa > Platyhelminthes > Trematoda > Strigeidida > Schistosomatidae > Trichobilharzia > Trichobilharzia szidati. The sequence goes on along the minus strand of OX235274.1, from coordinate 67,609,044 downwards.
ATTCATCAGAATTTTTTGGTGAATCAACTGAAGATAATCTTCATAAGGGTGATAGCGATGATGTGTCACTTTTCAATAATAACAATAAAAATAACCAACATCCCAATTCAGTGTCTAGCATAACTTATATGGATCTGATTATCGCTCGGATACATCAATGCAATAGTTTAGTAAGTCTTAATATAATTGTGATTTTCATTCCTATTGCATTTTCTGTCCTACAGATTTACCGTTACCTTGGTTATATAGTGTCTGTGTGTGTGCGCCATTTTCATAATACTTTGTTTCTGTGTTTTTTCTATACACACCTAAACATATTTCACCTTGTATCCAATAAAAGGAAAAAATTGTTCCTATGGTTTTGTTAGGATTCTTAATTTGTATCACATGAGTGGGTGGCTTTATTAAAAGACAGCTTAACAACTACACTATAATATTCTGCTGATAGTTAATATCGATAAACAAAATTATTTCCCCTTGTATACCAAATATGTTACCAAATAGGTGTCTGTGTTATGCTCTGTTGCATTACAGACCATCGTGTAAACCCCGAAGCATATTTATTTGTAGCTGTTTATGCATGCACCTGCTTATTGGTAACTTATTTGAGGCAGAAGTATTGGGTGCCGTATGATAAGGCAGCAGAAATCTATCTAAGATCTCTCTCATTGTTCCCTCCCCGTTCGCCCTCTTGAAGGCACGCTTACAGACATCGACAAAGTGGTCATCTTGTCCATAGGATTGCGGCTGATGCCGAATTGGACATTTAGGACGGAAAACCAGCTTAACATTCGTATTCACAGTCGAAGATATTTGACTGGCAGCCAAGATTTTTTCAGCAGACTGTAAAATGCTTTTGCAACAGAGAAGTACCTAAAGCATGACTTGAAGTGAAGTCGTTTGATGAAGACAACACGTTCAAACATACTGAATTTATTGGGACATTTGAGAGATTGAGCTTATCTACCGAGTCAAGACCAAGTAAATTCAGATCATGATGTCTTGTGAGATAACATACACCATGGGATTGATGCTCATGAAAATAAACATGCCAGTTGATGTCACCTATGAGTTCTTTAGCTCATCTCCAGAAGCGTTCTTAGCGATTTGTCCTGTAGGAAGAATTTGTGGGCACCCAAGTGTGCACCACGTGTTTCGCGAAATTAAGGTAATATCTGATGCCGTATCCAACTGAAGACGAATAGGTTTGCTGTTAATAGATAGAGTAAGATACTTTCATCTACTGGCAAAATTGACTTTAGGCGTTTCGAAAATGGTCTGTACTCGAGGGGGTTGTTTCGAATTGATAGGACTACGTCTGTTCCTCACCGAACGGTTTTTCTGTGGTTAACAGTAACCCTGTTTATGTTCAAAACGGTAACACTTGAGGCATTTATGTTTCTTGAATTGACAAAATTTGGCGAAATGCAAGGAATCACAGTACCAGCACACAGGAGGAGGTTTAGCTGAATTTTGAGACTGACGTGTTGTGTGCGTAGCGGTGGTCGGGGGAGTCTTCACTGCGTTGAGTGAACTAAATCCAGACGGCTGTGGCTTGCACTCCACCATAGCAGTATCGTGTTTCAGGTTGATCAAGCGTTGGCATTCTGCTGTCACCATTTGCAAAGTTATTTTTGGGTCTTGTCCCACGAGTGACAAAAGTCTAGTTCTTATATCAGCATCTTCTTGGCTCTCCAAACCACAAATAAAAATCAAACACTTAAACTGATCTGATGTCATCTCATGTGTTTTGAATCTTTCACATTTCTTGTTCACTTTTCCAGCGTAAGTGACATAATCATCGGAAGGTATTTTTGTTAACTGAAAACATTGATACCGAATATTAAACATGGATGACTGTTCACCAAAAATTTGGGATAAAACGGTGACTGTCTCGTCGAAAGAAAACTCACGTGGATTCTTTGGCAGAATGAAATTAACATATTTGTTATGCTTGACAGTACCAAGTTTTCGCAATAACAATCGCACTTTAACAGCATCATCAAACATGGCGCCATTCAATACGGAAAACATCTTCATATCGGTTGAACCATGCATAAAATACGAGACCAGATATTGGATCGTAGTTGAGCTCACTGATAGAATTTCAGATGCTTTCATATTTGTCTGAATAAGATGTTGGGGGAACTTGAATGGTCATCTTCTGAGTGAGAGTTTCGACTAATTTTAGTTGAGCTACTGCACTTTGAACTTGCTGCTTCTGTAAGATGGTTTTGATATCATACAGAGAGATCGACATTGTAAGCGGATGGAAATTAGCACAGTCGAAAATGTGTTATGGCTGCGCTGAACAGAATAAAAACCCAGTCTCCACTTTGTTATATCTGTAATGAGTGAAACCCCGTCGCTTGTTTGTTATAGCTGCACTGAACTGAATAAACCTGTTGCCACTTTGTTATAACCGCACCTGCTAATTAGTAATAACGGTAGTGAACTCGATTGGCACGCTAATATGCCTATTTGTCTGTTGTACCTTCCCATTCACTGAGCCACGCAAAAATTACAAGACAAAGGCTGGCCTGTGACTGTAAGATACTGCACTGTACCGTATATTTATCAGGAGAACGACACATAGTATTTATACATTTTGACAGCAATAAAGTTGGCTCAGCCGTGGGAAATAATTGATCACACAAGTCATAATATGTGTGAGAAATGATGACATACTATTTTATGCAGGATCCTATCACTGTTACATATTTCATAAGCTGTGAAAATATATATATATATACTTTCATTTATTTAAGAAGAATTAATCGGGTTTTATCCATGTAGTCAGAAATTTAATGTGAACCATCTTGGAAGTTTTCAGGTAGAGGACAGTACATACTAAAAAAAATCCAAGTGGGCGAAAATCTACAAAATAAAATATCTCGTCGCTTCCTCTTCCCTTCACAGCATGAATCTCAACTTTTTTGTAAAACCCTAGGCGCGTTCAACTAATTCAAAACACTTTCTAGTTTCAAATTATAGTAATTTCGTCTCCTTAATATCAGATAAAAATACAGTTAAACGAATTAAAGTGAAAATTCACGATCTACTAGTGTAAAACAAAAATTGTTCAGTTACCTTTGAAGCATTTTTTTACTGATAGATTAAGAATAAATTCAGAGTTTCACTGAGACGATAAATCGAAAGTGAGAAACATAAACTCCATTCATCGGATTTCAAACAAATAATAATGAAGTCAAATTTTAAAAATTGTTTTATTTTTATAATCAGTTATACTGCTCTAAATATCACTTATTGACTATCTTACAGTCATGATGGTCAGAATCTTAATACATTCTATTTTTAACGTTTCCATGAATTGGTGGTGAGAATATCTGAGATATCCTTGAGTTGGCAGACTGCTACCGATGTCGTGAGTGTTGTATTAAGGTGAAATAAAATCTCTGTCGCGGCAGAATAGGAACTAGCAGCCTCCAATACTAGTCCGGTGTCCTACCAGATGAGATGCGAGGCCCAACTACCAACTATGTCACCATTTTACTGCAATCATTATCCGTTATGTCTAGATTCCAAATGAATGAATGATATGTAACTAGCCTTCTTCCATCGCATTAGCTACCCAGCTAGATTACCTCCTGCCAACCCTAATCACATTAATTTGGATTGAGAGAAGCAGGCTGTTAATTGGCAAAGAGGCCATCTGAGGTAGCGTCAAAGTATATTCAAATTTTTACCTTATTGCAAATCCAGTTTTAAGCTTCACTGCATACCTACTGTCGTTGAGTAATACCCAATTTCAGTAATGAAGTTCATTCCTATTTCAACATAATTTAGAGTTAGTCAGATTAATACACTTTTCCAAAGTTTAAGACGAAAGTGCTTCACTATCTTTATTGAGTTCTATGATCATTATCGTCAGCCGTCTAGTGACTAAGATCAATATCATGTTTATTCGATGTCCCTCCTGCATAATATTCACTTTCATAAAGCCATCGAACTGAAGGTATTTAACTTAAGTTCGCGTTCCAAATGTAATCTGACAATACTTCATCATACTCACACTAAGTTTGAAAGACTGAATAGAAAGATAGTTGGATAGTATTTTGTAACAGATGTGCACTCATTGGTTTTAATTTTGATTAATTTCCCTGAAGAATTTCGGACAAGTTTGCCAAGAGAAACTTTGGAATTATTTATCTCAATTCTGATGATGTTTTAAAAACATAATTTTTACGTATGAATCTTTCATGCCAAATGATCATCGTGCATGTCACACAGAAGGCTGGTGTGACATTTGCCGACTTACGTCACCTCTTGCGTAGACGTGATATCCGGCTATTGACCAAAGGACGTGTGTACTACTCAGCAATTCACTACGTCCTCCTTTATGGCTGTGAGACATGGTCATTGAAAGTAGAAAACATGAAAAGGTTAGCTGTCTTTGATCACAGGTGTCTGCGTTTTGTCTCCCACATAAGTTGGTATAATGAGGGGTGGGTAATATTGCAGTTAGGCGCAGAGTCCCAGGTAAGCAGGGGAAATCAGTAAACGTACTTGTGAAACTACATTGAGGAAGATGACTAAGACTAATTTTACTTATGCCTAGCTATCGCCTTCCCCGACGGATAATATTAGCTGACATAAAATCAGGTTGGAAAGTAGTTAGAGGTGGTCAAACCAAATTTTGACATCACTCTATAAAGTCTTTAATAGTTCATTTTTAGGCACATAAGGAAGTGTGGACTGCCTGCTTTGAATCGTTGGAGTGCTAAGAACCAATGGCTCAAGACTATTGTTAATACGGCTGAAAATCGTTCTCAGTGACGGTAGAAATTTCAAAAAGAGGTCACTTTCTTCACTTATACAGGCAGCATCGTTTCAACTACACGCGGCACGTTTGAAGATGTCAAAACCAGGATCGGGAAAACAAGGCACACCTTCATCACTCTGAAATCAGTTTGGAAAGCTACTGCACTCAGCACAAAGAACAAAATTCAGATTTTCAACAGTAATTTCAAGTCAGTCCTTCTATATGGGTGAGGAACTTGACGCGTCACGACAAGCGTTTCCAACAGTCTGATGCAGACTTTTGTCAACAGGCGCCTTCGCTGGTTCCATACTGAAGATCAGATGTCCAGTTGGAAGGGAAATGTGTCAGGGAACTCTTGGAATGAACGAAACAACCTACTGCTCAAGAAATATGCCGAAGAAAATTGAGATGGATTGGTCACACACTGAGGAGACCGTTGGGTGCCATCGCACTTGAACAGCTCCCGATTGGAACCCGAATGGGAAGCGACGAGTTGAGCATCCGAGAGTGACATGGAGGAGATCGTGCGAGGTGGGGACTGGAGACTATGAACAGTCGTGAGGTTAGCTGAAGGGAACCGCAGAGAACAGGACAAAGTGGAGATTTGCTGTTGAGGCTCTATGCTCATCTCAGAATCCAAGGGATCAATAGTAATATTGCATGCACTATCAAACCTATGATCTCCGGAAAATATGGTTTGGAAAAGAAGATACTGAGAATGTTATGATCCACGGACTAAATTGTTACTGGTTTGCACTTATAAAGGCTCTTAAAACATAAAACACCTAACCAATGGAATACTAAATTTATTTTTCACTTAAGGGGATCATGTGTTATCTTTTTGCTCTATTTCCCATGTTACATGTTTAAAAGAGTTTGTCAAAATGCACTATGTAGATTGTTATTATTATTATAATACAGTGTAACTATATTTGCACTTTTTTTTTAAATTTCACAGAAATTATTATAAGAGTGTTAGAAGAAAGTGGAATTCTCTATTAGTATTAGCATAATGATTTTTTTGACTAGGTAAAATTTAAAATAGTTCATAATTTGGGTGTGATTATATTATATAGTGTATTGATTTCCTTTTGGGATGGTCATTGTTGAAATGGACATGCCCTTCCTTTCACTTACCTATACATCCTGTTTACTCTACTAGCCATTTGTTAGAAACAGAATAAACCAACAAATAAAATTTTCGTCACAAAATCTTTGAATGTTTACCTACATTGCTGTGTCACTGGAGCAAGAAAGTCTAGCTTTTATTTTGTTACTGAAGTTATGGGAATAATTTCTCTATTATAATTAATTCTGTTTTCAATAGCTTAAACGTTAGTGTTCATTTAAAAATTAAAAAGTAGGTGGTGTCATACAATCAAACTGACATTTAATTATTCAATAATAATCAATTTTATTCACTACTGTGTTTTGATCTATTTTTAAACCACTTAGGTAATCAGGTTACCAAGATTTACCCGAAGAATTAGAATATCTTTAGTGTGAATGCTGTACATCCAGAGAAGTGACATGTCAAATAAAGCATACCTTGGATCTCGGTGTTATTTAAAACCTAAAAGGTTACGTAGAGAATATTTCATGTCTCAAATTAAGTTAGATTATTTAACCAACCAAAGAAATTGTTCACTAGCAAAAAGGACGCTCGAGTGATAGAGCTAAAGAATGAGACTCTATGACCTTCTTGTCTTTCTAAGGGCTAAGATGTGTTCGGTTTTCCTGAAGACTAATGCTGGATTACCCAGTCGATAGGTATAGGTATATTCTTCTTCTGCTAATTGGCTTATACATTCGTGTTTCATCCAGTAGAATGAGTTTGAAACAATAACCGTTTACTTTAGCCCTTTCACGGTGAGTATACCCCACAGCCACGCAGGAATCTGTTAAAACTGCTCTCAAAATGTACACTTCGCTGAAAACAGTATTCGCTACGAATTACTGGAGATAGATAATCATTAACTCCTTTCATTCTTACGTCTATCCGACTGACCTTTCTGACATGATAAAATCTAAGGCATTCTTTCCTGGGTCTGGAGAAATGTGTGGCTTATTAGGATGTAGCAGCTCAACTACCTAATCATTGCAGTAGTCTTTAATCAGCGACCTATCGTCTAAACTACGAAAGTATGCATTGCTTTTATGGTTAGAGTCATCGAAATTTTAAGAGTAAATGTTTAGAGACTCTTTGTTCTCGATGGGGGAGACACATTCACTCCTAAACTTATTCCAAGTTCTAAAAATCCTCACAAATCGTTATTTAACAGTCTCATTTCTTAGGCACTTTCACCCATTGTGATACCATTATATTTCCTTCCCCCAGCTTTTGTGTGCTTCTCCGAAGTGCGTTAACTTAAATGGATACACTTTAGTGCACCGAGATTAGTTTCAAATCGAAACTTACAAATCATGTCATAATTCATGAATTGTTTAACAAAATAATTTGAGTTTAAATTGTTTATTGGATTCATTATATTTCTGCGTTTGGTAAAGTCCCAATTATTAATGAGATGCAGTCTTACAACTAAATACCATGCGGTTTACTTAGCTTTGACCAACACTTAATACATATGAGAGTTAGCACTATTATATGACTGCTCAAACTATAATTCATGAGCTGAATTCTGCTTAAGCGTTGTGTACCTCAGTTGATGGGCTATACTTCCACCCATATGGGCTGGTCGTTTGTATTATGATTATTGTTACTTTATGATATTGGACCTCAGCAAATAACAGCTGATACCCCTTGTACGAGAGGTAGCTCTCGTGAATCACTAATCTTTTAGATAACTCTTTGGCGTTTGAAACGATAGATGCTGGGTCCTAGATCCTAGTCTCACTCACTGGGAAATTAGGTACGTTGAGGTGACGAGTTCGGAATAAGAGGAGACGCACCTTCTCAACCCCACTAGTAGCTGATATCAACGAAGTAATACAGTGTTGAACTGTTATTCATCAGGCTTCATGAAAAATATACACTATCTTGAGTTTGAAGAAATGGCTTATGAATCTCACGACTTGTAATATGAGTTCCATTTTCTTCTTCCAAAGGTAAATATGACGCTGACTTCTATTCGTATATGTCTGTGTATATGCTACTGCCTATTTATATTTAGATCCATGAAGTAGAAATCTTATCACTTTGATTTTATTTCTTAATTTTACAGCTTGGTATCACAACACTATCTTTAATGAACACAATTATCGACTTGCATTGTGAAGACATCATGTTCGTTCTCGTACTAAAGTCAGTTACCATTTCCTCCTTATTGAATAATATATTCATTCTGTTTTGTTCATTTTTTTGTTTTTGAAAAACGATTTCTCCCCCATTCCATATTAATTAATTAATTTTTTTATTTTAAAAATCTATTACTGACGTTATGCAACCAAGCAAGTTAATCATCGATCGATAATATGGGTGTAACTCGTTATTTTATTGATTATTATGAGTAAACAGTAGTTTATTGAGTGACTGCTTGATTCCCGAGCTATTGGAGCATATACTGTCTACATTAAACAATCAATAGTTAATTTTAAATATAATATCTATGAACACACACTAGAGACTATTGACTGTACGTTAACTGTACCAATGTGAATAGTCTGTAGGAAGCGAGTGTGTTGTGTAGATTTGAGTGAAGAACTATTACCAAAACTTTCTCGCTAATAATCCAATTTTTTAAAAATTGGTTACTTCAGTAATCTCTAACTGATATTGGTTGGCGAAGAAATCCCAAATTAAAAATCATAGTAAACCAATAAATGTATTATGTATTATTTCCTTAAATTTGATATAAGTATAAAATTTGGGCACTGTGGTAGAGTATAATTCCATAATGGATAAGATTTTATTTTGATAAATCACACAGTGTAGTACAGTTATATTAATTGATGACGTTTCGAGCACAAACTATTGCTCATAATCATATCAAGTTGATATGATATGATATGATATGATTATGAGCAATAGTTTGTGCTCGAAACGTCATCAGTTAATATAACTGTACTACACTGTGTGATTTATCAAAATAAAATCTTATCCATTATGGAATTCCTTAAATTTGATTCTTGCTACATACATAAATTTATCGCCAGCTATTCGTTTTTAATTCGATTTTAATTTTCCTGTTGATTGATTGAACCAAAATGTTCGCTTCTATTAAACCTGTATTAAAAACAATTGGTGAATGATGCCCGTTGCACATAGCGTGGCTCTCCAGGTGCAGACTATCTCAGTACGAACACAGTGGCTCACTGAGAGTACACGTACACCCTGATAAGGAGTCCGAAACAGGGCGAAATGAACATCCGGGATTCCACTGCAAATCACCATCAAACAAAACTACTTATCCCCAGATAATTTCAGATACAGCTCTCAATCTCTTAGTCATCATCCATATCTACTAATCAACTTTACACGAAAGTTACTACGTTGTGTGATTTAACTTACCGGTGGATTATATTCACGCGGTAACCATCTACAGTTGCCCGACACTTCAATATTATTCTACACCTAGATTCTGCGTCTCAACAGCACATCTCCACTTTGTCCTGTTCTCTGCGGTTCCCTTCAGCTAACCTCACGACTGTTCATAGTCTCCAGTCCCCACCTCGCACGATCTCCTCCATGTCACTCTCGGATGCTCAACTCGTCGCTTCCCATTCGGGTTCCAATCGGGAGCTGTTCAAGTGCGATGGCACCCAACGGTCTCCTCAGTGTGTGACCAATCCATCTCAATTTTCTTCGGCATATTTCTTGAGCAGTAGGTTGTTTCGTTCATTCCAAGAGTTCCCTGACACATTTCCCTTCCAACTGGACATCTGATCTTCAGTATGGAACCAGCGAAGGCGCCTGTTGACAAAAGTCTGCATCAGACTGTTGGAAACGCTTGTCGTGACGCGTCAAGTTCCTCACCCATATAGAAGGACTGACTTGAAATTACTGTTGAAAATCTGAATTTTGTTCTTTGTGCTGAGTGCAGTAGCTTTCCAAACTGATTTCAGAGTGATGAAGGTGTGCCTTGTTTTCCCGATCCTGGTTTTGACATCTTCAAACGTGCCGCGTGTAGTTGAAACGATGCTGCCTGTATAAGTGAAGGAAGTGACCTCTTTCAAATTTCTACCGTTTATAGTGATCGGTAATAGCTGTTGATGATAAGGTAGCTCCACCGCGTCTGTCTTCTCAATGTTCACTTGAAGTCTCGTCTCCACTGACTGCTTCTTCTGAAAACTTACTGGTTTGCAGTTGTCGGTGGAAATCGTCCTTCTGCTCTTATTCTGAATTATTATTGGTGGGCGCGTAGCATTGCATGATAATTGCAACCTTCCTTCCTTTTGGGTTGAATCTTATGTCATAATTCTGGAGGGGGGTTGGTTCTCGCTGCATTAGAGCTTTGGCTGCTGTTGTTGACGTTATGATAGCCACTCACCACCTCAGTGTTCTCGTGGTTGTCGTCTGAGTGACCAGACCGGAGTAGATTACTGACTCTCGAGTCGACAACTTGAAGAGTTCACATTCATCCCATCCGCTCTCACAGATTTCTAGCACTTCCATGCCGTATTTTCTCATAATTTTAGCAATCCGGGCAGCCTTCCCAGCTTCGAACACTGCGTGGACATCCCACTTCCCTATCCTCATTTTTGCTTTCATCCAGCGAAAACATGTTGGCTGGCTGACTGGCTTCCCCATCAGCCAGTGTCATTTCACCTCTCCGATTCCAGTGAAGAATAAGTTTGTGTTTTATGTTTTTGTTGTTCTTTGAAGTTTCTGTAACGACTGGAGTGATTTTCCGGTGTGGAGTCGATGGCCCCATGCCCAATCTTCGCTGTTTTTCCGGTCTCAGGACTGGCTAGAAAAGTAGGAAGGTTGTGGACAGAGCGTAGTGTGTAACACCTCGATAGCACACTGTTGGTGGAAGAATGGATTTGAGGATTCGTGAAACGGGAACCTGTATATTTGATCTAGGTCCATTTGTATGTACTTATTCATGTTGCAGTCAGCTATTTAACGAAGTCCATCGGTATTTGAGAGTTTATTTTGAAACACAAGGAATTTTGGACGTAGTGATGATAAAACTTCGGTTGTATTAGAGCCAAGTGTATTTGTATCGACAATTACTCACATTATTGTGCAGGTGTGGTTTGCTCTCCTAAGTATTTGACTTCTGAAAAAGAATTCTACTCTTTCTTCTTCATATCATAAACGCCTATTCACCAATCATGGTTGATAGCTGAATACATTAGTAAATAATTTATCGAGTAAGTGGTTTGTAATAATACTTCCTAATTAGTCAACGGTTAGTTTTCTGTATTTTTTATTTAGGTACTGGATTACTTGCTGGTATATCTGTTTACTTTCAAAATAATACTGGTTATTTAAAAAGTTGTATTCAATTATGTAACTTAGAATACAACACCGGCAAAAAACAAATAGACATAACAGTTACGGAATTTTACTTATGATATTTATATTGCGTTTATTTTTTCTTCTCTTATATTTAGGCATTTAATCTCTGTCAGAGATGATCTTTTCAGTATTGGCTGGACATGGCCAGACGCAAGCAGTTTTACTAATACTTCGACGAAAATTCTTGATTTATCATCGACAACATTCAATCAGTCTACGACTGGATACTATTCTTCTTCAAATGATTATATTAACAATAGAGTTACAGGGACAGAAAAGATAATTAATGATACTAGTCAACCGCATCGCCATCTTCGTTCTCTTCCGAATCACTCGCATAGTGTCAGCACTATTTGTGATAGCGTCTGTAGTCAAGCAGTAGCCCAGTTAGATATTGATGATATAGAAGACAATACTTCTGGTGTAACAACTCGTCAAGAGGTCCCTAATAGTGAAGGACTTGAAGCTTTAAGTAAGGAAATGTTATTCTGCGGTATTATCAGAAGTATTATTTTGTAGTTAGAATTTGTTGTTTATTGACAATAACATATTACTCGTAACACTATCCACTTTGCTAATTTGTTAAACATGCAGAAAGATATGTCGTATAAAATTATGCTTCTAATTTTCATTTCCTCTGAATATATATATATAATTTTGCGTAAAACTGTGTTTCAATAATGCAATCATTGACTTACAGATTTCAAACTAACTCAATCTCTCTTACATTTAGCTGTCAAGAAGCATCATGAATCTTGATATTAGTCCTTTGGCTTATTGTTTAGATGTTAAAGTCCTACTTGATTTCATAAATATGTAAAAACAACAGTGAAAAATGATGTAGAAATCTTTATTGGGAAAACTTCACTAAGTGTTGGGGAATCTGTTTGTGCTCTGCTCCTTGTAATATTATTCACTGGGCTCTTTTCATCTTATTTTAGTGCTTTCCATACTGATAACCAATTTCTTTCAATCCCGTTGTCTGAACCCTCATCAATCTGTAGTGTATTCGTGTGACTTTGTTTGCTGAATAGGATATCACCATATATCATACAATTTATTTTTTTCATTATTTTGCATTCTGTCTGGAACATAGGGCTTCTAGCTTGAGGTTTGAAATTTCAGTGGTTTTAATGTTGTGTAATTTTAAGGTGTGATATAGCCGTAAGTTACTTACCGTTCGTTTCCTGAATCTGAAACCAGAGGTTTGTTCTACATGGAATTTTTCAGCTGTATTTATATCCATTTCAGCGAGTGACAGATCTAATGTTTATGTCCCAACATTTGAAGGAATAGTGCGTTCTGTACTGGTGTAACAACAGAAGACAAGGGCCAGGCAACAGATCAGTTTTATTACGAAAACCAACAGGTATTTATATGTATTTTACGTACATTAATAAGGCTCTGCCTGCAGAAAGAAGGCGGTCTTCTGATTGGTTGTTTGCAAACAAACGCAGTCTTCTGCTTTCTCGTTTTCGATATTTCTCGGAAATGCGAGCCACTTGTCTGCGAATCATATTTGTCCACGTCTGGGTCAGCTGTGATCGGTTGTTGAATCAGCCTAGATTAATTTCTACCAATCAGCGTAGATCAATGTCTACCAATCGGCTAGCAGCTTGCTCTCACCACACTGGGTTAATACAATTACATTCCGTCTCCATGAGAAGCTTTTGTCTTGATGTTTATTAAACTTTTTAGTAACAAGACAGCTATCATTTGAAGATAATATTATTAGTTCATTAGATTCACTCAAAACACATGGAATGAATGATAGTAATAATCACAAGTTCCCACTCCTCTGAATACTTACAGTCATCACTGTTAGTAAGGTTTGCGTGAGTTATAGCCTACTGAACTAGGCGTCAATGTAGTTGCTAAATGATATAACATTTTCATAGTTATTTCACCATATCATTTGTAATGGTTCATTAATCAGTCGCGAATGTCAAAAATAAAATACAACCTTTACGAACTGCTATAAAAGAAAAAACAATTCGGAAAAGCTCGATTAGTTGGTGTGTAAACACATTGTCTGCTAGGGAATAAAAAACAAACAAATGTTGTTTACTTCTCAACTCAAACTTACTTCTACAACTTAAGGTTATTATTTAGCCAACAGTCAATGCAACCAGAGATCACAGTTTACTGTATGAATCGCTCCCGTCAAACGGTGACATTTTTGACTACTTTGTTAAACTGCAGTAGTTTAAGTGTCTCGACTTTTGGGAAAACTTACGCCTCACTTAAGAATGACATTCTGATTCCCTGAAACTTCAGCGCTAGTCGATACGTACGTTACATTCTAACGTAAGCATTGAAAATGGAAAAAACAACAATAATAACAGTAAGACTAATAATAATTAATCAGAGATATTAGTATGTTTCCTTAGAGGAAATAGAATAAAGGTGTGGCAATAAGGCGTAACCGTTTATGAATCTTTCCATTAAAAAAGTCCAATTTGGTTGGTTAGAATTTTTTTCACTTGATTTTTATATTCTCAGTTCAAACTGAATAAGTAGAATTAACAATATACAGATGAAAAAAATTTAAATTTAAAGTGTTGATATGAAGAATTTATAATTGCAATACTATATGACGTTAAATAACCAAAACAAATTTAAAGTTCTCTGAAGCGTGAAATACTGTCCTAAAACATTTATGAAAAATACCATGACCAAATATTTATATCTTTTCAGACAAAGATAATACTCATTTCAATGGTGAATTCTGCCACAGACTGACAGTACTTTGAGAACTTCTGAAAAGTGGGGACCGCTAGACATCTGTTTTGATCTACTTCGGGAGTTTTCAATGGTTTGTACCCAACTTCTCAACAGGAAATAAACGTTTTTAAAAAAACATTTTATTTTCGAGTGTCGGTTTGTGGGGATATGATTGGGTTCAAGTTAGATCAGCGATGGTTATCAGTCATAGGAATATTGGAAACGAGGGACAGTACTAGACTCTTCAAGACTACTCACCCATGAGCCTAATGAGAATGGAATCGTGAACTTTCAGGTTGCCAGGAGAGTCTATTGACCACTCAGCCACTTGGATGAAACTCAGTGGCCTATAAATTCTTACTTCTGTCAGTTTGAAAAATCATTAAAATCTCGGTAATCTAATACTTGCTAGTGACTAGCTACAGGACGAAGTTACTGGAAGTTCTAATGAGAGGTCGTGACCACTGGAGTCCATCAGGTCTGGTGAAAGGATCTGTATCCATCAATAACACTGGCTAACAGATGCTTTTTTTATTCTAAAATTAAGAGAAGCGAGAATTCATGAGTCATTAGATCCTTCTCCGTACGCGAATGATCAATGGGCTTGCCTTGTAACCTGAAGGTCATGGGTTTGATCTCTGATGTGGTCATGGGTGAGGTTCCTGAACTAGGAAGAAATGGTTGTCCAGTACTACCTGGTTTTCAACCGTTCTCTAAGTAATGGGAATCCGAGATATGACCTGAAACGTATTTGTGTTTGCCTAATACTCTTTGAAGTAAGGAAGAATCAAAACAAATTGCCTTGATGCCATTGTGTTTTTTAAGAAACGTGATTATTTAAAGTTTATTGAATAATTTCTTGAAAGATTCAAGTCTCAGTCACAGAATCAATAACATCAGTGTTGCTACTTCGATATTGGCGGTTAAAATCATTAGTTGCACACCTTATTGAGCAGTGTAAAAGTCGGGATGCAATTAATTAGCTGTTCTAACAAAACAATTGTGACTAAATATCTCCATCTGTTTTATAGGCTGTTAATACTGAAAACTTCACGTCAAAAACACTTCTGAAACAGTATCATTTACTTGGTGTTTCGGGCATAACATCGTGCTTTTCTAAATCACAACCAGATGTTCTTATTATGTACAGAAATGGTTTAAGCAAAACTATCTTGAATTTTAAATGTGGCTCATTGGCTTGAGCACTTGACTATCACCCTCATTAGGTGCTGGGCTCCAGTCTTGTTTCACTTAATTTACCCTATGCAGTTGGATAGTATCATCAGTCCTCAAGCGATATGTATCGCTTATAGCTTAGGAAATGAAAGTCAGTTACAAGTAACTGAGTTCTAGCCAACCTGAGCTTTAATTCTTTTCAATGAAATAACTGCCAGGATAAATTTTAGGAACATTTCCGAAAAAGTATTAACTATAATTGTGTATGATAGATTTATTGTTTTATCTCCAATAATAACCTACATTTTTCGCTCAAAATATTGTAAAATGTGGTAGCCACTCTTAAGTTGCAGAAACAAAAACAGGACTGCTGCCGCTGCTAATGTGTATTTTTTGTTATATGTCAAGCATAAATCTTAAAGGAATGCAAAATATTACACTTTTACTTCATCAATTCCAATCATCTATACATTTTAATCTTACCTTTTATTAACGCGGATATGATAATTCTTGGACTCTAGTTAGCCTAATGAAGGTGAATAGCAAGAAATCCTTTGGCTTAATCATTTTCACAGTGAGGGTAATCGAACTATATAAGAGCTGTACTTAGTTTTATCAGTTTCTTGCATATCTAGTGTAGTCGACGAAACATTTATTACATGTTATATTCGTTACTTTAATATATTTTATGTGATAATATTCGCTGCATTTTTCTTTGCTTTCATTCTAACCTTTCAGATACAAAAAGTCAATCAATTGCTATGCATTTGGACAACCTACCAGTTGGTGGTCAATTTCTAGCCAGTCATTTATTAATTCCTCATGCAGAATTAACAGCCAATTCACTTATCATGAATAACTATAGAAATGATCTTCAACTGGACGATAATGACGGTGTTAACAATAATCGCAGTGCTAGTCATCTTACTGACTTTTCACAGCAAACAACAATAAAAGTGCCTTCCAATCTTTCGTTATCATCGTCATCATCATCTTCACCTAGTAACAATAATTCGAATAGCTCTTCTCCTGTACTCGTCAACTCACCAAATCCAATGCTTGACTGGTTATCTTATACATCCTGGGCACATCAAACTATAAAAATACGTAAACATGCTTGTAAAACTTGGCAGCTAACATTTGATGCTGTCCAACCAACTATCGAACAAATTAATATGTTAAATGAAAACCTAAAAAATCTACAAATGACTGAAAAGGAATTTTCAACATGTTATCAAAAAACAAGAAAATTCTCTGAATGTGATTGTCGTATTGGTTTAGATCCGTATAAAACATATACAGAGTATAAGTGTTTCATTAACAGAAATTGTTGTATTAATCTGGAAGTGAAAATGAAAGAGAATGAATTACACGCTAAAGCATTGTGTACAGCTGCGAAAAAATTGAATATTGAAACTGATCTTGTTTTAGACGGTTCAGAGAACTTAGATGAGTGTCAAACAACTGTAGTGGAAGATAATGACGAAATACCATCAAGGGAGAAACATCGTCAAAAACATTTACTTGATAAGGGGATTCACATGAATAGTAGTAATAATTTGTTGAAAAATCCTATGACAACATCCAGTTCTGTTGATCGACATCTCTGTTCCATCTTAAGGAATTCTAAACAGCCACCAATGTATTCTAATGAATGTTTAAATCATGATAACTATCATCATATGAAGTCACATGATAAGACTTCAATCAAGTCTTGGTACTGTCTTAGCTTTCTTGACTCAGCTGATATAAGTGACCAACTGATGGTCAATAAGAGCGAAAATATTTACCCGGTTCAAAATGACACTACTAATCTTGAAAAGAGTAGTTTGAATACATCGCATGAATTTAATGAGTATTCTAGAACCAACCAATCGGAAGGCAATCAAGATAAACCTCAAGATAATTCTTTCATTCAACAGAATGAATCTGACTTAAATAAAGTAAAGTCCACTGATGATAGTTATGAAAATCACTCTTATGAGTTAAATAAATTTATTGAAGAATTAGAAACTATACCACCTGAAAGTTTACCCATGGACTTTAATAATTCTCAAGAATTGAGCACAGGGCATGCTAGCAGTAGGACTTTTGAAAATGTAATCATTCCTAAATGTGGTAGTTTATCGTGTTTGAACAGTTATACAAATGAGGCATATCAGTATTTTGATACATTACTAGAACAGTTAAAATCACGCAGTTTACATGAACTGACCATGGAATTTAATAATAATAATAACAGTAATGATTTCCAAGGAAAGTTATACGATGTTCCCCTGATTACGACATCGTTTTCGCGAAAAACAAGTACGTCAAAACTGAAAAATAATGAATCATTCAATGATGAACACTTTATTTACCATTCAAATACAAACGTTAACACTACACATGAAACATTTGAAGGCTTATCTAAAAATAAGTTAATTAATAGTAGCAATCCCTGTCGACATCATCATCGTCTAGATTGCAGTGAAATTGGTTTCACTCACGGATCGTTGAGTAACTTGATACAAACTCGTTCAAATGACTCATCTTCGGATGAAAATAATGACTGTAATAGTCCTTGTTCATTAAAAGCTATGACAATAGATACTAATGAAAAAATTAATGATCGGAATAGAATAAATAATGAAAATTATTCATTTAACTGTGTAAAACATTCAACATTATTATCATCACCTTTTAAAGTTGCAATACTTTCTTCTAAAAAGCGACTTAGCACATCTACTGTCTCATCGACAACATCTAGTGCATACTTAGAAACTATACAGCATTTATCACAGAACACTTGTAAAGAAGCATTAGTCTATAATGCAAATTTATTAAATGTGAACAACAATGTTAACGATACATGTTACCTGTCTACGACAACCTCAACTCACAAAAAAGGTACAGATTCCTATACAACTGATCCAAATTTAGGTAAGTAAATCCAAATAATCTAATTTCGTCAATTTTTTATTTTTGATTGGTACTTTGTAAATTCTAAATATTTCATAGTTGAATGCCTACTTCTGTTTTGCATTGATGAATGAGTGTACACGCTCTTAGGATGAAATAGATTAAGGTTGTTTTTCATATGGTAAACTTTTTTGCATTTTTAATTTTATAAATCAAGTAATGTTTTTTAAACATTGATATGTATGATTGGAGCCTAAATGATTATTTTTATACAACAGACAAGTAACATCATCATAACAAAACGAGCACCAAATTTAGATTTGACTGAGAAGATTTTTAGCTCAGGTTGACGATATTAATGTAATTGTTTTCTCTCAGCTAGATGATAATACCAGCATCATCTAGAATATAAACTGTAACAGCTGTGAAAAGCATTATGCTGGTCAAAGTGGATATCCTCGTCGTTTTCACAGTCATGAACATAAAGTGATCGTCAAAGAAAGCATAATATCTATTCCGTCTGTCAATGAACACAGCCAACCGTGAACACCAATTTGTTTCGAAAAATGTACAAGGGAAACTCCGAAAATGCCAAAAAATCTCCAGTAGATGAATTTGCAACCGACAGATACATTGATATTTATATAAAATTTATTAATCCATAAGGAGAAAGTCACATGAACAAAAGATCAACTTTCAGGTCAACAAAGCAATCAATGCCAATACAAGTAGACTAGAGGGTGAAAAAATATCCAGAAATAACCAGTCATGTTGAAGGTTATGAAGAGAGATAGCCGATAAACCTGTGGAAAATTCTAAAAGCTCACTTCAAATTGAAGTATGCGTTGAATATTTTTGTCTAGAAAGACAATGAAAACTTCACAACTAAACAATCTAGCTCAAAGAACACAACTACACCATTTAGCATCAACTTACATAGCATAAAATGCAGTCATAGTTAACAAAATACTAGACAGTGGAGTAGAATAATTCCAAGAAAGGAACATTTGGATTGTCCTGTAAAAGCAATTATAACAAATAAGGAGAGAAGTAGTACATCGGTTTGAAAATCTGACTTCTAACTCATCATCAGACTTCTCAAGGCAACTACCGAAAGTTTGCTTAATTTAAAACTACAAACCAATTTAATTAGTTTACTGTTCATAAATCTAGGTCTGTACACATGATAAAACCTAAGAATTCTATGTAATTTATTTTAGAAAGCGAAACTACGTTCTCAGTATTTCACTACTGTGTAGTTATCCGTGAACAGTACCTGCCCTAAATAATTTACCTGAAATCTAATATAATCTTTTTAAGTAATTGTCATTAAAAATATTTTTATTGTAACACAATTATTGGGTTTCTTCTATCTTTCTTTTTGCATTTTAGGTCCATTTTTAACTACTCTGTTAAATCGTTTAGAGAATTTCACGAATAACTGTTTCTACGCTAATCTATATCTGACTAACTTAGTATCCAGTTTGGCATCATATCCTATACCATTGTTAAGAGCGATGATTTTTTTATCTAATACATCCGAGTTATCTCAGTACATTATGAATAATTCAGAGTGTAATACAAAATTTCGTGCTTTGCATAATGATATCTTATGCTATTTACCCTATAATATTTTACGCTCAATTAAACAGCAAATTGATGTATTTGCTGCCTTGTATACAAGACAAGTTAAACATTTTGGATTGTTGGAAAACTTGAGTGGTTATACGTTCAATGAATTAAAACAAGAAGCGCGGCGTTATTTAAATTATGAAACAATTGATCCATCTAAGCTACTGTCGGTTAATATGTCATCAGTTTCAGAGTTTGACAGTAAAAAGAAAAAAGAAAAAGATTCAAATACTTCTCATAAAGAATCAAAATACCCTCCAACTGGTAAACCAGACATATCTCCCAGTAAGTTGTCTAAATTTATTTATTCCGAAAACCAGCTTTTTCTGCCTGTCCTGCTTCCGTCTTCACTTCATGGGATTCCATGAGTTTCCCATTGTGAATTACTTGGCTTGCAGCATTATCGTACAACTGTTGGATGAGGTGTATATTTGTTGGTGGTACCCCGTAGTAGCGAAGTAGTTTCCAAATCACCTCTCGATCGACACTGTCGAAGGCCTTTCCAAAGTCGATGAAGTTGAGGTAGAGAGCTGACTGCCATTTCAAGCTCTGTTCAATAATGATACAAAGTGTTGCAATTTGATCGATGCCTGACTTGTTTCTCCTGAATCCAGCCTGTTACGGTTGAAGGTTTTCATCCAGAGTGTGTTTGATTCCCTCCAGGATGAGGGGGGCTTAATAATTTTTTTGGGATGGACAGGAGCATAGTGCCGTGCCAATTCTGGCATTGACTTAAGTCTAATTTCTTTGGCAGTTTGAATAGATAGCCTTTCTTCCAATCCGCCAGTACATTTCCCTCTTTCCACACCTTCTCCAGTGGTGGTGTCATCAAGTCTGCTGATGTCTCGGGGTCCATTTTCAATGTTTCTGCGAAGATTCCGTCTGGTCCTGCTGCTTTTCTAGTTTTCAGCATATTTATGGCCTTCAGGATTTCTGGTTTTGTCGGAGCGTTGGTAGTTCCGCTTCCGCTGTTAATATTATTGGGCGCGTTTTAGGTGGCGGCTGATTATGAAGTCTTTTGAAGTATTCAGCCCAGTGTTTCCTTGGCTACACCTCTGTGTCGATTGACTTTCCATTGTCATGCTTCACTGAATTAATTTTTGTTGGTTTTTTCCCAAATGTGAACCTAATTGTTTTTTAGTGTTTCTATTTCACCATAAGTTACTCAAAACTCCATGCGAAACATTTATCACCATTTTTCTTCTAAAAGTAATCTAATGAATATCATATCTAATGCCTTCAGTGGTGCACCATAAATAAACTGACTTTCGGCTTCATATAAGTAGTAAGATAGATTTTAGGGAATTTTGTTCTTTCATAAATGAAAGCATATTATAGGTACCACAATGATTAATAGTAAACACTCGATGCACCAAATATTTAATTGTGATTATAATTTATTTTCGCGTTAAATTTATACGTCGCTGACAAGTGTTTTCTTTCCTAGATTTCTCTATCTTAATCTTAATTTTGGACTGCTTAGAATTACAGTGAATATCTGTATTCACCTATTTACCTCTAGTTATCCTTTGAAAGGTCATAGACCAGTAGAAACAAATATCATCAGATTAAACTGAAGAAGAATGGAGCGTATAATATATAATTTGTGGGTAAGAATATTAGAAATATATTTCGTCTTCCCCATCAAAGCTTATATTTTGATGTTTGACATATTATGCATCCTTGACATTCTGTTTAAAAAGTAAGTAAACAGATACAAAGAGACTTTTTATATATAGTTTTTTTGTAATATTTTCATTGAAATATTTCAATTTCTTGTCAGTCTGAACCACCTTATTACCTTTTTTTGTTTATTACAGTGATGAATTCAAACAACCGACCATACTTTCGAAAATGGTTTGGCCTTTCATTTAAGGCTAATAGTAAGAATACCAACAGTAATAATACGGCCAACAAGACTACTACGAATCGTAGTGGTATTATTGTCCACAAAAACAATGGAAACACTTATAAAAGCAGAAAATCCTCTTCTAGCAATATCTTGAATCCAAAAGATCTTCTTGATTTCTCAAAAATTTTGCAAAAACCAATGACCGAATTCACTTTTCCAACCGATTTTGGCATTACTCAACAATTAAATAATAACGTATCGGTTCATGGCAATAAGAATAACACTGGCAGCATCAGTGGTGGCCATAGTCAACGTCAGCGTAGAAGTTTCAGACTATCAACGAAGAAAACCAGTGTAGATAGAAATAAGAATAAAGGAAGTGCATGGATGAATGAAGAAAATTTATTACTTGATGTATCACGAATACAGAGGATGGTGTTGTGTGCAGTAATATTTGAAGACTTTTGTAAAGAATTAGCCGCTATTTGTACAGAGCATAGTATTCAGTGGTGATACTTGTATCTGTGTTTTTAAAGGAGAGAGCCTCCTTCCCTCCTTGGATGGAAGAGTGCCACACATATATGAGGCCCTTATCTCATTTGTATTTTGTTTTTAATGCAGTCTCACTTTTGTATCATTTTGACATTGTGTCTGAATTATGTTTGTCCAACCATAAGAGTTGATATTGTTTTTTTCTGCAAAGTAAGGAAAGATGTGTCTTTCACAGTTTGTCACTGTACCTCTTTAGCAATTTTTGAGTTATGGTGGTTACTTCAATTTCATCTACAGAATAAAGTGGTGATGGGATACAACAGACAGATACTTTCTTTTGGTGATTAAATTTTTTTTCCACTTAATCATCTGCTTTGGATTTGTTTTTGTTTTTTTCTTGTTAAAATGAGGATTATCATAACTTGTCTTTCAAAAACCAATAGTTAATATTAATAACCTTTATTCTAATTAAAGTTAGAGAAACCACAGTGCATATCAAAAAAGATGGGCAGACTTTGTCTATATCACATCCTGAATAAAAAGAAAGATGAATTTATGAGAGAGTTTTGTCTTACTTTCAGATGGTGGGTATTCTGTTCAGAAGAGGATCATATCATGTACCTAAATGTTTGTAATGAGGACTGTCAGATCAATTCAAAAGTTCTTTTTTCAAATTCCTTTTCCACTTTTCCAGTCTTTTGAATGAACTGGACTTTTTACATTCCTACACTCGGCTAATTGACACATTGGCACAAGTTTTCTGTTCATCATCATCAATACTTTCCTCCTTTTTGTTACCATATCCTTTGAAAAATCGGATCTGTTTAATATATATTTGTGCAATTATCTTGTCTAATCTGTTTTCAATTTATTTACCTTTCAAGGCATAGTCATGACTTTCAAAGAAAATAAATATATTTGGAGTGAATACAGGGATATTTTTCCTATTACTGCATGAGCTACTTCAAAAAACATTAAAGCAATATTGGATGGTTAGAGGCAATCGGTAGGAAGCCTTGGACCTAGGTTCCGTGCTAGTTGGCACTCGTCAGCAAGGTGTATCTGCAACCGCCTTGAAGGAACTCATGTCCCTTCTAAGATTCGAACCTGCCTCACCCAGTGCTGCAGCCAGAGACGTTACCACTGAGCTATTCGGACTCGCGATTGACCTCCTGTAGGACTGTATTGGATAATTTGATTGGACACTAGTAACTAGTGCCTCTAACCATCCAGTATCATCAAATCACTGTGCACGGTGATGGCGAGCTACCTAGAATGGTGGCCTTATTGCAAACCTGACTGATAGAATTCAGTCTGCACCAAAGAAAGGACTAGACGCATAACACTAGTTACTAGTGTCCAATCAAAGTATTACAGCAATATACTCGTAAGTTGTACATCGGTGGCCCCGTGGTAGGATACTCACCAACCACGCAGGTGGTTCGGGGTTCGATCCCCAGCCGATGCACTTCTTTATCTCACTCAGCCAGTAATAAGACTGGTAAAGAGAAAAGGTTGGGCATGATGCTAGCAACCCATCCCGTGAAAATAAATACTACTACGTAACAACAGGAGCCAGGCAACAGATCGTTTATTGAGAAAATCAACAGATATTTATAGGTTTTTATGTATTTAATTATTCGTTATTGTTAGCAGAGAGGTAACGTCTTCTGATTGGTTGTTCTCCTGATGAAGGTTATTCTCTTATCTCTTTGTTGCCGTTTCTTAGGCAGTCCGTTGATATTTCTGTTAATCGTATCCGCCCACGCCAAGTCCGCTGTGATTGGTTGTTGAGTTAGTCTTTGTTCTTGTTTTTTTACTCATGACCAATATATGGGACGTGAACATTGAAGTAAATTGCTCTCTGGTCGTAAGCGGAATTCGGTTTGATCACTTGCCAGTGGTATTTGGCTCATATGCAGTCATAATGCCACGGAGGCAGATGCGAATGTTCTAGGAGAAATCCTCATGGAAGATGGATATCAGCCGCGTTCTGTAGACAAAAATATACAAATGAAAGTTATGAAATCTTATTTAACCTATTTATTCGAGAAAACACTACATATGAACCATGAATTCAAAGATGACCTGGCTGCCGACATTTCTAAAAGAAGCGTCTCATAGTCCCTGAAAGGACATTTGTTGTGTGGTTGTAACGACAGAAGGCAAGAGTCAGGCAACAGATTGTTTATTAAGGAAATCAACACATACTTATAGATTTTCGTGTACATTATTATAGATTATTGTTAGCTGACAAACGCAGTTTTCTGATTGGTTGTTTCTCATTAAAAGTTAATCTTCCATCGCTTTGTTGTTGTCTCTTGAGTGTCAGATCATCTATCTGCTAATTGTATCCGCCTACACATAGTCTGCTGTCCGTCTTTGACCTTGTTTTCACAAGACTAATATTTGAGAAATAAACATTGACGTCAATTACTGTCTACCAATTTGGCTAGCAGCCATCTCTCACCATGCTCGTCCCCCCGTCAAATAGCTTCGCGCGCAGGCGTTCCGACCTTCTGGGTGATGCATCCTCTCGTTGATGATTGTTACAGACTGGCTTGTCCCAATGCACCCATCGTTGGATCTGACTGGCGTTAACTCGTTTTTGTTTGTCACCTCTTCTGATGGTATATACTTGACCTCGTCATTTTGTGATTGTGTATGGTCCTTCCCACTTTGGAAGGAGTTTTCGTGAACCTGGCCCACATCCAACTGCATATCTTCTGTCTCTACACTTCACTTGGTCCCCGACTGAGAAGGTAGTGCACTGAGTCTTTTCCCTCAGCTGAGACTTCGCGACATCCCTTTTATAATACACAACAGTTTACCAAACAAGTGGCGATATGTTTGTTAACAATAAATAAAGTGTCAAAATGTCAATGGGTTGATAATAAACGAAGAAAATCAATACACATTCAAAAGGTAGAAATCGTTAGAATAAATTAATTTTACAAGTATAACACGTAATTAAAGATGACACTGTTTATTTATTGTTAACAAACATATCGCCACTTGTTTGGTAAACTGTTGTGTATTGTAATAAAATGCTATGTATATTAGAGTAGAGCCAGAGATGAGGATCTAATTGAAAAGTGAATATTTTTTTCGCTCAATCTTTCTGTTTTCTAAATGTCTAAATGGGGACTTTTTCTATAAAAACATCTCTTGATTTTCTCAATAAGCGACCTGTTGCCTGGCCATTGTCTTCTTTCGTTACGGTTGCAGTATCGTTAAGAATACTATTCTCTTGAAGGAAAACACTTCACAATTGACCAGTTGCATGTGTGTCTACCACTTCATCTGTTGCTGCAGAGCTAGGTATATAGATCTTTAGACGAAAGTTTGATTCTAGTATAGGACGTTTCAAGAGTGTGTACTCTAATTCCACCGAGAATTGAAGTCGTGATCACATAGTTGCTAAGTAAGCGTGTTTACTACCCAGTCATTGGATTGAAGTCAGTCAAATCTTCACAAACCCGACTGCTAATTAATTACAACACTATCTAGTGAAACCTTACTATAAAACATTCATTTATAAAGAACACATACAAATACTTAAGTCATCTATATATAAATTGACTTGATAAGTAAATGTGTGATCAGATTGTTCGGAATGTATTGTTCAAAATACATCACATTTTTCAGATAATCTCCGTCTTCTAACAACACCAAGTTATCTTAATTAGAAAAGAATAGTAAACATACAAGTCTAACAATTTTTTATTGTTATTATTTCCACATTTGCAGACAGCAAGTGTTTGTCAGAATAACAAAAATGCTACTCAGGATGATCATGTTGTTTACTACCCTTATATTGGGTTGATTTTCGAACCTTTAAGTGTTGAACTCAATGCTGTTGATGTATTTTCAGAATGTACGTCCCATGGTACTCTTCCATGAGTTGATAATAATTCTGTACGTGTAGCAAACATATTACGATAGGATTGTGTAAAGTTTATCACTGATCTATTCTTTATTGTACATATACGTTTTTGTGATTCATCAAACAATGGTTTTAGCATGATATCAAACATTTGACTTAATTTCATCATTGGATAATTATTCTTATATTTCTCACTAGATAAAACTCTAAGGAAATCTGGTAAAAATTTTTCAATATATAAATCAACGGACATTAATGACCGGTAATTTGAAATAGCATAAAATTTAGCACTATGTATTCCACGTATATTTAAATATGGCAGACAAGTTTGTGTTAAACAGTCAACTACTTTAGTTGTAGTTAATAAAAGAAATGAATGTCTTTCACCAATACATCCATGATAGAGCGTATAACGAGAGATTTGAGCATAAATAAATGCTTTCAGTGCACCCATTTGTTCATCAGGTGTCAGTGTATCATAAAATTGTAATGTGCCGTAAATACCTGGAAAACATTGTTCACTATATTCAATGGTAGTCTTTTTATGTGGTTTCTTAGTTGACAGATTTCTTATATTACTGGCAGACATGATGATTATTTTAGAAGGTCACTTTGACATATTGATTTTTGTTTGCTTTTAAAATTATCCTTTATTCATACGTATATTTGTGAAGTCATATGACTCTAGATAATGTTATTTCAATAGTTAGATAGTGTAAGATGTACAGAAGATACTGTATTATTATTATTGTTTCCTTTAGTTCCTAGAGGAACATAGGAACGTACGCTTTAGCCGTACGTCTCCATTATGTTCGGTTCTCTGTCAGCGTTTTCATCTGGCTCCACGTCTGCCCGCATGCTTTCATCTCCTCTTCACATGACCTCCTCCAAGTCACCCTTTGTCGACCAACTCGCCGCTTTTCATTCGGGTTCCACTCGAAGACCTGTCTAGTGATATCACTTGATGGTTTTCTAAGAGTATGGCCAATCTACCTCCATTTCTTCCTGCATATTTGTTGCACAATCGGTTCCTGTTGAGTTGCTGATCTTTTCTGGCCATCTGATTTTGAATATTGAGTATATGTCAAATTATTAATATCATGAAGACTCATATATCGAATTGGACAAAAATTATTCGTCTAAATGGTGCTTATCCTTCGAGTAAAACACAATGGACAGGCAACTAGGACTTAACCGTACATTATTCACAGAAAAGATAAAAGTGAAAAAACCTGTCATTTTGTTGCGTATTCATTTCACAAACTGGATGATAATCATTTGATTAAATAAAACCAAACTGATGGATAGTTCATCTTAATCGGGAGATCATTAGTCTGATGACTGTAAAGCCCAAATATTCGACACAAGTGGTAGTTTTTACGTTCTCCAAACTCGGTATGTAAAGCCTCAGTTCCACTTAATGATAAATCCAACAGAACATCCAAAACTCTTGATGTTAATACTCAGCGGAAATATGAAGAAGGAAATGTTAAGAAGAACGGATTCTGGATAAACGCATTCCTTCAATAACCTTCCATAGAGCTGAATAAATCTATGAACAATTACTTAGTTTAGCTGGTATTCGAATAAATCATAGAAAAATGAACAGTTTAGTTTTCGTGTCTCAAATACAAAGAATAAGAGAGTAGAAGTGAAGAAGAAAATGAAACAAATGAAATGCAGAACAGAATAAATTTATTTAAGTATGCTGGAAAGGCACAGACAAAACAAATCCGCGAAACAATTTTTGAGAAGGACGGTAATTCAGTCACCTCGCAGCTTCGACTACAGGAACATTGGGGGAAATACTTTGAGAAATTCAATTGGCCCACAGCCATGCTGGATTTTCCCGGTATCTAACACCTACCTGAATGCGATGTATACATTCATCTTCCAACTACAATGGGAGTTTCAAAAGCTGTTTTTGATTTAAAACGTGGTAGAGTAGCTGAACTTGACGGTAGTGATTAGCTATTGACCACGTTAACTAAGAGATTAGACTATGTGTGGAAATCTGAGACACTCCCGCGGGATCGGTAAATATAATGGATTATTCCAGTTTATAGTGGGAAAAAATCTTCTCTTGATTAACATAGTATCTAGGACTCTAGGTTTAATAATTATCTGTAGTCTAAGCAGTGTTCATGAGAAACAGACCTACGAGAAAGGGCAGAGCTTTGGGACACTAAAAGGGTGTGTTGATCATACATTCACCCTTCAACAAAATCCGCAACGTAGGCAGCAGACTTACCAGCGTCCAATAACAGATATATTTCTTGATCTGAAAGCGACATTTAACTCCGCTGACCGATAAGTGTTGTGGCGACATCTGTCAGTGAAGGAAGAGTCGAGAAGGTACAGCGCATGGTTCAAGGTACTCTACTCGAACTCACACAGTCATATAAGAGCTTATTGCTGTTCTCATCTGTATTGAAGGTAATTAGTATGCAGATGACATTGCCCCTCTAGGTGAAAACTCTCGAAAATTACAGTCTTTTGAATACCTTCTACAGAAATCTTGCTATGTTTGACATATGATTCGCCCCTGTCAGATGTAAGATAATGCTGCGGAGCTGGTTTACAGCAACTATTAGTTTAAAGATAGGAAGTGAAATAGTTGGGCATGTAGACCACTTCAGTTAGTTGGGAAGCTGCATTAACCGTAACAGACTGATTGTTAATGGAATCTCGGCACGAATGCAAAAGGCTAGTGTAGCATTCGACAACTTACGACAAATGTGAGTTAGACATCTGTGGTACAAATTAGTAGCAGCAGTTTAAATTCCAAACGAATGGAACCCGATTTATGCGTTCACAGAAAGAAGCAGCTATCCATCTGCCTTTGCCCTAGTAAACGTCTTTCTATTAGTTGAACTCAGCAAATTATCATCCAATTTACTGGTCATTTATCACTCATATATCTTTTGTCTTTCGAATGCAACTCCTTTTTCAGGGAATCAACACGATTTTTATTAACCTGACTCTTCTATGTAGAGGTGGTGAATGAGTGTAACTTCTGATCACAGTTGTTTATTTTGGAGTCTCCTGTTAACTAACATGATGTCATTTTTTTAATAACGTTAAAAATTTCTGCAGGCATATGAGTAAAATATTGTAGTTTGCATTTGACTGAGAAGAAACAAATTAAATAAACTGATACAAACTTAATCTGATCCAATTGTAGTTGTTTTTACTTTATTTCTAATTCTCATTGGAAAATGTCAAACAGTTTACACCAAATAACTTAATAAACAATAGAAATATTTGATTTTCAATTAATTTAATCACTTACACGACATAAGTCAAGTGAATTCTTTTCCCATTGTTAAACATAAAATGCTTTCTATAGCTGATTTTCTTTTACAATTTTGTTTGTTGATTGGAGATAAAAAATAACATGTGACAGTGGTAATCAGCCATTGTGATAACCAATCAGGATGTATATATATGACTACTGTTTTATTTTAAGTGATAAACAATAAGATAGGTGAAGAATCTGAAGTTCTCAAGTGGTTTATTTTAACAATATTCAATGTACTGCATATAAACGAGTTTTTCAAACTCACTCATCATAGATCCCAGAGTGTGTTAATTTTCAAATGTTGGCTTGTAGAGTTTTGATTGATTTCAAGTTTTGACCACGCACGCAAAAATGCCCCTGTGGGGGATTGAACCCAAGACCTTCAGGTCATGAAGTGTGCTCGTAGACTATTTAGCCACTGGAATGAAATCCAGTCCACTGAGGAGACCGTTGAGTGGAATTGTGCGCTAGGTCCTTGAGTGGAACCTGAATGGGAAACGACGAGTTGGGCGTCGCCTTGAAGTTGACATGAAGGAGATCGTGTGAGGATAAGAGCACAAATGGGCAACCGTGGAGCTAGCTGGAGATGAGTGCTGGTAGTACTTATGAATTTACCTTTGCGCAAATAACTGTAGGAAAGCGTATGGAATTACTGATTTGATATTAAAATAAATGGAATATGTTAATACCGTAATAGGCCTATTTGCTAGGTTGACAATATAAGTTAGTCTCAGTGTTTTCCCTCTTCACCATTCACCAAGGTTACATAAGCTTATCCAATATGACTATCTATAATAAACCTTTGATGAAACAAAACCTTTGAAACTATGAGGAAAGTCCATTTTTACCTTTATGATTGTTTTTATTACAAGTATCTTTATCTTTCTCCTTTATCAGTTCCAACTTCCTGTGTTCTGTTTAACTGCATTAAGCAATTGTATCCAATTTTATAATTTACTCAGAAAATATATATGATTATATATTATATTCATTAATTTAAAAAGGGAAAGAGAATAGATTGAATGAATAAAGGAAGAAAAACTCAAATAATTGACATGTTAGGGGAAACTGGAAAAACAAGTAAATGAGCAGAAAATATTAAGCTGAGTAACAAAAAATGTATTCAAAAGAATATATCAGACAAAGTGAGAAGGGAGCATACAAGAGTACTGGGAATAAGAAATAACACAAGAAAGCAGAGGATGATGGCAAGAAGAAAGATGTTTCCATACTAAATATACAGTACATGTATATTTTCATAAATGTGTTATTCAATCACATGTGTAACTGAATGGATGAAATAGTTAAATTATGTATATATTGCGATAATGATGATATTAATTATAATCGTTATGAAACTATCACACATAACAAGTTACGATAACATGAAAGTACACAAGAGTGAGTTACCTTCACACACTGACATATTGATGAATATATACTCACATTCACACATAGAAGTTCTAGTAAAACTTCTACTCCCAAGCAAACATACTTCACTACTACTTGATATCTTTTTATAGACACTTATTCAATCAATCCATTCTTGTTAATATTCTTTAACGAAATGGTTTCCGATCACCAGAGGCTGAGTAACGCATCGATGATACAGTACTACGTGCATAATTTGATCTGACAGAACGTCCTAAACCAAAGAAATGAATACATAAACAGTTTATTGAACAAGTAAATGATATCATTAAAAATTCAACTAGACGGTTGAAACAAATAGTACATTAAAGGAGTGCAATAAAATAATCGAATTACTTTTGACGGCGAAATACATAAAAAAGTCAACTTTGTGCATGATTCAGCTGAATTTATTAGTACGACCAATGAAGGTGAAGTCATGGAAGTCGAAAGCGTATATTTATCATGTGTGATATTTATACAAAGATATAAGTAGTACTTCGAGTAAGGTATTAGTCACACAAGCAGCAATAATTTGTGTCAATAAGTAAGTAAAAAAATGAATGAAAAGGATGAAAACACTGAGAAGAATCAAGTGATGGTAAAGCATTCCCCTTAATTCACCAGTTTTTAATGGACCAGTCTTGCTAGCCTATGGCAGTAAATTTTCTTTGGTAGTCATATCCAGACAGCAGGCTTCAGAGTTAGGCATAAGAAATTACACCTCCGTGGTTTTATGATAGTATATGTAGCGTATTGCATCAAAAATGCTCCACTTTTACTTGTATCATTTAAACTGGTATATTCGGAGGGTAGGCATTAACATCACTCGATAACTTTCATAACAAATAGACGAGGAAGATATTATTATTATTAATGTAAGAGTACAATTTGGGCGCTTTCCATTGTTTGTAAGCTGTGAAATAAATATAAGGTTTGTGATTTTTTTCTACATGAACACTACGTTTTCCTTCACAAGTTGTCTTCACCTCATATTCGCTTGGCATTATTTCATATTTTAAGGAACTTGTATGAAAATTATTACTTTACCATCCTTCTTTATAACACAATGTGTCGTTCAGACGCATATTAGTAAAATGTTTTATTTTATTTATTTTATTTTTGATTACAGCTTGATGCCACACCGTATTTTCAGTACAAGTATGGGATTTTCAGCATGGATATCGGTAGCCCAAATTTTGCAGGCCGACCATAGATATCGGGTGTGCGTCGGCAGGGGATCGAACCTCGGACTATGTGCATGGTCGGCGAGAGTCCTAACCACTGTGCCACCGACGCACACCTCTTTTCTGCAATAGAAATTATTCCTCTTCATTTTTGTGAGTCATGTGCACAGGAAAGCTTAAATAATATAATGTGCTATATGTATATATATATATATATATATAATTATCAGTTCAAAACCTGCTCGTATCTAACTGATTCAGCATGATTAGGATTGACAAAAGAGGACTTAGATGGGAAGCTAGTATCTGATAAACAGACAGCAGTGTGTCATTCACTGACAACAGTTGGGTTGTATCTCTCAACCTAGATGGTAGACAGACGCAATAATAGTTGGGAGGCAGTCGGTTTCAGTCCTGTGCCGAAACTCATATTTTCGCTTAACCTTAAATCATCATCCATTACATCAATAACACTCCTCTTTAACAACAATTATTCAAGACAGTCATAGTATCTTAAATGAGCGAGCAGTTAGAAGAAAGTTTCCCTCATTAATTTCACTGTCTTGCACTTGTAATCGCCCAGTAATGGGTAAGCACATAACAGTGGAGTCGAAAATTAAGACCAAAACAAGTTATCGAGTGACTGTAAAAACTGTTCATTATTAATAATAATACGTTTATGAGATGAAATCCTATAGCTTTGTGGACTCTATGGAAGATGTGATATAATATAGAATATCTTCTTTTGAAGGAAAATTCCATTCTATTCATTAATACAAGCATATGATGAATGATGTGCAGCACAAAACTAGAAAGTACATATAACTACATACATATACCTATAAACAAAGTAATAGTATAAAAGTTGATTGTAGCCATAACCACTTGAAACATAACAAGTTGGATTCAGCTTGAAAGAAGTAAATACATTCAAAATATGAAACACTTGTTTGTGAAAATACAGAAGAACTCTAAACTGCAAAACTTGTTCATTTCAAAGACAGATACTACATCAATAATCTGTTGAATATTACTCTTCATTAACCAGATTCATAGAAAACTGTTTGATCGTTTTTACGTAAATTTGATCATAATTCAGATGGGGATCTAGTGAAATTGAGAAGTAATCGGCGCCTGTTTTTCACAAGTTTGGGAATCTTCATCCATGTGCACAAACAATCACATGTAGAGGTAACCAAATGAGTGACCAGTCTTATTATTCTACGCATACGATGAAATTAGTCAGTATATTCTACTTTTTCTAGTACATATAACATTCAATTGATAATAAATGTGCCAAGTAGATTTCAAAATTATTCTGCACATTTCAGTGAAACCACTAGCATATGTCTATATTCAAATATCATCTTGAATGCCGCACTTCTACTGTCTGAATACGTCTGTATTTTCTAAGTAAGATTTAATCATTACTGGAGATACAATCAACCCCATGTAATTACTTAGCTGATCTGATTTTGTTATCCTTTTACGTTCCTAGTGGAACATAAGGCTTCAAGCTAGAGCTTTGAAGTTTCAGGAGCAGTGGTATTTATTTTTACGGGATGGGTCTCTAGCCTCATGCCCAACCTTCCCTCTTTACCAGCCTTATTACTAGCTAAGCGAGGTTAAGCAGTGCGTCAGCCGAAGATCGAATCCCAGGCCACCTGGGTGGTTGGCGAGCATTCCACCCCTGTACCACTGACGCACATCTGACCTGATAAGATACAGTAAAATTTAAGGGTTCAAATTTATGGACAAGCGATTCATTGAAGAAAGCTGAATTGTATCACGGACCAATGAAAGGCATACGACGAATACTAGGAAAATATTAGTTAAATGAACACGAGTGAAAATAATTACATTCTCAAAGATAGTAAACACTGTTTATATCTGTAAAGAAGTGAAAACTTAACCGAGCAACTCACACACCTTACGAGAAATCGGACGACTTACTCGTCCTACCATTCCTATCATTCACGCAAAAAAATTTTGCATAAACTGATATTGGTTTTCTGCAAAGACGATGGTTCAGATCAATGCAAACCAATAACCTTATCCAACAGTTCGGTCGACTTGTCCAATAACATACAACTAAGCACAACAATACTTATTTTCTATGGTTGGTTTGTAAAGATTCGTTTTGTTTTTACAAGTTGATCGCGGATTGATATCAGTCAGAGAATGATCGAAAAAAAGGGAGTACTGGACAACTGTTTCATCCTAGTTTGGGAATCATCGACAGTACGCACCCACTGGTGTTGGAAATCAAGACCTTCCGGTTACAAGGCAAGCTCGCATACCATTCAGTGGGTGCGAACTGCCAATGATTCCCAAACTAGGATGAAACAGCTGTTCAGTATGACCTGGCTTTCAATCATTCTCTAACTGATATCAATCCGTGATCAACCCGTAAAAACATCAATACTAAATCTATCACTCCATTAACCAGCGGAAATAAATTTAGTTGATTATTTTAGTAGATGAAGATACATGACCAGCAACAACAAGCACCGATCACTATCAACCGGAGAATTTCGGGGAAAGTTACTCCTCTCACCTATTTAGGCAGCATCATCTCAACTACAGGCGGCACAGATGAGGATGTCACAGTCAGCTGGCATCGGAAAAGCAAGACACTCGTTCATTACACTGAAATCAGTGTGTAAATCCATTCCACTAAGCATAATGTACAAGATACGGATTTTCAACACTAAACTAATGTCATGTCAATCACCGGTTCCATGGCGTTCAGAGACTTGGCATGCTCACCATCGAACACATTTCGAACAGGCCGCTGAAAACTTTCATCAGCAGCTTCCTTCGATTTATACTGAAGGTCAGATACCCGGTCGGGAAGGATCAGCCATAAGGAACTCTAGGAATGCACCAACCAACCAAGGAACTGTTACTCAACAAATATACTGTAGAAAATAGGGATGGACTGAACACGCACGCACTGAGAAGACCGTTGAGTGGAATTGTGCGCTAGGTCCTTGAGTGGAACCTGAATGGGAAACGACGAGTTGGGCGTCGCCTTGAAGTTGACATGAAGGAGATCGTGTGGAGATAAGAGCGCATATGGGCAACCGTGGAGCTAGCTGGAGACGAATGCAGGTAGCAGGATGAAATGCAGATATGCTGTTGAAGAGCTGTGTTCAACTCGTAATCGATGGCAATAATGATAATAATAATAATAGTATGATGAACAGATGATATTTTTAAGAGCTAAGTGAAAACTTTACACTCGTCAATATACCTTCACAATAATTATGAACTAAATGATATGGGTCTTATTATGATGTAATGCGAGGAGTCATAGAATATTTCATCTGTATTATGTAATCTTATACATTTATCAGTGTACTCTTATCAGTCTTTAGAATGTTAGTTTCGTTCTGGATCGACATCAATTGGTGGTGGATGCCTGATAACTAAAAAGCAATGATTTATGGATTATTTGTCACTCTTTAGCAAGATAATACGCACAATGATATATAGGACCAAATCTAGCAAGGTTATTAATGAGATTCATTGAGTGACATACTTTTTTCAAATGTCAATGTTTAATAAACTGACGCAATTATCAAATGTTATCGGTGCATAAATTCTGTCCTCAAATGTGCTTTGATTTATCCCACTAACGGTAGTTTTCTTCTTTTTACTGAAAGCTAATCATCAAAGAGCATTACGTGGTTATTAAGTCGTAGCGTTTGACTACACTTTAGTTCCTTTCACAAGAACCAAGGAAGTTTTTTTAAGTCCTTTGAGCTACCTAATTTTCTACTGAGCAAAATGTGTCAAATTTACCCAGTTATACTTTTGTTTTAGCTGTCTTCTTACTGCCTTTAGGGAGAATCTGTAATCATGTGAATTTTTGAATGGCTTTCAACAAATCGATAGGTCTAAGTCTGTTGTGAAGGCCCAAAAACATCAAGGATCGCAACATGTTTCAGATAGAACAGGATTCTGTTTATTGATATACTGTTACTCTTTTACTTGAAAATTCTGTATGAGGAGTAGACAAAAATAATCTGAAAATTCTATACTTTATATAAAGATGTTATTTAGAATAAAACTATTATTAATATTATTAAAAATCAAGATCAATCTTCAATTCACGTTGGAACAAGTTTTCTTCATCATGAAGTTATTAGAAGAATAATTAGGAAAAAAGCAACTATACACACTTCAACACAATCTTCTCTTTTTTCACCTACCATCATCAACACCTTTTTCTAATTGTAAAGTTAACCGAACAAGATCTTCAGGTAGAAATTCCTCATCACCTTCAACATTATCTCTTGTCCCTATAGCACAATAAATTAACGGTGTGGTACTTCGTTGAAGTTTTGGTAAAGATATATCTGATGAATTATGATGAATACATGACTCTTTATTCATAGAACTAGACAGTGAATTTTGACATGTTGGCGGCCTATACAATCGACTTTTCCCACGTGATTTCAGTGTACATGAAATAGACAATGGTATTGTTCCAATTATTAAACCTTCTGGGAATAACTTCCATGCCACCTAAATAAACAATAAGAATGATAATGAAAGGAAGAAAAGGAAGCTGTCAGGAAGAAAGAATAGAAAATGATATCACCGTATTTCAAAAACAAACTTTTATTTGACATTCATGTCGGAATGAGTGATAGAAATCGATTTGCGCTTTATCTAAGATTAGAAAGATACTACCTTTCAGAGATCATAAGCCATTTCATTTAGATATTCATACTGAAACGGAACTGCAACAGCACAATACAAAATGTTTAGCCCTAATGACCACAATGTAAACTTACCGTTGGATAGCATAATACTAATTACTTGTTAGGCATTCACCAATGGGATTTTGAGAAATTATTTCAATCTTTTACCAGATCTACCAGAGAGAACTACTTATTTAGTCATTAATAGTGAAATGAAGGCGAAGCTCAAATCTGCTGTAATTTCGTCTATTGATCTAAATCTCATAGGAAATTGTTAACTTCAAAGTTTAGGTTAAATAGATAAATTAGGTATGCTTATCAAGGTGTTCAGTCTATGAGGATTTGACTGATTTCAAGGTTGATTTCATACAGATATTGACATTGGAAAATCAAGCAGCCCTCAATGTATGTTCCAACCTGGCAGTACGCAGATACTCGTCAACTGGGGACCAGACCTGTAAGTTTCACGTTACGACAACATTTGATGGAAGTAGCGATATATCGCGAATTGATAAAGTCAAAATTAGCGAGTCATTTGACTTCAAAAGTTTTCATCTGACACCCTGAAGGTTCTGGGTTTCTGTCGCAACCGAGTTGAAAATAATGAATGAATAAAACGCTAATAACTCAGGAGGTGAAATTTAAGCAAAAACTAAAGAAGGGAATAAAAGACGTATACTGATGAAATATTAAGAATTTGGTAAGAACAAAATGTGCAAGGGAATAAAGAAAACAAGAAATGTGCAGCATAAAATCGAATGATTGCGGAACGCTAGATACAACCATCAAGTACTAAAATACCTCCTGATCTATGCATATTTCTCTAGCTATGGCATCATGGATCGTATACATATATATCACCTTTCTTGACAAGCAATGTTAGTTCATACATAAAAAGAGTTATGGGTGTTCGGAACAAAACATCGATAAGTTCTTTGATTGTTGGTTTAAGCCAGATAGGGAAGTGTACAACACTTAACCGGGATCCTAGAGACGCGAATAATCAATGACTGCAGATTGTTGGTGACATGGCTCAAAATTAATGTTGATGGCAGATTCACACCATATGTTCTTCCAGATTCGTCAAGATCACATTATTCTACACACAGTCATTCTTCCTCCCACACTTTCCCATTTATTGTAGTTTTTTGCATCTCTTTCTCTACTCATGGCAGTATTAACCAGAAAAACAAACTCATTGAACATTCATAAATAAAAACCAGGAAATAGTGGAGTATGTGTAACTTCATAGAAATAACTAGCTTATATTTAATTAGCTATTTATAACTGACCTTTAATCCACCAGACAACATGAATAAGTTACAATATCCTCGTTGTACTAATGTGGTTGCAGCTCGCGGTGCTAAGCGTTCATCTTCATCATATATAATAATAATATGATCTGATCGATTACGATACGCCAACATTTCGGTAGTTTCGAAATTTACACTACGTGATAACATTGCAATAGGATAATTACGAGCTTTATAATAATAATAATAATGAGGGAGAAAAGAAGATAGACGATATATTAAAGCACTGAACAAGGACAGCAACAACGAATATATCCTAATAAGAACATTAGTCGTTTTTTCTTCAGAATATTTAGAAAGAGTAAACATTTTACTAACTAATTCGATGTAAAATAAACACTATTCACCGCTTTATTCGTACAAGATAATTCGATAAAAAATCCATAATGTCCCTGAAAAATTGGTCTTTTCTTTAACATAGAATACTTTTTTAGCAAATTTCATTGCAATCATTCAACTATCTGCACATAAATAGGTGTTCCGATGATGACAGACTCAAATTAATACAGGAATTCTCTTTAGACAGAACAAAGAAAAGAATCAAAATGAAAATTTGTACACAAAATGCAAATCAGCTGTTACGTAGATAATATGAACGTGAAACAGTTTTCTTTTCGATTTCATACTGGATTCTTCCTGCTTGCTTAACAAGATGGGTGCGATTTGAAGTTTACTGTGTATAAGTATTTTGCATATGTACATCTGAGTGCAATTTATACCTAGTTCATTAATTCAGTTCTACTTCTTCACCAGAGAAATTGTTTCCACGATCTCTGGGAAGAGTAGATGTCCATAAAAAAGGATACAGTGAAACAATATTATAGACTGATCATATTTTAAGCATAATTTATTTATCAAGGTGATATTGTGGTGAGAGCTGTCTACTAGCCAAATTGGTAGACAGTAATTTACGTCAATATTTTCGTTCCCAAGATTTGTCGTGAGAAAATGTGAACAAAGATTGATTCAAAACCGACCACAGCAGACTGTGCGTAGGCGGATGCAGTTAACATATAGATGATTTGACATTCAAGAAACAGTCACAAATAGATGAAAGATTAACTTTACGTGAGAAACAACCAATCGGAAGACTGTGTTTGTTTGTTTAAATATCCATAGTAATGTACACGAAATATATATAAATATGCGTTAATTTCCTTAATAAATGATCTGTTGCCTGACTCTTGCCTTCTGACGTTACAATTGGTGTCGCTGCCTGTCGCGAAATGAAAGTCCCATGGCCTGCAGCTTTTGAAGAAGGAGACATATCGATCTTCTTAAGGGACTTCGAAGCTATTGCAGAGTTGAATGGCGTGCAAGAGCCATCAGCGAAGACGGTTGTCCTTGGAACGCTACTGAGAGGCCGGGCGAAGGCAGCATATGATAGTGTGAGGCGAACAGAGGGGCAAGCAACTTGGAAGTCAGTGGTTGAACGCTTGAAGCAGGAGTTTGACAGCCCGATGGACAGAAAGCGGGCAATGCAGCAGTTTCGCACCATGAAGCTGGGATTTGACGGTGACCCTCTCGTATTGGCGCTGACCTTGACAGGCCTACTTCGTCGCGCTCTACAAACACTGGACGAAGATTCTGAGGCACAAATGTTGGCATCCCAGTTTGTGGAGAGTGTCCCAGAACATATATCCCAACAGCTACATCTGGTTAACACCGTACAGCCACTGGACATCGGGGAGCTTGCGAAGGTGACCAGACAACTGTTGAGTAAGACGGTTGCAGCGGTAGAGCCACCAAAATCCGAGCAGTGTGAGAAACAAATCGAAGAGTTGCAACGTGAAGTGGCCGCGCTGAGACTGAGCGTGCGGAGAGACCGGTGTTTCGCATGTGGCAAACTGGGGCACTGGAGAGACCGCTGCCCGGAAAGACGACAGAGAAGAATTTTTAAAAGATATACTGTGTCTTCTTCTTGTGTTCCGAGACTTGAGGTAATAGGGGCAATGGAGAAGGGGGCAATATATTCGAAGTTACGGGTAAATGATCGCGAGTTGGTGTGTTTAATCGACACAGGGGCTGCAGTCTCACTCGTAGATAGGAGTCTATGTGAGACTATAAGACCATGTTCGTTGACAGTGCAGACAGTAGGCGGTCACGTGTTAAGAATCGCGGGAGTTTCAAACTGCAGGGTTAGAATTGGAGAGGATTGCGTGACGTTCCCATTCCTGGTTGTACCTGAATTGCGCAAAACAATCCTTGAGGCCGACTTTTTGCGAGAAGTGGATGCAGTGATTAACATGAAGAAAAGGGTTGTCGTTACGAAGTATGGGTGTTTTAGCATGCACGAGAATAGTGAGGTAGCAGGGATTGCGGCATCGGAAGTCCGAAGTATCGCAAAGTTACTCAGCAAATACGATCATCTGTTTACTGGAGATGGGGACCCATAC
This sequence comes from Trichobilharzia szidati, assembly GCA_944472155.2. Lineage (NCBI taxonomy): Eukaryota > Metazoa > Platyhelminthes > Trematoda > Strigeidida > Schistosomatidae > Trichobilharzia > Trichobilharzia szidati. Next base: position 67,568,855 of record OX235274.1, on the reverse strand, counting down.
GGTTATTGCGATAAGGTGAATCATGAAATTCCGTTAAGTGGCCCGAAAGTAACGTCATTTACCACGCGAAGAGTTCCATGTCATTTAGAAGGCAAAGTTGAGCGACAGGTGCGAGAGATTTTAAAAGATGATATTATTGAAGAAGCTGATAGCCCGTACAACTCTCCAGTGCTGTTAGTAAAAAAGGCGAATGGGAAGTATAGATTCTGCGTTGATTTTCGGCAGTTAAACAGTATGACAGAGTTAAGACCGTGTGCCATGCCAACAGTAGTAGAAACATTAGATCGCCTACAAGGCGCAAATTTGTTTTCAGTTCTCGATCTTCGCTCAGGATACTGGCAGATACCGATAAAGCCAGGTGATAGAGATAAGATGGCATTCATCGTGGGTCAGACACAATGTCGATTTAAACGCATGCCGTTTGGACTAGCAGGTGCACCGTTCACGTTCAGACGACTGATGACGCTATTACTTAAGAACTTGAAAAACGTCGAGGTGTACGGTGATGATCTCGTCATATATAGTCAAAACGAAAACGATCATGTGAACCATGTGGAAGCCGTGCTGCGACGCATCGAAGAGTTTGGACTGCGCGTCAACAAAACCAAGTCTCAGATAGCCAAAAAGAATGTAACTCTTTTGGGACATAAAGTGGGAAATAGTGAGATTAAACCACTACCGGAGAAAATCTTGACGATAAAGACGATCCCGGCCCCGAATTCAAAGAGAAAATTGAGACAATTCTTAGGTAGAGCAGCGTTTTATAGTCGCTTCGTGAAGAACTTCAATGAGATAGCAGCCCCTCCGTACAGGCTACTAGGTGAGCCGAAGTTTGTTTGGTCGGAGGAATCGCAGAAGACATTCAACAGGATTAAACAGCTGCTCGACCACCAACAAATGACATTAAAACTACCTGTACCTGGCAGACAGTTCACAGTGTGCACAGATGCCAGTGACTACGCCATAGGTGCAGTCCTAAGACAGGGTGAGGGAATCGTTGAGTATGCCAGTCGGGTTTTGACACACACAGAGCGAAAGTATTCAACGATAGAGAAAGAATGTTTAGCGATGGTATGGGCAATCGACAAATGGAGACCTTATTTACTGGGCCGGCGGTTCCACATCGAAACGGATCATAAGCCACTACAGTTTCTGAAGACAGCGAGAGACCCACGAGGGAAATTGTCACGGTGGATGTTGCGTCTTCAGGAGTACGATTTTGCCATCTCACACGTTCCTGGAAATGAAAATGTCTTGGCAGATTTGTTATCGAAACCAGAAGACGAGTCTGAGTTGTCCGAGGTCGCTTACGGAGTGCATGCAGTAGAACAAGACCCACTAAGACTGGCACACAGACAAAGGTTGGACGATACGCTGAATACAGTAATACAGGTGATCACTAACGGAATAGAAGTGGATCCAGCTACAGCGAGTAAGGAGCTAACCACACTACTCAGACAGAGACATCGACTAAGAGTGAACGTCTACGGGACTCTGACCTGGCGAGAGGACGACGGAAGCTGGCTAGCTGTCATACCTCAATCGTCGCGCCACGACATGATAGATGAATGCCACCAGCTAGCACATACCGGAGTGGCCAGAACAACCGACCTCTTGAGACAAAGTATGTACTGGCCAGGTATGAGAGAAGACGTAGCAAGATATGTACTTGGATGTCCACGGTGCCAGCTAATGAAAGGCGACCGGTGCATACGACCACTACTTCAGTCGATTCCAGTTACGGTGATAGGTCACTTGTGGTCCATAGATGTCATGGGTCCATTTCCTCAGACATCCAATGGTAATCAGTACCTCTTGGTGATGACGGAACACGCGACACGATGGTTAGACGCCGTAGCAATCCCAGACCAACGCACAAGGACCGTGACAGATGCGGTAGTTAGACACATCGTCGCAGACCACAGCGTACCAAAGACAATACTGACAGACCAAGGTCCGTGTTTCGAAAGTGAAAAATTTACTTCCCGTTTGCAACAGCTTGGCACCAAGAGGATCCGAACGACCCCATACCATCCACAAACGAATGGCCTGACGGAGAGAAACAATCGTACGCTGAGGGAGTGGCTGGCCTCGAAGGGCGGTAACTGGGAAACGGAGCTGCCACTGATTCTACTAACACATCGTGCCACCACCCAGGAAACAACGAAAAAGTCACCCTTTCAACTGATGTATGGTAAAAAACCACGACTACCGATACACAACGAAACCTGGCCCCTTCACCAAAAGCGGAGTAGGACGAAATTAAAAGCAGAACGGAAAGAAGCCGTCAAGAATGTAATGCAGAAGCAGCGGAGGGATGTCGCGAAGTCTCAGCTGAGGGAAAAGACTCAGTGCACTACCTTCTCAGTCGGGGACCAAGTGAAGTGTAGAGACAGAAGATATGCAGTTGGATGTGGGCCAGGTTCACGAAAACTCCTTCCAAAGTGGGAAGGACCATACACAATCACAAAATGACGAGGTCAAGTATATACCATCAGAAGAGGTGACAAACAAAAACGAGTTAACGCCAGTCAGATCCAACGATGGGTGCATTGGGACAAGCCAGTCTGTAACAATCATCAACGAGAGGATGCATCACCCAGAAGGTCGGAACGCCTGCGCGCGAAGCTATTTGACGGGGGGACGAGCATGGTGAGAGATGGCTGCTAGCCAAATTGGTAGACAGTAATTTACGTCAATATTTTCGTTCCCAAGATTTGTCGTGAGAAAATGTGAACAAAGATTGATTCAAAACCGACCACAGCAGACTGTGCGTAGGCGGATGCAGTTAACATATAGATGATTTGACATTCAAGAAACAGTCACAAATAGATGAAAGATTAACTTTACGTGAGAAACAACCAATCGGAAGACTGTGTTTGTTTGTTTAAATATCCATAGTAATGTACATGAAATATATATAAATATGCGTTAATTTCCTTAATAAATGATCTGTTGCCTGACTCTTGCCTTCTGACGTTAGAATATGAGGTGATAATGAGCAGTGAATCGTGCTTGAAACGTCATCAGTAAATAAGTAGTACTCTAATACTGTGTACTTCATCAAATTATTCTATAATGAAAGAATTCGGGAAATTTAAAAATAAAACATACCTGTTATAATATGGCATGCATCGTACTCATCTCTATCTCTTACATCGAGTAATAAATATGGATAATCTAGTAATGAAGTTAATCTCCCTGTTGAATCTGGAATATGTGATCGTGATTGGCCAAAGTACGTGTCGAATTCACCAATACCAGTAACAAGACTAAATTTAATGATTTTTATCACAGAAATAATTAAAAATGATGTATTAGAGCATGTTTAAAACCGTAATAATGGTGATAGATAGTAACATCTATATTACTCGAAAATTTGACTTTGGTTTCATTAAACATTTAGACAATTAGTATTACAGCTTCTTTATATGCAGTTGTGCAAACACAATGCCGCGAAAGAAGAGAACACGAAGTTCAGAAAAGATATCTTTTCGGCGATTTCATTTTCAAAAGCAGCTGTACAATCGCATTTAAATACATAATTTTACATTGCTGCAATTTTTACTTGATTCCACATAATTACGAAGGCGAAAAAAAGGTGACAATTATTTTCAACTGGATATGGTTTACGAGAGGCTTAGAAACAAAATCAGATATGATTAGAATGAATTACAAGTGTGTAAAAAATGAGCATGGAAACAAATTAAAATAATACTTTTCAACTTGAAATGGAAGTTAGGAGGTGTGAATATAGATTACAAGAGCCTGAGAAACAAAAATTGCACAGGACTAGGACATAATTGTAAAATAGTTATTTTAAACGAATTATAAATGTGAGTAGGTAAAGCATGGAAAAAAAACCTAAGATAACTGTTCTTATAACTGAAAAAAATGGAATGAATTGAATGAAGACAGAGAGAGCAATGATCGCACACACAGTGAACCAAAAAAAAGATAAAAGAACGAAAGAAAAAAGAAACGGAAGCTAAGGGAACATACCGAACTAGGTCCATGGTAGTTGTAAAGGTTGGACTAGTTTCGTTTGAGCACACAGATCCGGCTTTTCGATGTATTTTGCGAAAGCTTCTGCATTACAAAGAAGTCTGAAACATGCTGCCTTTGGTAGGTTTCTGTTTACTTTGTAAATGACTTTGGATGAATCAGCTGAGATGTTGTGGGAGGTGTTGATCAGATGTTCAATTGTGACACTTCTGATTGAACTGGTGCATCCACTTTGCAGCCATGCTGGGTAATGTTCTCTAACACGTTTCGAAAGGACGTGCATACAACGACCTATGTATCTAGCTCCGCATGAGCAGATGAACTGGTATACGCACATTGAATTGGTCATATGTGAGAGTTTGTCCTTCGCATCGTTTCGAAGTATTGGGCGGCTAGAGAATGTCACTCTTAGTGTTGCTGCAGGGAAGGTCTTCTTTAAAGAGCTGGATTTCTTCTCTCTAGGATATCAGCTGCCAAATCTCTCTTGAAGTGCAGATTCATATACAGAGTTTTCTTCGGCGCTGAACTGCATTCTTCTCTTTTTGGTCCTGGTTTCATGATCTTGTCGACAAAACGTGTCGGGTAGCCATTTTGAGCCAGTATATTTTTGAGGAATAGGAGCTACTCTGGCAAGCAATCACTGCTGCAGCGGAACGACCAATTAACAAACTTCTATAGTTGGATGCTTTTGAGCCAAAAACGACCTCTCATCATCCCACTAACTCACCGCATTAGAAAAATCTACAGCAGTGAGCTTCTAGCTACTAATGCCAAATTAAAGAGCACAAAAAAGTAGTTTTATGTAATTCAGACAGCATGCAAACCTGACTGGTATACTTTAATTAGTACTAAAGACTCCTCAAGTACAAAATTTATTATCTAGTGGTGAATACATGCATACTTTTTAGTTCTAAAAGACTCAGAGTTGTTAAGGTATGTTTCTCAGTGGCATAGATTACAAAACTCTAGAGAAAATTAAATTTTCTTAAGGTTGTATAAAAATCATACATCAGTAACATAACTCAAAGGTAGTAATTTGCACACCTACTAACTGCCAAGGATATTAAAGCTACTGTATTGTTTTTTTACTATAAGACAGATAATCCAAGTACATGAGGACGATTATAAGTAAATTCCAATCTACCTGAAGATCTATGTATTTAAACAGTAAGGAAGCACACCGGGTATTTTCAACCGAAAATATTTCCTATTCACTAGAGTTGACGAAGTTAAGATATTTATGATTGATGTTAACATTGCAGCAGAAAAACTTTTCTAGTTCTTATACGTACCAATAAATGACTAGTCTGGTAGTATTGGTATTATGTGTACAAATTTTGTTCAATTTCTTGTATAGTTGCTCGGATATTCTTTATAATCGGCTAATTTTAATATCATGACAATAGTGTTTTTTATAAAGAAAGTGTATGAATACGGTGAAAAAATTACGAAGAAATCATAGAGACGATAGCTTCTGAGTTAGTATGTGTCGGATGCATATATCCTTAAAGCACACGGTTACGTAAATAAGTTACTATCCTTGACAAACTGAATATACATACAAATCCAGATAATTGTAACTGCACAGTTAAGTGAGTGGAATCGCTGGAAAGAGTCACTTTGCTGAACTATTTGAGATATCTAGATAGGTATTAATCTTCTTGAATATTAGTTCTCAAATCATACACGTGGTAAGCATTTATGCATTCTAAGTCTTGCTGTCTCGTTAGTTTGTCCGTATACATATAAACGGATAGACTTCTAAAGAACGTAGTCCTCTAAAGAGTGAAATGTTCGTCTGGTGTTAAGATGACTTCGGTCTGGTTAATTAGAAGTACTGGTTAACATGAGTAGATTCCAACTACTCATATGCGTCATAATCATATATCAACATTCTACTTTATTGTCCTAACTGACATCTGTGGTGTCATGAAGATCATAAATGATGATCTAGGTTTCCAATGGAAAATGTGGAGAAATTTCACCACCGTATAACTTATAAACGGAAAATTTGAATTTGTGAACCTGTAACACATTTTTTGTCCATCCTACTAGTGGCCCCTCCTATCAGCTTTGGATGTACTGACCTCGTCAGTTTACTTCAATCAGTTCAATTTAACGATAATATTATCATAATCTCAGCAGACTACTATCTATATAGGGAAAGAGAGAGAGAGTTTATATTTGTTAACCAATCACTATCTCTGAGATATTACAAATATAATTTTTTACAAATGTCTACTTCTCACTCGGCGCCCAAATATTTTAGAACTATTCGGTCAAATCTTGACGACAGTTTCAATTAGTTCCTCATCATCGGCTCTAAATGAAAAGGAATATATTTCTTCGCTCAATCTGTTATGTTTTCTAAATGCGTAAATGAGAATTTGGAAATTACTGAAACTTTAACCTGTTTAAACCTTCTTCTTACAGCAGCTATGTATAGGAGTTGTAAAGTATGCCAGTTCAAACTGCTCCTCAGTACATTTACTCATTAATTGAAAATATGAAATCACGCCAAGGCTAAGGATAACATAAATGACCTCAGTACGACTGACCCAGTAATTCAGCAACGTATTTATTAGACCGTCTAGCTGTTCAAAATCAACAGATAACGCTTTTGAAACACCAGTAAGTGAATAATTGAAGGTTTTATTATTTCAATTGTCATGTTTTGCCAATCACATTCCAGAATTGCATAAATTTATCTTGATAGACACACACAAACATGATAATGTTATTCAACAATCACGTCTATTCATATACTTGTCAATAAGACACAATTATTGTGTAATGCTTAAGAATTTATTCAGTTCACACGAAACTAAACATTCACTTTATTAAGATAATTTTTCGATTAAAAATGAAATACTGATGCAAATGTAAGCTAGACATTGTGAGTGAGATCGACACAATTCTCTCCATTACACAACTTAAAAAATAACAAAACACGGAAACAGCCTGTAAAATTTAGAGTAAGCAATATGAATTCATGTCAACTTAGAATTTTCAGGGAAGAAAATGACTATAGAAAATGAAGAGGAAGAAAAAACCTAAAGAATATATATGTATACGTCTAGAAATACATTACGCAAGAAAAAAACTACCAGGAATAGTGGAAGCAGTTGAAGAGACACCACAGTCTCCTTATTTGTTTATCTTTTAAAAACAATGACCTGAATTTTTTTTCGTTAAATCACTGTATTTAACCTAGATGATCACCACAGTAATACAGATAAATAACTTAAGATAACTGAAGAAATACCCAAACGTACCGCTTAATTAAATAAGAATGAGAAGGTAATTATCAGCAACAGAGAAAGGAATATAGAAAATCTTTATTTCTTCTCACCTTAAAGAAACAGACAATGCTTACTACACTCTAAACAAGTTTGTAAAACTGTAATGCTAAAATACTAAACATCTCTTTCCATCCATAGTTAAAACTTTTTTCCACATATCGTATACAATCGAGTTGTCTAGCTGTATCATCATAATAGCTCACAGTTCAAGTAATTTCATACCAGTTTATGAGCACCAATTAATATGATTTGACAGTTCCATACACTGATTCACTTAAATTCAGTCAATGACACTAATCTATATACACAACGAATGGATTTTTCTCATTACCTGGTCAATAACTATTATTATAAATCCCATAGCAACAGCATATCTCCATTTCATCCTGCTACCTGCATTCGTCTCCAGCTAGCTCCACGGTTGCCCATATGCGCTCTTATCTCCACACGATCTCCTTCATGTCAACTTCAAGGCGACGCCCAACTCGTCGTTTCCCATTCAGGTTCCACTCAAGGACCTAGCGCACAATTCCACTCAACGGTCTTCTCAGTGCGTGCGTGTTCAGTCCATCCCTATTTTCTACAGTATATTTGTTGAGTAACAGTTCCTTGGTTGGTTGGTGCATTCCTAGAGTTCCTTATGGCTGATCCTTCCCGACCGGGTATCTGACCTTCAGTATAAATCGAAGGAAGCTGCTGATGAAAGTTTTCAGCGGCCTGTTCGAAATGTGTTCGATGGTGAGCATGCCAAGTCTCTGAACGCCATGGAACCGGTGATTGACATGACATTAGTTTAGTGTTGAAAATCCGTATCTTGTACATTATGCTTAGTGGAATGGATTTACACACTGATTTCAGTGTAATGAACGAGTGTCTTGCTTTTCCGATGCCAGCTGACTGTGACATCCTCATCTGTGCCGCCTGTAGTTGAGATGATGCTGCCTAAATAGGTGAGAGGAGTAACTTTCCCCGAAATTCTCCGGTTGATAGTGATCGGTGCTTATTGTTGTTAGTTAGGCAACTTCACTTCCGTCTTCTCTGTGTTCACTTCAAGTCCTGTCTTCACTGCTTCACCCGACAACTTGGTAGTTTTTGCTTGTAGGTCCCCAAGTTTGTGTGATATTAGACATAAATCATCCGCAAAGTCCAAATCTTCTAGAGTCTTTTCATCGTTCCAAAGTATTCCCGTCTTTCCGCTCCGGACCATTGTCACCAACTGTTATACTGAAGATGGTCTTAAGAACAAAAGGAAATACCGAACTGTTATCATAAAGCTTTCGTCAATTAGGGATTTCAATCACACTTCTAAAATTGTACATCTTTGAATGACTACCATCACCAGTGGTATATCAGAAGCCTAGTTGATAAGACTTTGATGTTACAGTCTCAATATGGAAATTAACAAAGATGTCGGTACAATCCATTGACAGATTCAAACTAAAAAGTATGGGCGAAATTAATATACATTCAAATATGCACATTTATCTAAGGTGTTACCAACCTTTCAAGTGTAGACCTTGCAGTTGGTGGTGGGTCGCCATTGGATTGAACAGAACTATTACCATTTTTCGATTTACTAGTGACACTGCTTTTGTCAGCTTTAAACAATTATATACATATATACATATAAAGATTTACCTATTTCTGCTGTTACATTGGATACATCCTTACCGCATGATTTAGTGTTTTGTCTTACTTCTGCTATTTGTAAGATTAGTTGTACAAATGTTGCCACTTTCATTCGTTTAAATATTTCATTATCTTTCATTTTATAATCTGTTATTATTACCGTTAGAAGAATGTTTCAATTTGTTTTGAATTACTTTCACGAATTTCTTCCATTCTCTTAAGATATTTTGATAAACTTGCTCCTGTGTCAATAGTTGGTTCAATATCCTCATATTTAGGATTTCTCGGAATCACTTTCTCTAACGGCTATAATAATAAATAGTCAGAAAATAGGAATAGAAATAAACGAAAGGTGAACAGCTTATGATGAAGCTTTAATAATTTCAGCATTATTTTGACATTATCCGTGGTCACTGATGTATATCATTACAATCATGTTATAATTCTTTATAACACCTGAGATAAAGAAACGTGTGAAATTAGCAAAGGTAGGTCTAACCGAATTATTTCTTTTTTTAAATTTCACTTCTAAATGTTATCTGGACTTCTGTAAGTAGCTGTATTTTCTGTCAACCACTTAAAATCCCATTTACAACTCAAAAACGATCGGTAGCTGGCTAAGGAACAGCGCTGTTTACTGCAGTTAATATCTCATACTTCATTCTTGCGGGCTGGTTACTAACCTGTACACATCCATAACTCAGTTTCCCGTCGTAACATTATGCATGTTGTACAATCTACCATGTTCTCCAGTATATAAAGTTCATGTCAATGAAGTATGATTCATAAATTCAATGAAAGACTGTTAATGGATGAAATTTTTCTGGTCAACTATATATAATGGTGAGAAACGTTGAAACCACATGAACAAAAACCTACTAATCAAGCGACTCTTAATTAAAAGTCAGCTAATATTTACTTTCTGCAGCCTAAGTGTTTAGAAAAACGACAACTTTAAACAAAAAGTAGGCTTGAAATTTTGTCAGTAAAACCTCACATGAAGTCATGTAAGCATATAATACATTGTCAAGTATTGATACTGTGTGAACGAGTTCATACAGAACAAAGTCACAAAATTAATTATTATGCTTCACTTAAAAATAAAAATGATTCCCTGTACTAAATAAGCAAATGAAAATGAGAAATTTGGCAAAATAACGATTACATGACTGTTATATATCCACGTAAAATAAATGATGAAAAAAGAGTGATTCAGAGGGCCATAACAAACGCACAAGCTCTCCACTGAATTTATAGTGTGATGCACTTAAAACAAGGCGACTGACTATTATTAATAAAGCCTGAACATCCATCAGTCTCTTTTTCTCATAATTTCTTTACCAAACATATTAGGCATAGATACCCTAACTACCCACAGAAATTAATTGAGGTGAAAAAGAGTTAATTTAATGTATTCATATTTCCATTAATCATAGTGGAGATCTAACCTAAATGTCTTCAAATTTAAAAGTTTAGTTTACAATTCTACACATTGTATTACCCCTCTAAGAGGTTTCAGTTGCATCCCATAAAAAGTTAAATTGAAGCGTATGATTTTATTCTTTAATAAACCTTCGACCTTGGAAACTTTTACAACCCTTTATACTTTCCATGCTAGCTTGCTAATTACTTTTCTTTCTTTGAGTTTTATTCACATTATCCTTATTATTACTTTTGTCCTCTCACTACAAAATTTTAATTTTCCATTGATATTGATGTAAAACATCACATGTGACTTCCTAAGGTCACCTACTAAATTTGCCTTCACGATACACATTTGAAACTTTGTGGAACAATACTCAAAACCAGATAGTGAAAGCATATTTTTCGCATTTAGACTATTCAATTAAAGGTCAATCTGAAAAAAAACATTCTTTTCAATAAGTTCCCTTCAGGTTCTTACAATTATAAAATATAATATTTGTTGTCGTTACAATAGTGGCCAGTTATGCGGTGGAAACACTTTTACGTAGAATAACGGATTAGTTACGGGGTTTCAAAATAAATAGTATTTGTGTGACAAACGTGCTGAGCTGAGTATAATTACAAAATATTGCGAAATGGCAGACAATGATAATGAGATTTAACATTTCAATAAGGAAGTAGTAGCCATCATCAATTAAAAAGATAACTCTCCATAAACTACGACAGATTCGCGTGATTTCATACAAAGCGCTGTACGTTCTCAATACGGCATTCACAAAATGACTGGCACGACCCTTGAACGATGACTCTAAGAGTCACTTATCCCACTTTGTTTTATTGCGGTACATCGTACGAGTCACAAACAAAGCAGAATTCTATAAGAATAAAAGATTTCGTTACCAACCACTAAACAGTACGAAAATAGTTTGGTCTGAGAAATAATCAAAAAGATGTAAACGTGTATTTAAGCCTACATGAGATTAGAAATAGTGGTAGAAAAATGCAAGTCAGCCTGGAATTTGTACAGGTAGTGCCATTTTAAGGCGGCTCAGCTGTGAGGATAATCTGTTTTTTCTTCTCCTCAGTATTTACTCACTTTACAAAAGAGAACTCTAACCTTTACTGACGCTGTCTCTACATTAATTACTGTAATTACAGAATTACAATACGTTTAAGTTTGGTACAGCTGAAAAATGTCAATTTTACTGTAATTTAGAAGTGGTGAAATTTTAATGAACACAATATTAATCCTTTAATTTAAACGATCGTTCTTTCCTAATATTCCTTTGGTCTTGCTGTGACTAAATGGTGAATCTCAATTCGGAAGAGTCACATTTTGATCTAGTTCGCTGACAAACAGCAGGTAAAATGACAGTGAAATAGTTGCGGTCACGTTCCACTACATGTAACATTCACTAGCTCTGGAGTAATTAGTTCAAACTAGTTACAATTGTAACTATTTTTCATCAACTAATCTTCTATTTTGCTTATTTACAGGATGCTACCAGTGGATCTCACTTGACGGATTTGCAGTGACAGTTTATTAAATACAAAATTCTCTCAATTATAAAAACTGATTTCCTTCTGTAAACTGAATGAATTGCGCCAGCGTAGGACACAAGTGATGACAATAAGTAGCAGTCTTTTCGTTCTGAAGTAATGCTAATCAGTGCTGAATATGTGCTGAGAAGGCTAGGATTAAGCTGAAAAAATTGCCACTATGTGCTGAATTAAGTCTTTTCGTCCTGAAGTAATGCTAGTCAGTGCTGAATATGTCCTGTAAGGGCTGGAACAACGCTGATAAGCAAACCCAGTATGTTCTGATCTACTCCTAAAAATGCCGAGAAAAAGAACACGGTACTGAATTAGTTCTAGTCATGCTGAAAACCAGCACTGAGTTCTAGTCTCTGCCATTAAACAAACCATTCAAGAACAGATTCAGAATTTACTCACTATAGGATGCTAGAATTATTTCAGAATTACTGAGATTTAATTCAGCATTATTGTAAGCTTGGGAAGCCTTCCTCAGAGTATGCAATTGAGACTAGATTAATCAAAAAAGTAATTTGTAACAGCTCAGTGTACATTAAATGTGTAGAACACTGTTTGCATATGGAAACTACGAGAAAATAACATACGTCTCTTGGTTTGCTTGGAATGGGCATGTTGCTATGCCAGTATGTTAACTTTCGAAAGTAACACTGGCTCAAGTAAATTGCAATCTGGTGTGAACAAACGACAAAGATTTCATTTCAATATCCAAGGTAATATCGTAAATTATCTAATTTCTTCATGACTGCTTTTTGCCTTTAATTGATGGCTACTGGTTTTCGGTGGGTTATTATTAATATTCGTCCTCTGAGTATTTTGTAATGTGCGTCGGTGGCACAGTGGTTAGGACTCTCGCCGACCATGCACATGGTCCGGGGTTCGATCCCCTGCCGGCGCACACCCGATATCTATGGTCGGCCTGAATTTGGGCTACCGATATCCATGCTGAAAATTCCATACTTGTACTGAAAATATGGTGTGGAATCAAGCTGTAAATCAAAATTTAAAAAATTTTAAAAAAAAATCATGTGGAACATAGGGCTTCGGCAGCAAGTTTCCATTTCCCTCCGTTCTCTCAAGTATTTTTACCTGGTTCTATGATTGCCCATAAGCTTTAATTTTCCTGTTCACACCGTGCTCTTGAAAGGCCCAACTCTCTGTTTTGCTTTCGGGTTTCATATGAGACGCTGGTCTGGGATGTCACTCCAAGGTGTCCTCAACGTATTATCCAGATTCATTTTCCTCTCTAACAGGAAATATCCACTTTTGTGAATAATTCGTTTGGGAAACCTGATCTTCCTATCCGGCGAATTTTATTCAACCACTTCTTCTTCACAGAGCCTGTGTGTGGTACTTCCCACTGTCTCGAACTACTGCCTAAGCTTCAGGTGCTAATTCTGTAGCAACATCCTCCTCACTCTTTCAAATATACAGGACTTGTTAGTCTGTTACGTGACTGTTGTGAAGCTGAATAACCCGAAAGTTACAGGTAAAGTCAAAAGCTTTTACTTATATACTTTATCTTTCTGTTCTGTGCTTTCTATTGTCTTTCGCTGTCAGTCTATTGGACAAAACAACTCCACTGTCTCTTATTATTTAATCATCAGTATTAATATACGAGTAATATGACTATAGATTCTCACCCTAAGATAAGTAATGGGACACCATACACCGTAGTCATCAGGGCTTCAGCCAAATTAGGCAAACAGGTGAAGGTGATGGACTCTCGCATACCGGTCTTGAAGACCAAGGTAAATATTCCCTGCGTGAACAGATTGCCCATGTCGCCACAGTCCTACAGTGAAACTGTGAAAAGTCAACCAAGCGGATGTGGCTCCATCCCCGTTAACACGACTAGGTTAATAGAGCCGAGTGGTAAATCTGCACAAAGTGAGAATAGTATAACACCCATCTCCATAGTAGGCCCTAAAACAAACAGGAAGGCTAAAAAGAAACGTTCACGAAGTCGCAAGACGACAAAAAAACGTTCTTCAAAAATGCAGACGACTGTAAGGTCTGCGATTCTGTCGTCTAACAAGTAGACTCTGCCTTCGAATGCAACTTTCGCAAGCAATGGGTACATTGTAGATGCGACACCGGGGTACCAAAAGTATTTTACGATTTCATGCGTAAGAACCCATGCCCATGGTTCTGGTACATATGCCCAAGTTGCCGCCCTGATGCAACCTCTTGTAGTTCCTTGAAAACTAAAGATGGCGTAGAGGTATCAGGGAAAAACGTGAAACGTTCTACTCCCACCAACTCGGAAAACAGCACAATTGCACGTAAATCGGGGATACCAAAATCCACACCGGTTAAACTTGCAATTCCTGCCATAACTGCCCCAGACACAGAGGCTGAAGCACCAAGGGTATCTGTTGCTGGGAAAAGACCCTTATCGTCTGCCAGTAATAGTGGCCACGGCAATGAAGCACACAATAATATCCAGTCACACCAGACGAAACAAAACGGTCTTAAAGGGGATGACAAATGTGCGAGGACCGAGCCTAAATCCACGGTTAGTAGATCAAACTGCGTAATCCTCTTTTATGTACCAGACTGTAGTAGTAGTCTGCTGGAAAATAGGGCCCTGTTTAATCAGGAACAGTGGTCCAACTTGTGTAACACACTGGGTCTGGACATCCAACCAGTAGAACTTTGCAGATTGTATAGGGGCACTGCTGCACCTCAAGGCAAACCATCCCCACTGAGGGTAACACTGGGCTCTACTGAGGATGTCGAAAAAGTTTTACTGACTTCTCTAGTCCTTCCTATAGGGAGGGCCTGCAATATACGTGTTAGACCAGACAGGCCATGGAAGGAAAGACAGATGGCGAGGAAGTCGCCAGAGCTAATTCTTTCTGCCTCCATGGTTGTTCACGGCACTCCCGAACTGGTAGCTGGAAACCCTTGCGAGAAGCATTGTCATGATGTACAGCAATGGAGATGGTTGGCATCCCAGATGGGTCTGGGAAGTTCAGGGGCTGTCTCTATTTAAAGACTGCCTCGACCCACTCACCTTATGTCAGTTTACACGCCACGTCTGTTAGCTGTCAAGTTCAGCTCCCGAGACCAGTTGACTACTGCTCTCCAGAGATGGTGCGAGACCAAGGTCAAGGTCAGCAGATACATTCGCTGCTGCAAGAGCCGGCCTCGTACCCAAAGGAGAGAACGAAGCGTTGTCAAAGAAAATTCTCAACCCTTGGTCACACTGTGGTGAGAGCAAGCTGCTAGCCAGTTGGTAGACATTGATCTACGCTGATTGGCAGAAATTAATCTAGGCTGATTCAACAACCGATCACAGCTGACCTAGACGTGGACAAATATGATTCGCAGACAAGTGGCTCGCATTTCCGAGAAATATCGAAAACGAGAAAGCAGAAGACGGCGTTTGTTTGCAAACAACCAATCAGAAGACCGCCTTCTTTCTGCGGGCAGAAGCCTATTAATGTACGTAAAATACATATAAATACCTGTTGGTCTTCGTAATAAAACTGATCTGTTGCCTGGCCCTTGTCTTCTGTTGTTACAACACTACATCGGTGCAGCACGGACGATGATAGCCAGTGTCGTCCAAGTGCTCCGATTGAACTAGGAGAAAAAAACGCCAACAGGGCGGTTCCTGGGGAATCGGCCAACTAGCTCGTAGGATAACTCCTCAACCGACAGCCCACATCACGTCAACCACCCCCCTCCGATACGGGGACGTGGTGAGACTGACTACCAGTTGCCTGTACAGTAATGTGAGAGGTCTAAGAGGCAAAATAGATGAACTTAGATACCTTCAACCACAGCTGAACTCCAAAATCATAATACTGATGGAAACCTGGCCAACCCCTATGGTGACAGACAGCGAAGTCAGTATAAATGACATGGTCCAAGTCAGGCGAGATAGGGATCTGAAAGAAGGAGGTGGAGTCGCCATATACGTCCACAAACAGCTCAGATGTGTCCATGCAATCGACCCTCCCCTCATTGAGCTCCCTGACTCCATATGGTGCCATTTCACCGTTGGGTACTGTAAGTATCTAGTGGGCAGCATTTACAGATCAACTTCATGTGGAGCAGACCACAACCAGGTACTGCTGAATGCAATTTCAGCGACACAAGACATGGGTTATGATCAAATTGTCATAGCTGGCGACTTCAATGCCCCATCTCTTATCTTGATGACGGGATATGCCCATGATAGATTTGATCGAAATCTGCTGCATACCATCAGGGAAGCCGGATTCACTGAAAATGTCAGAATGGATACTAGATGGGACCCAGACGGGAAGTCTTCTAGGCTGGATTATGTGCTCACTAGTGACCAGCTACTAGTAGAAAACGTTCAGATCACGACTCCCATAGGTAGTAGTGACCACGCGGTCATAACATTCGACATAGTCCTCCGCGAGCGCTTACAGTGGGACAATACACAGCCCTATCTGTGTTATAACAAAGCCAATTACACCGAAATGCGAAGACTTTTGTCTGAAGCAAATTGGCCAAAAAATTGGACAGAGCTTACAGTAGAAGAACACTGGGGAGTGGTAAAGGAGATCATTCACCAGGCGGTCTCAGACACTGTTCGTTTAGTCACACCAAAAGCTAGAAAGCAACTTTCATGGCTAATAAGGGGGACAAAACGCTTTCTGCGGGCGAAGCGAAAAGCCCGGTTTGCGTGGCGGGTATCGAAGAGTCAACCCGAACATGAAGTGTACCTTGAACTCAGGAATCGATGTAACATACGAGTCCGGAGTGATAGAGGGGCATTTCAGAGAAACCTTGCCAATAAGCTTCTCGTGAACCCCGAAAGCCTATACAGGTTTATGTCTGAAAGAAAACCGACCAACCAGGGAGCTGGCAATCTAGTGGGTTCTGATGGGAAATCTCTCACTAGTCTTGAAATGGCAGAGACATTCAGTCTAGCCTTTCACAGGCAACTGAACAGTAACGAGGATTTTACCCCCACAAAACATCAAGATTACAATGCAAAACAAACGTGCGAAAACCTGCTGGGTACATTTCAAATTACCCCGGCCATGGTACTCGTAAAATTGGGAAAGTTGGCTTCGGGAAAGTCTGCAGGTTGCGATGACATAAGACCATCCGTCCTGAAGCAGTGTCCAGAAAGTCTCTGCCAACCCCTTAGTAATCTGTTTCAACACTCCTTTGATGTAGGGAAACTTCCATGTGAATGGAAACGAGCCATCCTATCCCCCATCTTCAAGGGTGGTGACCGGCAGCATGCGACCAGTTACAGACCAGTTGCGCTACTCCCAATGATATCGAAGATATTGGAAAGTCTCATTGACGACCACATGAGAAAATGCTTCGACGGGACTAACCTACTCCATGAAGCACAGCACGGTTTCAGGAGGGGAATATCCTGTGTGACGAATCTTCTACTAGCTTGGAACGATTGGATACTATCCTGGGATGTAAAGGTACCAGTCCATGTGATCTTTCTCGACTTTGCGAAAGCAATCGACACAGTTCACCATGGTCTGCTTCTTCACAAAATAAGCAAGACGGGTGTTTCTGGAGCACTTCTCGCATGGCTGAAAGATTACTTAGGCGAGAGAGAATTCTGCACCAAAGTCAACCGCATCCGATCATCCCGGCACACCTCAGCACCAATGCTTCCTCAGAGTTCTATCTTAGGGCCGTTGATGTTCTTGATTTTCATCACGACGTGCCCTTTGAACTGTTCTGCGCTTCTTTACACTGACGACGCAAAGATTTGAAGAGCAATAAACTCATCGGAAGACTCCGACAGATTGCAGGCTGACCTGCAAACTCTGGGAGACTGGGCTCTGACTAACGGAATGCCTTTCAACCTAAAGAAGTGCAAAGTAGTGCAACTTCATTCCGGCAGGTCACAGAGTATAAATTACACCCTTGGTGGCCAGAACTTGAGTTGTGTGCCATCAGAGCGCGATCCAGGTCTTATTCTAACAGAAAAGCTAGACACCAGTGGAAATTACACGAGGGACGTCGTCAAAGCCTACGCAACTTTACACTTTATGCATAGGCAGCTGGGAGCTCTTACTCCCGAACTATTCTTAAGCTTGTATAAGACATACGTGAGGCCACTCCTTGAGGTGCATAATATCATTGCTCCTCCGCTACTCAAAAGGAATGCTAACATTCTAGATAGTGTCCAGAGACGAGCGACAAAATGGGTGATCGACCTCCGCAACAAATCATACGAGGAAAGACTGAAGAAATTAAGTCTTTTCACACTTAGTTACCGTAGTCACAGGGGAGGCCTCAACACTATCTACAAGATCTTAAATGACCAGGCCCACCCAAATAAAAGCATCCTGCCATTAAGTGATTAAAGGCTTCCACGAGGTAACCCACACCGGAGACCAAAGACTCGAGTGCGTTCACATTTCTTTTCGCTTCGAGTTTTCCGTCTCTGGAACGCTTTACCGGCGGCCGTGACTACAGTGCCATCTCTGGAGACTTTTAAGCGGAAGCTGGACAATCATGCAGAAATGCAAGGTTTGTGTCTCAATGGCTTATCCTCTTAAAATTTAAAACCACACTGTCAATGGATAAGCATACAAACTAAATCCTCACGACCCGTTCTGTCTTCTCTCACTGTACCGACTTCATCTTTTCCTTAGATCACCTTTATTATTTCACTTATCTCAACCTATATTATCTACACTACAACCTATTATTATTACTATTCTGCTTTTATGACTACACCGAATGACCAACGGGAGTTAGGTCAAACTCTATTCACGGGGTAACACATTCCTAACATACTGCATACTATAAACCACATTTTGACAAATCCCCGCACTACTCCTCTTGGAGTCTACCAGAGCTAAAGCAGTCGAGTGGCGGCACTTACTACGCACTGGTTCACCGAAGATCTGGAACCTCTACCATACAATCAAGAAGCGAGCTCAAAGAAACCACTGGTTTATACTAGGTCGTAATCAGGGTATTGGATATTGAATAAGGATATTAGGCTCTTGCGGCTTGTTTTAATCCTTGGAGCACGCATCTCTGCAAAGATCTTATTCCTCTTTGAAAGCGTTGGTTGATGGAGCTGATAGTGCAGAATTGGTTTAGGAGTTCCATTCCTTGCTCACTCTGTGTGGGAAAAGGTTAGAAAGATAAATTCCCAAACCACACATTAATATACTGTACGCTGAAGTTAAATTACCTCTCCTCCTTCGGTGTGACGGTGAGGTATCACTCACTAAATCGGTCCTTACCCTCTGACCTAAGTGCATTACTGTACTTTTCCTGGGACTAATTCCAAGACTCTAAAGTTTCGACCATTTAGTTAATTTACCTAAATCACTTTATAAGACCAACCTGTTATCATCATTATTCACAGTTTTCCAGATCTCAATGTCATCCGCAAATTATAGGGAATATGAGGAAAGAATTTCTAATAGTTCCGTCACGTAAAACAAGCATATCAAGGGGCTTACTGCAGCTCCCTGAGGTACTCCACTCAATACTATTCTCCACCGTGACAGTACACCATTAACCCTTACCTTTTGTCTTCCATACATTGGTTAGTCCCTAAACCACTTACACAAACATTGGTCTGAAACAAAACCTTTTAGTTTACTGAAGAGACCTAAATGGGGAATTTTATCGAGTGTTTTTCTAAGATCGGTAAAAACAACGTCCCAGGGTTTATATTCCTGGCTTCAACCTAATATTCACTGTATAACAGCAGGTGTGAGCAGTGTCATCGTCAGATTCCATTCTGTTACTTCTCCAGCAAGCCACGTTTCTCCATATGGGCTATTGTTTGGTTGCTTATAACTGTTTCTACTACCTCTGCTATAAGATGCGTCAGATTTGCAGGCAGGTAGTTAGATACCCACAACCGGTTCCCCTTAATGAAGTTGGGGCATATAATGGCACCCTTCCGGTCAATGGGTATCCCGACTTAGGTCACAGGCGTTTTGAAAATCTCCGTAAGTTGAGTGTATTCCATATCCACGGAGGAGATTTACAGTCTGGCTAAAGCTCGTTGGCCCTAGGTGATTAACCTAGTTTTAGTTTAGGCAGTGGCTTAAGAACCACTGCGGTGCCTACCACAATTGAGGCCATTTTGGTGTCAATGGTACGGATTTCGCTATATGAAAATATAAATTATTATTACTCCTAATTGTTACGATCAGAGAAGAAAACCTCCACAAAAGTATTCAGGGAGGTTCTCAGAATTTCGCTTCATCTGACTTGGCTGCCTCTCCAGTATTGCCTATACGTTTACGGTGTACTACTGGTAATTTTAGTCCTTCGTTTAATATACGAGTAGAATTTTGGGATAATATACACAGTCCAGTTCCAACTATCCCTCGTACTCTATACGAAATTTACCAGTCATATACCTACAAAGGTTTCGAATTCTGCGGTAGTTTATCTAAATGTCCTTCCTCCCTATTACAATAATCTGGTCACATAAGTCTTTTCGCTTTTTTAATAACCTTATTACATTACCAATGGAAGGTGGTTTATGCAATACCTTTAAAGGCGTAGATCAAGGGACAGCAGAAGGTGAGGTCACGTGATCTAGTGTATTCCTAAATCCTAACCGAGCTTCCTTGACAGTTCCGTCTGTACCGACTGAACAGTCGGTTGTGATTGCAAAATTTCGGATTCCAGGTATACCCACTTTCCAAATGTCTGGTAGAGCAGATGTTGACCTATGTATGAAAGCATGAACCTTAAACGTAAAAGTAACACCTGCGTGGTTATTACTGTCTAGAGGCGCGTCATGTCACCTATATCCTCCTTCTGGTGTGTTAGCACAGTCCAAAGTAAACACATCACGTTCGTGGTCTATCGTGTTGGTGCATGTATAAGCTGCACAAGTGCACATTCGAGCACTGTCAGTGTGAGCTTCTTGATGAATCAGGTATTTAATCTAGTTGAATTTAAATCTTATTAATTTATAAGCGGTGCACTAAGGTCACCTATTAGACACCGATTTCTACAAGTCCATACCCTGTCGTGATTTAATACGAGGTCACTAGGCTGGCTGGCAGGAATTCTATAAATAAGCCGAATGGTTACAGTACCATTGCTCAAGTTAATCTCACAAATTGTGGCTTTACTGGTGCCGCTATTATGCACTTCTGAGAACGTTAACCTAATTCTTATATCACCCCAGATATATGGGGCAAACCCACCACCTTTCCGACTAATTACTCTGCTTTAAGGCAGATGCACCCAGGTATGAGTAAAGTCTACAACCACTAACAATCATGTTTCAGTAATAGCAATAACAGATTGTAGTCCTTCAGATAATACTCCCAATTCAGGTACCTTATTCTTAAGACTACATGCGTCCATATAGCACTCTGAAACAACTAAGTGTTCATTTTACTTGCGAATAGAGGTCTGGGCAACACAGGTTTCTGAAGCCACACCACCCGGAGACCCAACAGTTAAAGGTCCTTCTCCATTTTTCTGTTCGAGTCTTTAGTTGCGCTGCGCTTCCCTTCTTTTAAATCTATCTTTCAACTGTCAATGAGGCCTTATTCTCATGTTTTATCTTTGATTTTCAATGCATTGTTGAACATAATGTCCTTCTCCATCTCGTTCCCCAGTACAATTTTCAGTAATCATCGGGAACTTTCCGTAACATCAAGATTTCGTTTTTTGATTCTTATATGGACTCCATTTGTTTGTTTTTGGGAAATGTTTCACAAATTGTGGAGCTAACTGCCTCGAAATCATGAGCATGTCGGACAGCTGGATCTGCTTCCTTCGACACTATAATTAGAATCCGAATGTTTCGAATTAGTATCAGAATAAACGGCCATAGAGACCTTGTTACTGAACCCCGTAGTTTTGTCTTTCCTATAGTTTTTCAGCTTCTTACTTTTCAGCACTACACAATTGGAGTTAATCCTCTCCACCTGACTGTCGCTGCAACCAGAAGCCATTCGCTCACTTGCCGCGCTATGCTTCGTCTTGGTATTGTCACCAGCTGGTCTTACGATGCTGGCACTACTTCCCCTTTGGATTTTTGAGGCTTTCTGAGTATTTCTGCAGCAGATTTTCGTGCGCAGTGTGATCTTTTGTGCTTCGCACTCCAGGATGTATTTCTGTCTCAGTCTTGTGAATCAGTCCGGAATCGTCATTTCCTTCATCGACTTTAGATGGTAGCTTGTTTACCTCAGCTTCTTGGACACAAGAAGCCATACGACTTATTGGATGAGGGAATACATGAAACTGTATCATAATTTGCACATTCATGGAGACGATAGCTTACTATATCTATACGCTAATAGTGATGAGCCATTGCAAACTTAATGCAACCATAGGTTGCAATTATCGCACTGTATCCCATCCACTGAAAAATGTCAGTCTGGCCGTCCGCAGTTACTGGTGAGACCGGTGTTGTTTTAGGTTTTTTACACTGTGCGAGACGAATGTATATATACCAAAACAGAATGATATAAAAACCTCATGGTCACGAGAAAGTGGACAGTAAAAGTCCTTCAAAAATTTAAATCACTAGAAAGTGAATCAAAAAAGGGTTTTAATAGGATATACACAACAAGAAAATTCAATTTACATCTAGAAATATCAATTTTTTTCACAGGGCGTATACGAATTCTTCGAATAAGTCCAGTCGACCCTCTTCTGCACATTTGCTGGCCGATACTCTCTTGGTTCGTTCGTTCGCAGAGTCCCTTATCACTTATCCATTCCGGTCTTTGATTTAACCTTCGGTAATAAGCGAAGTCTGGAAAATGCTTTCAATGACAAATGCAATTTGTCTGCGAACCATACAAAAGTATGGACACAACATTAGTGGCTATCCAGACCTTATTGTTTGTTATTCCAGTCATGTACCTTCATGCTTATTCCATACCAGTGAAGCTCAGTATTCCTTCTGCGATCCGACTTTGCAAACTATGGCGTACTTATATGTACCGCCTGCCCGTAGCTGCAGAAGTGCTGCCTAAATAATTGGGAAACAACTGCAGAATGATGCTGATAGTTGCTCGATGTTGTTAGTTAGTTGTCAGTCTTATTCCCATTGCTAATAAGCTTCCTGCCAAAACTACTAACCACGAAAATCGTTCTGATGCAGAGGCTGGAACTGGTGAACAGACAGTGCAGTCGTCACATTCTCAGTAAAGAGTGGCAGGGGCGACAAATGCAGGGTGAAAACAAATGGTTGCTCGTTCAAGTCTTCGGTCTTCGGTGAGCTACTCTTCGCGGGTTTATACGAAGTCTCCCATATATACTTAATGAAAGACTAACTTTGTTTCCGTTATTTTGTCCCTATGCGTTGCCAGTGGAACATAAGGCTTCAAGACAGAAGCTTGAAGTTTCGGTAGCAGTGATATTTATTTTTACGGGATGAGTTTGCTAGCCTAATGCCCAAACTTCCCTCTTGTTGTAACTGCTACTGAACTTGATGAGAACTGTAGTCACCTTTTCATGTATGCGCCTGCCTAATATGCCTATCTGCCAGTGGTACCTTCCGATTTATTAAGCCACGCAATTATCGAAAGACAAAAGCTGACCTGTGACTTTATATTGTAATAAACCACAACAGCGATTATTAGGAAAATAACACATGCTATTTATAAATTTTCTTTCCAACAATGAAGTCGGCCTCACAGCCGTGAGAAATGACTGATCGCATAATTAATCACAACGTGCGTGAGAAATGATTGACATGCTGCTTTATGCGGGATCCTATCGCTCTTTACCAGTCTTGTCACTGGCCTAGCTGCGTAAAGGAGTGCGCCGGTTGGGGATCGAAACTTGGACCACACGCGTGGTCGGCGAGCATTCTACCGCTGTGCCACCGACGCTTTGCTTGGGTGAAGCTGATTATTTGTAATTACATGAGAGGTTAATAAGTCGCCCCTAATATTGCAGTAGCTAAGTGTGGAAAGACCTAATTTCTTCATACATTCATCAAATGTAAGTGAAGTACCTCGGCATGGTCGTGGAATGGGATCTCATATTAGCTAAGTTTATTTTAGATATTGCGCTACGATGAGATATTAACAACTGGATGACGCTTTGAGCGTAAACTATTGCTCACGATTATATCAATTTTAGTCACAAAGTTTCACAATTTGTCTTGTATATATTTCCTCTCCTTCTATCTATCCCGCCACACTTTGTCGTTTGTTGTCGCTTTCCATCGATAAACAAACGTATATTTGAAACCTGGAAAAACTAAGACTAGCAACAAATATGACGAAAATAGTGTAGAATTCAAAGCCCCCGTAGTGCTGGCGTATAAAGAAGGAACATCAGAGGCCTTACGTAGGATTCTCTATGGGGCTGGAATTAGGATGGCGTTTAAACCAACTATCTCTCTCAGAGATCAACTTTGTCGGCTTAATGACCCAATAGATCCAATTAAGAAAAATAATATAATTCACCAAATGCCGTGTAGTGACTGTGAGGTCAATTACATGGGTCAAACTAGTAGATCGGTGTCAACCGGATTAGTGAAACATAAAAATTTGGCTAGATTTAGAATGATTGACCCTTCTAAGATAAATAACCTAGAAAAAGCTCAGCCATTGCACTGCATTCACTTGTATGTAATCACAAAATAGGGTGGGACAGGGTGAGAGCATTAACAAGTAATATAATCAGGTGGAGTGAGAGGTTAATCACTGGGGCTTAGTTTATCGATTCAACATCAAACACGTGCAATCGGAATGACGAAGTGCTTATACCGGAAATGTGGAAAGTGGCAACAAATAACAAATGGAGGATGGAGAGAGAGAGAGATAATACACATGAAACATTGTGAAGCCGTGTGACGAAGTCATATGTTTATGAGCAATAATTTATGCTCGAAACGTCATCCGGATGTTAATACTGCACTGCCGTATGTTACTTAAAATAAACCTAGCTAATATGGAATTAAATCTTTCATGAGCTGTACAATCGTAATTATAATTAACAAAGAAATCTTTAGACCAATCAGATACTGGTAAATTTTGTCCTTAGAAAATTTACCAGTATCTGATTGGTCTAAAGATTTCTTTGTTAATTATAATTACGATTGTACAGCTCATGAAAATGAATCGTCGAAAAGAAAATTTTCTTCGCTGTTTGTGCCTTTTCTTATGACTCAATATGGGAATATCTTAATATGGAATTACGTTTACTATATGGTTCATTCCGGAGTCACATTACCCGTTTTTTGGCCTGTCTCTGTACAAGATTAACTTCTCATTGCAGTAAAGGGTCAGCAATTGTATTTCACTCCTCAAGTGTTGTCTTTCGAATGTTTTGCACGATCCTGTGAAAGTCTAAGGAGTGAACGCACCCAAGTGTCCATGCCCAGTGTATATCGGCAAATACCCTTAATACCTTACCGAGGTAGTTCACACGATGACACCTAATACCGTTAAGGATCATATTTTACTAGAATAAACTAAACTTATAATACTGTATATTTCGTATAAGCGTGTAAGTTAACATGATATGCATGCTATTTTTACAGGCACGATCTGTTATGTTATAAATTACAACTGTGGATTAGCATAGGCTAGCACTTTTTCAAAAGTTGAAATTGTTCGATTATTGTGCAGGCAATCATAACAGGTGCGTATGCATGTTAAATTGCAGACCCTTCACTAAGGTCAATATCAAAGTTGAGCGCCAACCCAAGCTTCATTGCGTTGTCGGCTGATAGTGATGGCCAACAGATAAACAACAAATATTTGGGTAAGTGCTATGCCCCCACATGACTGAACGCTATTTCAGGAAGAGAAGAACGTCACGGGCAGTTGCGAAATGGCATAAAATGCAATTCTGGATAATACGTCATTAAAAATACACTTACAAGATAAGTGCAAGAAAAGCTATAGAGTATTTGAAATGATAGTACACATTTGCAATGTATGATGCCAACCATGTTGATCATACCATGGAAAACTATGACATTTTCGATGAAAATACAGTTATTCTCAAACATTGGTGCTGTTTTTATGTCTTTTTCATCATCAGAGCAGCAGAACTTTATGTGAGCAAAGGGTGTGAATAAAAATGTAAATTTCAGCCTTATTAAAGGCCTAGGGTGTTGAGGTAAAATAGAGTATAATAGTAATTAGATAAAAGGATTGTCGTGAGGTATATAAGTGACATTTCAGAGAGAAGTGGCTTGAAGTTTCAAAACCCGTTGGATATGCTGATCTGAAAGATGTCTGGCGAATTTGTGTATAGCTAATTTGGTGGCATCTTGACAAGAAACTGAGCAGGCTTGTAGATGTTAGGATCAACAGCATTGTTTATGATTTAGAACTCCGCAGTCATTGTTGTTTTTTTTGAATTTTTTAAGTCAATTTTTAAATATTGAGGATCTAAACTCATGTTTAATTCTCCGGCTGTCAAAAAGTGCATTGAACGAAGAGAAATTACATGAAGTTTTAAGATGAGGAATGTTGGTAGGCGAGGTTTTAATCATGGAACATAAGACCTGTTTGGTTTTTTGTCAAATGCAATAAATGGAAATATTGTACACAACTTTTGTTTGAAACGATTCATCGTAATATGTACATCGGGGCACGATCTAGAATACAGTGTGCTGCTCGTAGCTTTGGCTCCTCACCAGTAAATACTACCCACCTGATTCACTACTGACCGTGTTTTATCATTTAAATTTTGCAGGAACCTCTCATCCGACAACCGAAGCTCTGGTTCTTCCT